>PYHW01010463.1:3046072-3088713 GCA_013186435.1 Turdus rufiventris | reverse complement strand
CACAGCAATGCTCCCGTGCCATTGGCCAGTGAGCTGGGCGGGGCTAAGGCTGCGGCCAATGGCGTGTGAGAGCGGGAAATTCAAACCCTGTGTGAGGGTGTGAGGGAGCGCCTGGCGCTGAGCTCGGCCTGTGGCTGCGAGAGCCTGGTTTGTGTGGGGCACACTCTGAGCTCGGCCTGTGGCTGCGAGAGCCTGGCCTGTGCGGGGCAGGCTCTGTGCTCGGCCTGTGCGGGACACGCTCCTGTGAATCAGTGGAGAATCAGTGACACTGCCCTGCCCACACCCCCGCAGGCTGGCAGGGAGCACCACGCCGCTCCAGGAGAGCCAAGGAGCCTCCCCACCCTCTGCCCTGGGATGAATGGCAGCTCTCAGGCTCCGGAGATGCCACAAGTGGCATGTTCTGCCCGTGACACAGCTGACTGAATAATTCAAATCTGGCTGTGTTGCCTCTCACTTCTCTTTGCTCTGGCGCACTTGGCATAGCTTCAGCTTCACGTGAAGCACAGGAGCTGCAGCGATGAACCTGCACTACCCCCACACCAACTTCTGACCTGCAGATTATTCATCCTGAGCTGCCCTGAAATCAAACCATGAAGAAAAAGAAGATAAATTTTTCTCCCCAGTTACAGCAAATTCGACAATGGCTGGATGCTTCTGTTCTCTCTGCACAAAGGATTACATTTTTTAAAATATTCCATGTTTGAAATCTTTTGTGACCCTTGAGCAGCATAAAAATACAACCAGGGGACACCATGCAAGGCTGGAGATCCACTGGGGGGACTTGGAAGCGAGCACAGTGTTTGCACTTAACAAATAATAAATAACCAGCATTAATTATTGATCACAACCCCAGCTAATCAAGTTTCATCCCTTGGTTACCACACTCTCAAAGCCCCCTTTGATAGAACCCATGAACAGCCTTGCTGCGTGTGCCCGCCCAGTGTGCGGCTCCCTGGGAGCCCAGCGGATGCTGAGTGGGGATTTGGGAAGATGACACCCCCACACACACAGCCTGCCCGCCTGCAGGCTCCCCGAGGATGTCTGCACATGCAGAGCATGCCAGGTTTTCAGGGAAGCAGGGCTGTGATGGCATCCCAAGGCATGGGTGGGCTGGAATGGGGTGGCATCGTCTGGAGCTCTGGAGGAGTGAAGCACGGAGCTCTGGCTTTGGCTGCACGGGGGCTTTACAGTTGTACAGCCTGGGAATGGCTCCAAGAGAATGCTCAGGACAGCATCCCCGTGCAAGGATGCACAACCCAGAGCCAGCGAGGTTCTGCCTCTTGGGCAGACCCTGCCAGGGAGCCCCCGTCCCATGGGCCAACATCAGTTCGTGGGTCAGGGCAATCCCCACCAGGGTCTGGGCCCCCCCAAAGCCCTCAACAGTCACCTCTTGCCCTCCACACACCCATGGCACCAGTTCCTGCTCTGGCCAGGAAGAGAGAAGAGATAACACCTCCTTCTGCCACTACCTGCCCCAGTTTCACAAGTGATTTGCCAAAGTGTAATGCCAGGGAACTGTGTCTCCTGCCTGCCTGCTCCCTTTACAGGGATGTTAAATCCTGTTATTAAATGCAGGCCATTATTAGGATGTCACTGTTGCCTCCTGATGAAGCTCTACACCTGTGCAGACAGCCAGCCCCCATTACTTTATTTACTATTCATTATGAATGCTCCACATTGATTTACCTCATGCTAATCTCTCTGTGGCTCAAGGATTTGTTTTCTTTGTGTGAGTTCAGGGCACTGGACCTCACTCCCTCCTTTCCACAGATGTGTAGGAATCCCCATTGCCATCTTGTCTCAAAACCTGCACAATCTGAGGGGAAGAAACAAAGAAAATAGGGGTTTGCTCATCATGTCTTTGAGTTTTTCTTCAGGGAGGAGAAAAATCAGAACTGGAAGTCAGGAGAGCAAACAGGATCTTACCAGGACCAGAAGAGGAGTTTGAGTTCCACGTTCCTTGCAACAGGAGATGCATCAAGCCCAGCCCTTCCCCCTGAGCTTCCCAAACAAGCCAACAACTTAGCAAATAAAAATAAAAGCCAAAAAGATTTGCTGAAGGAAGAGTTAAATACACACTGCAAGTCCTAAAAGCAACATTTCTAGAAGCTTTGATAACTATTCAAACAGAAGACTGTGCAAATGTTTTACCCACATTCATATTTCCCAGTAGATGTACCCTTCCCCCAGATAATTTATGAGCCTTCATCCAAACCAAACATCCATCTTTCTTTCAAAGGCATTATGACCCTTTCCAAAATCTCCTTGAAAATGTCCATTGCAATGATTCTTTCTTGCTGGAAGCAATAATTTCAGTTCCAAGAGCTAAAAAAAAAAATTAAAATAAAATAAAAATCAGACCTTCTCAAAGTGCATGAGATGAGGTTAAAAATCAGGAGGCACTCATGTAACTTGCACAGGTGTTTCACTTCAGAACACCATGGGATTGGCAGCAACCCATTCCCAAGGGAGGATTTCCTTTCCAGGGTAATTCTGGCTGCAGATACCCACCAGAGACATGGGAATGTGCTGGTCCCTATCATTGCCTCCTACAGGAAAGGGCAAAGACATCTCTCAAGCCATGAGCAGTTCTTATCCCTCCTCTCCTGACATTTAAGCACCCACCACTGCTTCTCACTGGTGAGCCCTCCCCACACAACACCAAGCTCGAACATGGCAAAAAGTTTGAATTTGCTTTTTGCCAGATTGTTGGAAAAGCTGCTGCAAGGACACATGCCAGCCAGGGACCAGGCACAGTGACACAGACATCTCTGAGAAATCAGGGCAGTGAGTGCTGCACTCCCTGGGAGAAGAGCTGCCTTCTCCTTAGACAAGTTTCCTGATCACATTGTATTCCCTCCTGCTCAGGCAATATGCATTTGCTAATTTGTGCTGGAAAGAAGGGAATTCAGTATTCCCCTCCCTCGCTGCGTGGGGAATAGCCCAAATTTTCCAGAAGTCTCCTCTGACTTGTCCTTTAAATAAAGTTTAAATAATGCCATACTGTCCTTTAGGCAGCTTATGTCAGATATATTAAGAAATACAAATATACATTAAAATACAGAGAAATAAATACACTATACCCTCGTTCAAGCTGCCCAGCAAGTACAGCAGGAAAACACACCGATTTTCAAATATCTACAGATGAATATTGTGGGTCAGGCTATTAACCCTTCCTTATTCCCACAGGATCCCTGACAGACACTTTGGAGAGCTGCTCCATTGCAAGGCACTGGCCCTGAGCAGCCCCATCCCTGCTCTCCCTCTCTCATTATTACCCAAGGGATCAGGCAAAGCAGGATGGAAAATGCTGTGATTATTTACTGGGAGGAAAGAGGAGTCTTTCAGCCTGGGTGATGCTGGGAGTTTTATCTTCTATCAGATAAGGAATCAATCCCAGCCATGGTCAGTCCCACAGGGAAGGAGGCAGAGTGGGGCTGAGATCCTCCTGCTCCATGGACAGACCCGACCAACGCCACCAGGCTCTGGTCCTTGCAGCCATGACCCTCCTTTCTGGTAGCCAGCAGCTGCTAAAGGTCCCCAGAGCATCCCATAATCTGGGGCTCTTTTTAAAATCATCCCCAGCATTTAACCCCGTGGTGGGTAATGCACATTCCCATCCCTGCAGGGGAGGAGGAGAGTGCTGGGGACACAGACGTCCAGAAGGAGATAGAATGGGGCTGCTCAGGGACCAAACACTGTTTGCACCCTTTTCCCACTCAAACTGGAGCTTTTCATCCTTCACAGCAAGCCAAACAGGGCTGGGAATTTACCCTCTCCTCTTGTCATGCCTTTGGTCCACGGAGCATCCTAGAGCTCCACAGATCTCTTGTTGCTCTGGGGTTTAAGGCAGATTCTCGCTGCCTGACTCAAGGGATGTGGAAATCAGCATAAAATGGGATTTAGAGAGCAAAGCTGTTACTAGGGATGAGGGTGAGCAGAATGGGGGATGTCTGCTGGAGCCGAGGACCCTGCCCGGCTGCACGCTGTGCTGCTCCTTCCCACACCCGTGTGACGGGCATCCGGGCAAGGAAGAGGCATCCAGGAAGGAAATTCTCCTTGCCCAGGGGGCTGAGTGTCCCTTCTGCCCCGGTGTCCCTGCTCGGCTCTCCCCGGGGCCACAGGGACCTGAGCCCCGGCTCCTGCCGGGGGAGAGCGGGGAGGACCTGGCACGGACAAGCTCTTTTCTCTCAATGGCATCGATTATTTCTGTAATCAGCACCTCGTTGCCGAAACTGAACATCCATTATTACAGGATTCTAAAACAAAAATAACCCAAGGGAGGGAAAACGATGTAATTCAGACACCGCTCCTCAACCATGCGCGTTGGGTCAGTGCCATCTAGAGGCAGCAAACCAGTCCAAAAGGCCCCAAAACAGCCCCATCCAAGGGTTCTCCAGATGTTTGAAGACCTTGTGGCCTCGGAATGTTGGGAAGTGAGCTTGGAGGGGATGCTCTGTCCCGTCCCGGTGATACAGAGCCACAGGTCCTGGCTGCTGTCCCCTGGGCACCGAGGTGGGAGCYACGCTGCAGCCAGGCAGCCCTGGCGAACGAGCATCCCACATCCCAGCACCACATCCCACATCCCAGCATGATATCCCACATCCCAACAGGTCATCCCACATCCCAGATCCCAGCACCACATCCCACATCCCAGCATGATATCCCACATCCCAACAGGTCATCCCACATCCCAGATCCCAGCATGATATCCCACATCCCAGCACAGCATCCTATATCCCAGTGCAGCATCCTACATCCCAGTAGGTCATCCCACATCCCAGCAGGTCATCCCACATCCCAGAACCACATCCCACATCCCAGCATGATAACCCACATCCCAGCACAGCATCCTACATCCCACCAGCAGGTCATCCCACATCCCAGCACATCCCAGCACCACATCCCAGATCCCAGTACCACATCCCAGCACCACATGCCACATTCCACCAGCAGGTCATCCCACATCCCAGCAGGTCATCCCACATCCCACATCCCAGCAGGTCATCCCACATCCCAGAACCACATCCCACATCCCACCTCCCAGCATGATATCCCACATCCCAGCACAGCATCCTACATCCCGGCAGGTCATCCCACATCCCACATCCCAGCATGATATCCCAGATCCCAGCACCATATCCCACATCCCAGATCCCAGTACCACATCCCAGCACCACATGCCACATCCCAGCAGCAGGTCATCCCACATCCCAGCACCACATCCCAGCACAGCATCCCACATCCCACCAGCAGGTCATCCCACATCCCAGCACATCCCAGCACCACATCCCAGATCCCAGCACCACATCCCACATCCCAGCACCACATCCCACATCCCAGCATGATATCCCACATCCCAGCACAGCATCCCTCATCCCAGCAGGACATCCCACATCCCGGAATGTCACCGGGGGCAGCCGCATCCCCCCGGGGTGGAGGCACAGCCCAGCGTGCTCGCCGCTCGCAGGCAGCCGCTATTAATATGCGTGGAGCTGTATTAATAGAGCTGCTAAACACCGCCGCGGGCCACAGGAACAGTTCAGCGCTTCGTTTTCATCCCAAACTAGACTGGAACAGCCAAACAGGAACTTTTTTTTTTTTTCTTTTACTGATGGAAAGTTCAGGAAAAAAATACCAAATGAGAAAATGAGGGATGAGCAAGTGGCACATCAGTGCCGTCGGTGGGATCCAGGCTAGGGGTGTATCTGCCATGCCTCGTGCTCACACACCTTATTTCAGTGTGACAAACCTGCCCACAGGACCCAGCTGGCCCCCCCAGCCTGGCACCCTCAAAAATGGCTGCAGACACCCCCGGGCTATAGCTGGTCTGCAGATAAGGCCGGGATAAAACTTGCACCAGCTCCCTAAGTGGGGCTAAATCCTTGCCCTCGCCCAGCCCAAAGAAGCCTTTGGCACAACCCAAGTGATCTCTGCTCCCATCCCCGCAGGAGCAGCAAAGGTCTCCAAAAGCATCTCCCCTAAAGGTACAAACACTTCCATCCACTTCTGTTCACTTCTTTTTTTCCCTGAAAAAAATAAGAATTTCTCCTCAACATATTTAAGAGCAAGGAGCCTGCATAATGAAAGAATAAAATTGCCTCCTGTCCCCGGAAACGCTGCCCTATTTTGCAATGATTAACTCGCTGTATTTGCATACTGCCCATTCCTGGCTAAAGACTCAGGGGGAGAGTTTCCAAACACTTTCTAATCTTGCACGGAGCCCGCACGCAGTGTTGTCATTTCCTGACAACCCCCAGCGTGGCTGCATCTGGCAAGCTCCACTTTTGCTCCCTTTTATTGATATTATTTCATATTTCCGCTGCTGGCTTGCCCACAGCCAGGGCCCTGCCATGCTGGGTGCTGCACTAATGAGAAGGATGATGCTTTCCTCACCATGGAACATTGCCGCATAAATCAAGTGGTGCTCACATGAGAAATGGGCTATTAAGACCCATCATGAGGGCACCATGGGCTTTGCTGAGTTTTCATTCCCATGCTCCCTGTTGGGGTATCAGGAATTGTTGTTCCTTTTCTCCCCTGAGCTTTGCAGTTAAGGTTTCCTCTGACAGAATCTCCCCAAATCACATAAACATGCCAAGATGGTACCTATCTACTGGTACCTTTTGATGAAAAGCAATGGGTCAGCCCATGCAACCCCAAATTATGCATTATACACCCCAGGCTCTCAGGGGAAGTGTAGGAACACCAGTGTCTCTGGGGCTGGGAAAGCAATTGGAAATCAAAAGGGTTGGGCACTCTCTAATCGCCATAGCAGGGTTTTATTAAGCAAATTATGACCGAGCAAGTAAATAAAGCAGCAGGAATCAAAGTGGTAATCAATAGGATGGTTTGATGCAGGGCAGCCTGGGCATGGCCTCGTGCAGACCCCACAAAGCTGCCAAAGCCAGAGCCACAGCCAGCACCGAGGGGAGACACCGCAGTGCACAGTGCTTGAGGAGGAGCCAAGTGGAATTAATAAAATAAACCCAAAAAAGAGCTAGCTACAGGCTAGGATAGGAGTGTCTCAGGGGTCTCCACACCCTCTCACCTCCCATTTGCACGCTGGCCCCACTGCAGCCTTTCCTGTGAGATATCCCCATGGGGAGGCAGCAGCACAGGGCAGCACGTGCCCCCTTTATTGCCCTTTTTCTGCTCCCCAAAGCACAAGCAGCCCCCGTTAGCTGTGATCTGTTGCAGTCCCTTCAGCACAGGGCTGTCCCCTCCCAGCAGAGAGGGAAAGAGCCCCACTGGGAGTCCCTAATCTCCCCTGGAAACTCCCATGTTGTTGCACTTTCCCCTCTGTGCAGATGCAGGAGCCAGCACAGAGCACTTGGAAAGCTTCCCAGGCACCAAGGCAAAGCTCTGCCCCTCCAGACGGAGCCTGGCCTGTTTGCCATGCCATGCAGACCCTTTGTGGCCAGGCTGGGGGCTGGGGTTGGGCACAGTGGTTTGCTCCCCTCCCACAAACACAGAGCACTCCTCAGCCCCAGCCCAACCCCAGGGCTCACCCAAACCCCTCTGCCAGGCACAGCAGCAGTGCAGCTCCCCTTGGCGTGTGTTTGTGGGGTGGAGGTGATCAAGCCCTGGGTGTTTGTTAATAGAGCACAGCAGAAGTGAGGTGCCCTGGCAGGGATAAATCCCTGGCCCAGAGGCAGCAGTGATGTATGTGCTGGGTATGCTCAGGCTGCATCACTCACCAGGGCAGCATGCCCAAGGCTGAGGACATCGATTTACTGCCTTGGGAGTGATGTTTGTGACTGACCCATGCCCACGGGGAGCAGCCCTGATGGGGTTTTGTCACAGCAGGGGAACGTGAGCTGGCTGTGGACGTGCTCACCCTCCATGTGCCCGGAGAGAGCAGTGCTCTTGTGCTTTCCACCTCCCTTTGCTCATTCTCATCTCCTTTCTCCCCAGCCACGATCTCAGGGGAAAAGGGTCACTCTTTGTCCCCCTCTGTGCAAACAGGGAGTAAAGCCATCCCTTCCCAACACACTCAGGCACTCCTTGATGCTCCTGGGAAGTGACAGTGTCCAATATGTCCCAAATTTCCTGCTGCACCAGCCCAGCTGTAATCAGCTTTGGATTATCATAGTCTCCTAAAGTACCAGAGTCTGATAACATCCCTTCTGTTACTGACTCTAAATCTCCCCAGTCACACAGATGGTTCCCCCCCAGCAACCCAGCACCAATTACTGGGAAGGGAAAAGGACCCCAAAATAGAAACAAAAGAGAAGTTAATAATGAGGGGAAAGACAGACACTGTTGCAGTGAGCAAGTGGGGGCTGGTTTTTGCAGCAGCACAAAGCCCAGAGGATATGAAGTGCAATCAGACAGCAGTGGATTTAAAACTGACCACTTCCCACAATGTGTCATTAACCTCCAGAAGAATCTGCCTCAAATTATCTCCGAGGTCTCAGTGGTGCAGGGCTCAGGCTGACCAGAGGCTCAGAGGGATGGTGAGGGGAGCCATGGCCATCTGAAGAACAAGAGAAGAAAATGCTGTGTGGGTTACAGGGTTCTATCCTTCAGGACACAGTCCAAGGGCTGTCTGAGCACACAAAGAATTTCCCTTTTCTCATCCATCACTATTTTTTCCCATCCTTTTCTTGAAGCAGCAGGAGCATCCTCTGCAGCAGCTGGTCCTGTCCCAGTGCTTTGAGCAGCCTGGCATGTACTTCTCATCTCTGATTTTCCAACAARTCCCCMGAGGYTCCTTACCTGATGCCCTTTGGTCTCCGGCTTCCCAGAAGGTGGCATTTACCAAGCAGGAACGTGCTTTGGTGAGGAGCTGCACCCGCATGAGTACTGCAGGGTCACAGCACACCAGGGCCAGCTCCTCTCCCCAGCATGGATTGAAAAGTGGAGATGCTGAAAATCAATGACTGCTGCTTCCCAACCTTCTCCTCATTCCTCTTAATTCTGGGTTTAAACAACCTTGCAGAAGGGTTTTTATCAATCAGTGGTAAAACTCAGGTCATGTAGGAAAGAGATGGGGCCCAAAAAAAACTGCAGCAGCCAGAAAACAGACAGAGGTTATTAATAATTTTTTTTTAAGTCTCTGTCCTTTGTGGTACCTGGAGTACCTCCCACACCACAGCTGTGGGCATGGGGCAGCTCTGTGAGGGACAAACAGCCCTGGCATGGAGCAGCACAAAGAAAACTGTCTCCCATTGGGCTGGGACACAGAGTGACACTGGGTGTTGTCACTAGGGACCACATTTTGCAGCATTAATGTATTTAAAATCCCAGTGCAAAGAGCTGGGGGAGCAGGTGCTCACGGTGCAGGTACAGCACAGTCCCAGGGGGACACTTTGGTCCCCTGTGCTGTCCAAAAAGCTTCACCCCACAACTCACAATGAGCACCACAGCCCGTGGGGAGGGACACGAGGCAGGGCCACTGCCAACAAAGCATGGCATGTCCTGGAAATGCTCCTCCAGTGACCCTGCACTGGCCACTTGTCACCAGGGGCAGCCAGGAGCAGGGGGCTCACAGCCCAGCCAGGCACAAAGGACATAAAGGAGGAAAAAAGAGCTGACAGCACTGTGAGAAACTGTACAGGCTCTGGCTTTTATCCCTGTGCTCAGCAAGGGGGAGAGGACAAAGGGAAAAGCCCAGCACCTCTGCAGAGACACACTGGCTCTGCTTTGGCACCCAGCCTCAGCATTGCCCTGCGCAGGATTTTCCTCTGGGTAAGGCACCCAGGGGTTTTAAATTCTTTAACATTTTCAAAAGACCGATAAGGCAGATCCTCCAGGCCCCAAGCAAGGCTCCCACTGGACCCCACAGGAGTTTTGCCTGAATACCACAGGATTATTATAGCCAGAATATTTCTGTGGATTCAAATCTGAGGCTTTCCATACATAGCCTGTAGCTGCAAGTTTTGTCAGTGAATAGTCCCGATAAAGGCTTCCTGATTTTCCTCCCATTTTAATATAATTGGTATTTCTCTCCTGTAATCCAGGCAACTCCTTTTCTATGCCATTTCACACCAGCAGTGAGGATATACTTTTTCCCTCACAAAAGTGAAAAATCAGTTTCTCCACCCTGTGCTCCAAACGTTCCTTTTCCACCTGAACGAGCCCCAGGTGGGCCCTCTGAGAGTGCCGCAGGAACCCTAAAGCTGAGTGGGAAGAGAACAGCAATCTGAGCCCTGGCATCACACCCAACCCAACACAGTCAGAAAAATAGGAGGGGATTTTTTAGGCACCATCCAGTGTTAAACTGCTGCCCAGCAGAGTCTGACCCTGTTGATGGAGGCACAGGGCACATCTGGATGGCTCTGAGAGGCTGGGTCACCCCAGGAGCTGTAGCACTAGGTGAAACACCCAGCCCCAGGGCTCGGGGACAGGGCAGTGACAGCACTGCAGGCAGTAATCACACTGTCCCAGCTGCTGGGAGGTTTCCAGACAGCAGAATTAAGTCTATCCATTCGGCTTAGTGCCCTGAGCTGCTCAGCAGCTTTGCTAGCTCCTCCTGCAGGGCAAGGGGTGAGGACTGGAGGGAATGCTGCCTGCAAAGAGATGCTGAAACAGCATCTGGAGGAAGGAATTTCTTCTTGGTAGTCTCTTTTGGGTCATCAGCATTCATGACACCTCCTCTTAGTGATGTCCTGAGACATGCCACCACCCAGCAAAAAGGTGAAGCTTGGCAGTTTCTTTTAAAGAAGCTGTGTCTGTGTTCAGCTTTGAGTGATACTTCAGAGAGGTTTCAGAGGCTGTACCCTCTCTCCCATGGACCAGCACAGAGGAAAATTGAGCCTGAAAGGAGGAAAATAAATTTCCTTGCTGGGAAAGTGCTGTGCTGCCCAGAGATCCATAAAGGAGCTTTGTCCTGAAGGTCTGAGCTTCACCTGGGGGATCATCTGCAGCCACTCCCCATTCTAGGCAAGGAGGGATCAGCACTGCCAACGTGTTCCAGCAGAGCCCTGAAGCACATGGGAAGGAAGAGGAGCGAGCCTGCAAAGCCCAGGTAATGGTAAATCAATAGCACAGCAGCTCAACAGCGTTTCCCTACAAATCCAGGCAGCCACGCTTACAAACACCTCCAGTTCAACAGCAGATTTCTCAGCAGCTCAGCAAGCCAGCACTGCTCAGGCACAGGCCTGCTCTGAATGGCCTCTGCCTGTCTGGGCTGGGGGACAAAGAGCAGCTGCAGCCACAGAGATGGATGTCAGGGTCCCCAAAAATACCTGATACAGAGCTGGAGACAGCCCTGTGTTCCTGCCCATCTGTGTTTCAGGGCTCAGCCCTCCCTTCTCCCACCTGCAGAAGCTCTAGAGAATTAAAAATAGAGTATCCATAGAGGAATTAGCTGTTTTGTTAGCTGGGTGTGTCAGCCAGGCTGTGGCTCACCAGGAGGATGTTATCCCAGAGCAGGACGCTGCCCAGCACCCCGACCCCAACTCAGCTGGGAGCTGGATGAAAGACCACTGAGTGGCACAGCACCCCAGGGAGGTGTGCACACAAACCCCCTGTGTGTGGGGCAAGGTGAGCTGGGGTCAGTCCCTGCTCCCAGAGACAGCTTTTCAACTCTTGGGGCAGCCCCCATCCCATCCCATCCCATCCCATCCCATCATCCCATCCTATCCCATCCCATCCCATCCCATCCCATCCACCCCTCTCTCCTTGACATTTCTTCCAGCTTGCTAAAACCAAATTAAGCTTCTGGGTTCAATTTACTTGCAGTCCCTCTGTGGCTAGTGGTAAAAAGTACAATGCTCCCTTTCCACCTGTAAAAATCAGGCTCCAGCTATCCCTTGGATTCTTTTATTCCTCTGCATTTCAGAAACAATGGAATGCATCACTGTGAGCCAACCCCCACACCAGCATTCCTCTGCCCACGAGGAATATTTTCTTCCACCCTACAGGGAGCCACAGCAATAAACAAAATCTCCTCAGACACAGCAATGCATTTCAGCCTTACATTTGCTACTCTCTGTTTTTACAGTAGAGAGATGCCGTAGGAACAAAGAGCTGAGTGTTTCCGTCCTGCTCCTGTCCCAGGTCCCATATCCCTGGTATTCCATGTCCCACAGGACATCCCTACAGTGTCCTTTCCACTGCCTATCCCTGCATCAGGAGCTCCCAAGGAGACATACAGGATTTGAGATTGAGTAGTAGGGAAAAACAGTTTGGCAGATCAGAAATATCCAGAAACAAGTGCTTCAAAGCACTCTGGAGGCTGTGCATGACCACCCAGTCCCTCTTCCATGGACAAGTTTCCAGCTCAGAGAATTGAACACATAACATCTGGAAAGGCTGTTCGTTGGGTGTAAAATTACTCCACAACTTCAAAGAATGTACACCTGCCTCTAATTTCCCTCAGCAGGATGGGAAATCTGGCACAATGGCACCCTGCAGCAAAAGGCCCTTCTACTGCTCCATCCCAAACCTGCCAGCCTATTCTCTCTGCTGAGGGATTGCACATATGCCCACTGGAAGGGACCAGCAGGAACAGCTGTGGAGCTCCAAAAAGCACTGGTTCCTTCCTGGTAGCTGGACAGATGCTGGTATTTGCTGCACCTGCAAATGCACATCATGGCCAGGAGATCAGAGAGACTGAGCAGCACAGCTCTGCTCTGAGGGCATCACTGGCTCATCATCAGCTGCCATCTCTGCTGAAGGGAATTAATTTTTTATTTGGTTTTATTAACCTTCACACATCTAGACCCGAGGCCTGCGCTTTGCAGCTCACACAGAGGAAAATATGAAATTGCCACATCTCCCTGTTTAAGATATTGGCAATCACAATGTGCCATCTGCCCTGTTATTAAATAATGGTCCCAAATCCACTGATACAGGGGAAGCAATTTCCTAGCAGGTAGGAGAGCCCAGCTAACCCTCCCCTCCTGCCTACACCACCCCAGGCCTGCTCCCACCCCTCCAGAGCTCACCTGCTTCTCTCTCACCTGGCTGGGACATTCCCACACAGGAAGCCATCACATCTGATTTATTACCTTCAATAAGAAGGAATTTAAAACAGGTTTATCCAGAGGCAACTTTTAGAACCTTTCTGCATCTCTACCTTTGTTCCCAAAAGACTGGAACTTGTTTGGAGTGGAAGAGGCAATTTGGGACAGTTTGCAGCTGTCCCTGGGGCGCAGCAGCAGCTGAGAAGCAGAGCTAAAGTGCAGCTTAATGATGTGCCCTTGTGCATCCTTTCACATACCTGCATCTTAATTACTTCAGAGGACAAACCTCTGATGCTGGCAATGCAGCTAACCCAGCTGGGGGGCCTTTCATGCCTTCCCATCTCATTTTGCCACTGGTTCCTTCAAAGCAAGCCATAAAGCCAAAAACATTTCCTTTAATGCACTTGATGGGGGTTTGATGCGAGTGGTGGGCTCTTTCATCTGCTGCCTCTTCAAAAAAGGATGGAGATAAAAGGATGAGAGGAGAAGGAATCCTCGTGCATGTACGCATTGCTCCTGGAGATTGGCTGGTTCAGCACTTGCTCACCAGCACAGCCCCTGAGCTGCCAGCACAGCTCCAGCTCAGCCTGGCCTGGTGGCTCTTGTGGCACAGGTGTTGGATCCCAGAAACCTGGGGGTTTGAGCTTTCTGTGCTTTCTGGCTCTGACCTCCTGGAGAACACTGCTTTTGATGTGAGGCCTTGCGGAAGGCTCCAAATTTGAGTGATGGAGTTAAAGTCATGGGTGTGTAGTTGAATAGAAGTGTGTGATTTCACATGGTGAAGGGTTTGGAATTTGAGGTTTTTATAATATAGTAACAGGTATGGGACAAGATGGAGGATTTTGGGTGGTGTCTCTTCCAATGCTCGTCTTCCTTCTTCTTCATGGTTTCAGGCATTGGTTTCTGGCTGGACAGTCAGTGCAGCACTGAGGGTCACAGAGTTTTGGTTACTGAGTCAAAAAGTATAAATAATATAGGTGTTAATTCTCTATTGGACTGTTTAGCTTTAAGAGACCTTGTAACTAGCTAGATCCAGCTCCATTTTGCTCACTTTTAGCTGGTGGTTAGAAGTGATGCAGAACTCTGTACTTTAGATAAGATTTAATAAACAACCAAGCCCAAACACAAGAAAATTCATCTTCTTCGTGTTTTTAATCCTGACTCTGAGTGAGGACAGAAGAAAATGAAGACAAGGCACTAATTAAGTGATGCAGATACCACGATTACAGACTGGGATGGTCTGTCACCTGGAGTAGTGAAATCACAGGAGGATGGGGACAGGGCCAGCTTGTCTTGCTGGGACCAGTTCCCAAGCACCTTTGTTATTATGATCCCAGTGTTTGGGGCACCACAGTCCCACTCTAAGCCATGTTTCACAGCTCCCCCAGCATCTCAGCTCACCCAGGCAGTGCCAACACAGCTGGCAGGGCAGGGACCCCAGACCCTCATTCCCTCAACCTTCCCCCACAGCCTCTCAGGGATTCCCTCAGTTTTTCCCCACTGCTGTCCTGGGGCTCACCTGAGGTTCACCCTTCCCAGCAGGAGAAGAGCTGGGGGTTGAAAGGAGGCCCTTCCACTCCTCTCCTGCTGAGGGGTTGAGTGACCAGGGAAAAGCAGCATCAGAAGATGGGCCAGGCTGGGCCAGAGCAGCTTCTCTACCCTGGGTTTGTCTCCCTCTATTTGTGAAGGACTCTGAACATCCCCCTGTCCCTCCTGCATGCCTGGGGACAGCTCCCTCCCCTTGTCACCACTCCATGGGCAGGACTCCAAGCATCCCTCCCTGCCACAGCTTGTGAACAGCTCCCTGGGATGTGCTGGTGCCACCTGAGCCCAGGTCACAGGGACAACACTGCTTGGTTGTTCTGGCCAGTCCAAGCAGCAGAGTGGCCACTCCTCCCACTGACCCCTGTGGGTCCCCACTGTAATCATGGTACCTGCACCACTGAATTAGTGCCTTGTCTTCATTTTCTTCTGTCCTCACTCAGAGTCAGGATTAAAAACACAAAGGAGATGAATTTTCTTGTGTTTGGTCTTGGTTGTTTATTAAATCTCATCTAAAGTACAGAGAGTT
The DNA here is from genome assembly GCA_013186435.1 of Turdus rufiventris. NCBI lineage: Eukaryota > Metazoa > Chordata > Aves > Passeriformes > Turdidae > Turdus > Turdus rufiventris. Next base: position 3,073,728 of record PYHW01010463.1, on the reverse strand, counting down.
CTGCAACTCTTCTAGCCACCAGCTAAAAGTGAGAAAATGGAGGTGAATAGAGCTAGTTACAAGGTCTTTTTAAGCTAAACCAATAAAGAATTAACACCTGTATTATTTATTCTTTCGACCCAATAACCAAATCCCCATGACCCTCAGTGCAGCACTGACTGTCCAACCAGAAACTACTGCCTGAAACCATGGAGAAGGAAGAAGAAGACAGAAAAGAGACACCACCCAAAATCCTCCATCTTGTCCCATATCCATTACTGTATTATAAAACCTTCAAATTCCAAACCCTTCCCCATGTGAAATCACACACTTCTATTTAACTACACACTCATGACTTTAACTCCATCGCTCAAATTTGGAGCCTTCCGCAAGGCCTCAGGTCACAAGCAGTGTTCTGCAGGAGTTCAGTGCCAGAAAGCACAGAAAGCTCAGAACTCCCAGGTTTCTGGGATCCAACATCCACCTGTGCCACAAGAGCATCAGCCAGGGCCAGGAACAGGGATCTCCTTCCTAGGAGCCACAGGAACAAAGAGCAGAGCAGAGATAAGGGCAAGACAAGGATGAGAGTTGACAGCACTCCCATCTATCACCTCAGGTCTTAGCTCTCATTCAAGCCCTGAGTCTTCAAGTCATGAGATTAGAAGTGATAAAAAAATCTAAACAGCCTCTAATGGAATGGTTTCTTGTAGAACAAAGAAAGAGCACTTCTGTTGAAAAGTGAAAAAATCTGTTTTGAGTTAAAAATCTTTTGCTATTGCAAGCGAAACAGAGAGATAAATATATTATAAATATATTTCATTTAAGTTTTATCACTACAACTCTGACATTTACAGTGTATTAAAGTTTTAATATTAATACTATGCTGCTATATAATATTTAATGCAAAAATTAAATATATATATATTTAAGTTAATACTTCATATGCCAAAGTCCAAATGGCAAAATCCTTCTTCTCCGTCAAAGATAAAAGCACCCAGCGCTAATTAAAAGTGGTCTGATGCTACTGAGGCTCAGGACTAAGAGCAGCAGCAAATAAATCTGCTGGAAATAAATTGCAGTGATGCCAGTAATGTTTGTAAGAGCACCTCAGGGCTCCTCACTGCCCTGCACTGATGGGGGACCAGGAGGAGAATGAGCCCTGCTGCTCTCACACCTCTCCTCATCACACATGGGGAGAGCAGAGCAGAGCAGGGAAGAACGTGTGGAGAAGTGGGATGAGGAGGGATGGTCGATGGTATTTGCAGGAAGAACATCAGCTGTGAGGATGGGTGAATGCACTGTGGGGTCAGGAGCCCAGGAAAGCAGTGCTGCCTTGGGGCAGTGGGTTTGGGCTGGATGCCATCTCAGCCCCCACATCTCACGGCTGAGATGTTTCTGAACCATTCCCATTAGTGAGGAAAGCCTCTGACAAGGAGTCAGAGGGACTGTGCAATCCTACAGGAAAATCCCCACTGAGATCCCAGGCTGCCAGCATGGCCAGCAGGAAAGGGAGGCTCATGCTGAGATCGGAGCCCCAAGCACCCAAACACAGACCCAGCCAAGCCATGCACAGCTCTTCTGGTCCTAGCAGGCAGCTGAGTGCCCATATCTCTGTGCAATCCACGGCTTGTTGAACACCCAAACCCTTTGGGACTATCCAGGGTTCACCTCTCCATGCCCAGAACCACCTACAGCACAGCCCTTGGTCCTCTCCAGGCACAGAGAGTTCAGGTGCTGCAGGCTGACACATCTCAAAATCAGAGAAAAATGATGCCTTGAGTTTCAGCTTTCATATTTTTCAGATTTTGTACCGCATTAGTATACAATTCTGAACTTCATATAGAGTGTTAGCAAGTTCTCCTCACAGTTTACTTTGACAAAACAATCCTTTTGCAGCCCCAAAACCAAGGACACCACTGCAGCTTCAACCCCAAAAAGTGCAAACAGCAGCAAATAGAGGAGAGCAATCTGGCAGGATGGGACTGCAGAACCTGGAGCTGGAATTGGACAATGAACCCCAATGTGTAAATGGACCAAAACTTATAAAAGTGTGAGARCTCMTGACCAGSTGTCCATCTYGGGTGTAGCCACAGCCAGGCTCTCACACTGCCCAAGGTGAATCCTTTAAAGGCCTTTTTAATAAATCCCTGCTTTATTCCTCTACCACTGCCCAGCCTCTGTTCCAGGTAGCCTCTTCAGGCACCAAGAGCACAGGGGACCTTTTTATTCCCCTGATTTCTCAAGCTCCCAATCCTGCCAGCAATATTCCCTCAGCCCCCTGTTGTTCACCTCTGAAGCCTCGAGCCTCCATCTCCAGCAGCCTGGAGACCACCCTCACTCCCTTCCTGATGGAAAATGCATTTGGGGTAATTCAGCACGGGCAGGCAGGACCAGGAGCACCCTGCCCACGCTGGCCAGAGCTGCAGGCACAGGGAGCTGCTCCACAGGTCCCCCTCTCCCCTCAAGCTCTGCTTCCCCAACAGCCTCTGCTTAATTAGAGGCCAGCTTTGAACTGCCTGTGTATAACCAGACCTAATCTTCAAACTGAATGCATTTAATGGGGCTGATCTCTATAATGGCTGTGTCTGAGGCCCTGGATTTCAAAGCAGCTCCACTTAACGGGACTTTGTCTGGAAGCTGCAACCATATAATAGAGCCTGGTTTTAAACCAGGAGTGTTTAATAGGATCTGATGTTTAAAGTGCACGCAACTAATTGGACCTAATCTTCACAATCCTCCTTTCCTCCCCCTCTCCTGATGTTTTTCCTCCTCCTTTGCTGCTCTCCCTGCCTCCAGCACAGAGATCCTCCATCCTTGCTGTGGCTGATCCCCACCAGGATCATGAGCTCATCTCACAAGGATCACACCAAAGTCTTTCCAAATTCTCCAAGATTTCCCCTGGAGCTCTTAATTCCCTCTGCAGTCCCTCTGCTCTCACCATCTCCTCCTTAGGAGCTCACCCAGGCCTGCCTTGTCCCAGGGACACAGGCACAAACCCATCATTAAAGGCTTGTTTAAACAGGAAGGTGAATAGTGGCAAAAAAAAAAACCCCAAACACCTGATTTGGGGAATGGAAAACACGTTGGGAGTTTCTGCCCTTCTCTGCAACAATCCCCAGCCTCAGACTGTTTTATTTCAGTATTGCCCCCTCTGGTGTTGTGCTAAAAGTTGCACTCTTTGGAAGAAGAGTCCTCTCCACGAGCAGCCAAAATCATCTGGTTTTGAGAATTGTAATTGTCTGAAACAACAAATTCCTTTGCTTCATCATTTATGAAATTGAAAAAAAAAATATATATACAAGGTTTTCCTATCATCCCTTCTTCACAAATTTCAGGCACGAGGAGTCAGCATCTCTTCCAGGCAAAGAAGCCACAAAACACACACACAGTGTTTCTAGAGCAGCTCTGAACCATCCCCTGCCCATCTGCACACGAGTCTCAGATGTGCCCACCTTGAAGGACAGCAAACCTGTGCCTCAGTCTCCCCTGGCCTCACTCCCTGCAGTGCTGTGAGAGAACAAGATCAGGAGGAATTAATACTTCATGGCCCATTACTGTAGTATCTTCCAGTAATGCCCCTCAGACCCAAGAGAAAAATATCCTTGGCCCCAAGTGACCAAGAGAAATTAAAGCAGGGGGAAGCCAGGGGTTGCTGTCAGCAAAGAAGCTGTGGCTGCCCCACCCCTGCAAATGTTCAAGGTCAGGCTGGACGGGGCCCTGACCACCCTGGGCTGAGAGAAGTGTCCCTGCCCAGGGCAGTAGGGCTGGAACAAGAGGATCTTTAAGGCCCCTTCCAACCCAAACTATTCTATGGTTTGAAGGGCCAGGCAGGATGGAGTGTGCAAATCCTGAGAGCAAGGACATCTCCCATCTCCAGGGCATCAAGGGATTGATGAACCCTTTCCTAGGAACATTCTCTTACCTCCCTGTGCCAGCTCCAGCAGCTCCCCAGGCAGGGCAGCTCAGCTGGGGCCATGCCATAGGTTACAGACCCACATCTGCCCACATCTGCCCCGTGCTGCACCCCCACCATCGCTCACCACTGCCACGTGTTCCCATGGACTCTATCCACCCTCGTTTATTTGCCACTGGGTCCAGCTCTGGCACTGCCCTGAGATTTATGCTCCTCACAAGCAGTGACAGACAGCAGGGTTGGGAGGTTAAGGAAGCAATATTTCCAGAATTTGCATAAAACAAGGGCATTTCATAATTTAGCTGATGCAGATTTGGATAAGATGAAATTGTTGGCCATTTTATAATTAGATGGCTAATCATAAAATAACCTTTGCAAGTCATCAAAAACCATTATTATACAAATGAATTCCTACTTGGTACTAAACTTACTTTACCCTCGTCCTTGAGGACCAGAGACAGTAAAAGACAACCTTTTTTTTGGTAGAATTCATTCTGCAGCCAGCCTCATGGTTTTACTATGTTTTATGGATCACAAATGCTTAATCAATAATGCAGTGCTTTCGGGAATGATGTTCTTTCTCATGCCTCTCTGTCTGGAATTGTTTGGCTGGCTGCTCACAAATCTTTTGACATGGATTCATTGTTCTGGAGATACCCTTCTCTGCATCTCAGGGCAGATTGATCAGCTGAGCTGGAAGGAGAGGGAAGGTTTATTGGGGTAAAAAGAGACATCATGGCAAGCAGGTAGAATCATTGCTCTGGGTTTGCTGGTCGACTCGTCAGGTTAATGAATGGCCCTAGAAAGCCATTAAGTATGCAGCTGCTGGAAGATCCCTTCTTCAGCAAATAAAAACAAAGCTGGAGCACCTCTTTCCACACACCAGTGCTGCTTGTCTCAGAAAACAAGGATAAGAAAAGCAATTGCTGTCTGTCCCCTTCAAGCCAGGAGCGTTGTGCATGTCAGTGCCTGGGTGTGGAGATGATGTTTCCCAGGACAGCAAGTTTGCCTCCCCAGGGGTTTCCCTACCTTAATTTCTGTCCAGTTACAGAGGGATGGATGTGTTGCTCCATTAGAGCTCAAGAGGGGGGTCCAGCATCCCCCACACTCGTCTCTCCCCATATCACTTTAATTCTCTGCCCTGTAGGGCTGTTGTGAGAGCTGCACTAAGCATCACACAAAACAACCCTGCACCAGCACTGGGGACCAGCTCAGCTCCAAACCTGACCCAAAACTCACCCCAAGCTCCTGTCACTACATCCATTCCAGCACCAACAACTTCTACAACTCAGACTTTGCTTCAGGATCAAAGCTTGAGGGAAAGAGACACTCAGAGCAAGTGCAACTGTCTGGAGATGGGAAAATTAGGAGGAAAGGGACTTTTTAAAACCTGGAGTCAAAACAACAGCCATGGTCTGCAGGGTAGCCCCTGCCCAGAAAAGGTGCTGAGAAGCTTCCCTAGGAATAGTCTCTGTAAAATAAAGCCACCTCATTCCTGTCCTCTCTGACTTTCCATGTCCATTTTCAGAGGAATTAGCTGTTGTAGCTCAGCCCTAATTTGTGTGCAGTGTGTAGCAGGCGCTGTGTTCCACTTGGCCACCTGAGTAAATGCTGGCCCTGCTCAGGCCCATGGGCAGGCAGGAGGGAGAGCAGGGTCTGGCCCATCACACACAAATCACCTGAGGCTGCAGTTCTGCTGATGATCCCAAAGCTCTTTGGCAAACAGTGGTTAACACAAACACCTCCCCGTGCAGGTGGGGCTGAGCAGATCCTCAGCTCACAGCAAGGAGTCCCCAAGGGGCACCAGAGGCTGCTGCAGCTCCCTGGCCACCCCTGTTCCCACCAGGTCACAGCCCATCACTGCTCCCCACAGCACCCCACTCACCCCAAACATACAATACACACCTTTGGACACCATTTCAGTATAAACTAAAGCAGGACCTTGTCCCCAGCCCTACTGCAATCACGGGAATGAACTCAAGGAAAAGCAGGACAGCCAGGCTCGGGGAGCCTGCAGAAGTGGGGAGCCCTCAGGTTTCCATCAGTGCACACAGAGTAGCTGCAGGGCATCGAGTGTCTCATCAGCTGTGCAAACAGAGCCTTTCAAGGTCCATCACACAAGCCCCTTCTCATGCAGTACACTTATATTTTAATTAGCAGCTTATGGGCTGATTACCCAGTTGTTATCCAGTGCAGTGTGTGCAGGGCTGGCAGGGCTCCCAGCAGGCAGGGAGAGCTCCAGGAGGGCAGGGGGGGAGCCCACACTCCCTTCTCACAGGGGGCTGCTGAGTGCACCCCTCATCATGCATCACTCATTGCCTGTGGAGACCCTGGGGCTGCTTCCTTGGGGGTGGAGGAAAACTGAGGTGGGAGAGGCAGGAAAGCCCCTCAGTCAGTCTGAGACCGGGCATGTCCCCAGCTCCTCAGCTGTCATTCACCCCTGCAGCACAGAAGGCAGACAATTCATAAAATACCGTGGGGCTTTGGGGGCAGGGCCAACTCACCCCAAAGCCATCAGCTACCTGATAACACTAAAGTCTTATTTTCATCCTAAATAAGAGGGATTGAATAAACTAGGGCAGGTGGTGGAGGTAGAGGATTAAGTCCATAAACTTTTTTTTTTTTAAGACAAAAAACTACTTTAATATGTGGGTCATACATCATTTACTGCCACACAGCTGCCTACATCTGCACAGTGCAGCTCAGACATGCACATGATCCTTCTCTAAACCTGGTGCTAATCCTAAAATCCTAAAAACTGTTGACCCATCATTATTAATTAGCTTGCTTACCAAAGCACACAAGCAAGATGATCATGTTATTAATTTCTGTGCTACCTGCTGTGATGCCATCTTGGGCAGGGGAGCCTGACAGAAGGGCTATGGAAGGATTTCCCTCCCATATCCCCTACCAGCACCCCAGCAATCAGCTGTGCCCCCAGTGCAGAATTCCAGCTTGGAACTCCACAGTGCAGGACAGTGTGTCACCACAGCAAACGTGCAATGAACATAATTACAGAAGAAACTTGTGATTATTCAGAAGAGCGTGTGGGCAGCAGCAAGCAATACATGATGTTAAAGTATTTCAGTAACTGCAGCAGAGATTTCCAGATCTCCCAGATCCATATTTTATGAGAAGAGCAGACAGAGGCAGCAGCAGAGGGTCTAGCAGAGCTCCCTGTCACCAAAAGCTCAGCATAATCAGGGCTTGCTGGCACCTCCTGCCATGGATGTGGCTGGGTGGCACAGGGCTGATGGCACCCAGCACTTTGCTCCCAGGTTCGTTCCAGGAATTTACTTTTTCCTGAGAAAAGGGCACAGTGGTGCCTTCCCACCTGGCCTCTCCCACCACCCCACAGACAGCCCAGTGGGGCACAGGATGACCACTGGCAGCAGATGGGAGGACACCAGGCTCTGTCACACAGCCCCAGCCTTGGCTGGCAGCCCACCTGGACCACTGGACAATTTCTTGGCCCATGGCCTGAGCTGCTTACAAGCCCAGGCAGGCTGGTGTGTTGGATTCACATTAGTTATGGCTTGGGCAGTGGGAAGCTGTGCCAGACACACACACTGCACCACCACAGCTGATGTGAATGCCTGGGGCATGTTTCCTAACAGAGCTATTATAGATTTAAATGATAGCATTTTCCAAGTACTTGCAGCAAGATGTTTTCAAAAGCCCCATGTGCTAAGCCTTAGCTGAATAGCTGAGTGATCTCTTGCAGAGATGGGGACCCAGAAAGGAGGAATTTAGTTGATTCCTTATCAGCAATACCTTAAATGGTGCTTTTTTCTCTTATTCTTTTTTCCTAGGAGGACGACTTATCCTTAGAAACAGCAGCTTTGCCTTCCTGTCCAGTGGAGAGCCGAATGCCTTTGTCCCTACTCCATCATCCCACTGTGCTCTCACCAGCTTCCCACCCTGACCTGGCTCCCTCTCCATCTCCCAAAGTCCATCTGATATCCTGGAACCATCCCTGGTCCAGTGCTGTGGTCACAGGGACAGGACAGGAGAGCAGCCAGGCCAGAGTCAGCTGGGCACCAGTAAAACCCCCAACTGGAACCTTAAAAAAAAACATGAGGGAGATGGGGAAAGTTTTGCATTTCAATGTGGCTTGTCCTGATAACAGAGCAGACTCAGCAGGTCTCCAGCCAGCCAGAGAATGCTCAAAACACCCACGACAGACACAGCACGGCCTTTTATCAAACTGGGAAAATGCTCACCTCCCTTCATTTTATCTTCAAAGACACCTCTCAAGGTCACTGACCCAGAGGAGGTAACACAAACTACACAAACACCTTGTGCCTCAGAGTGGATTTTCTGACATAAATCCCACGTGTGAATCCCCTGCCTGACCCAGAACCAGGGCAGGCTGCCTGGGGACAGCTGACAGAGGGCACCCAGGGAGCAGCTCCCAGGCAGTCACAGCTCAACAAACCATCTTCACTCGGGTCAGCCTCTGCCTGGGCACAGAGAGCCAGCACAGCACCACATCAGGCCTTTCCCCTGGAATTCCACAGCTTTGGGTGCACAAGTGTGGGCTCTGGCCGGGTATGACCTGGGAAATATCCATAATGCCAGTCTGGTGTGATGGAGGATACCAGAGCCATGAACAGCAGCCAGGACAGAGGTTGGGGGCTGGCAGATATCAGCCCCAGGGCTTTGGCCAGGAGGGGCACAGGGAGCTGGGAGGCAACAGAGAGCATTGCCTTTTACTCTGCATCTAAACATCACAAGCTGTGCCTAGAGGGAGTGAGGGATATTACAGCTCCTTCTCCTCTCCTTTCCTTCCCCAGGAGCTGTTTCCTGCCAGTGCCATAGCCCTGAAACCACACCCAGCAGAGCTCACCTGTCCCTTTACCCAGGGAGGAAGCAGCACAAAGGTTTTTCCCCAGGAGCTGGCAGGTTTTCCAGCCTGCTGTGTTTCCCTGCCTTTGGGCTGTGCTCCTATTTACCCACTCCTGAGGTGGATGCAGAGTTCCTCCCTGTGCAGGTCATCCAGCACCATGGGAAGAGCTCTTGATTTCATGGACAAGTATTTATAAGAAGCTCGTGCTGGAGCCTGTGCTTCACCTCCCTGTTTTATTTTTAATCTTCGTTTCACAGAGCTCAGACAATTCTTTCAAGGTTCCCGTGAATGATCTTTATCCCTTCTGCAGCTCATTCCAATTCTGTGAATAAAATCCCTGGGTGGCCCTGAAAGAAGAAGAGAAAAAGGATGACATTTGAAGTAAGAAACTGAAAAGAGAACATATTTTAAAAGAAAACTCACAATTCTAACTCCAGCAAGCCATAAACAAGCGTGTTTGGCAACAGCAGATCCCAAAACACTGTGCAGAGAGAGGCAAAAAACATGAAGGGGGGGTTATCTGCAGTTCATAGGCAGGGGGACTGGGGTTCTAAGGAGAAAGTCTGAACTGCACACACATTCTGTGTCTCACAGGGCAGGGGAATGACCTTGAGGTCAGCTTGAGCACATCAGTGATGACACAAGCATCAGAGCCCATGAAAGCTGCCAGAAGCAGAGATCCTGCGCTGCTGCCCCAGTGACCCTCTAAGCCCCATTTTTAACTCTCCTCCAGGCAGGGAGGGACCCTTTCCATAAGCAGTTTTGGGGCATTTCTCTTCTTCTTGATCCATTCCTTCCTGCAGCAGGAAATCTCGTTCCACCACTGCCAAGGGTCCTCCCACCCACCTGCACCCTCATCGTGCCCTCCCCACCCTTCACCAGTTCCCACCCTCCTGGGGCCTCATGGATAACCAGGGCTCAGGCCACGTTAAAGCCAGGAGGCTCCAAAGGATGATGTTTGCACTCATTTACAGGAGGAATCTGAAACTCCCTCTGACAGCTCTCAGGAGGGTGTGTGCCCTCCCCTGGGTGATGCTGCAGCCATCCCTGCTTCGCTCCTGCCTTTCCCCAGCAGGGAAAAGCAGCAGTGAGAAGAAGGATGCTCTGCTTCGGGATCACCCAGCTGCTCCACGGCGTGACAACACTCCCCCTCAGTGGTAGGAGTGGAGAATAATCCCTCAAACCAGAAATAACTCTGAATAAGGGACTAAACCATCTCCTGCCTCAACAGTGTACAGCTGGGTGTTAATCCAGCTGCATTTCCACGGTGTAGGACTTGGGGGTAAAAAAAAAAAAATCTGATATGCAGAGAGGGGGAAAAGATTTGCCTCCCTGCAATGGAAGGATGCTGGGTGGGCCCCTGAAGGCAGAGCAGGGTGGGTTTTGCAGGAGGGGGTCAGGCAGTGTCCTCCTCACACAGCCCCTCAGGACCATGGGCTGGGAAGGAGCCAGTAGGCAGGACAGGAGCCATGGCAGGAGAGCTCCAGAGAGCTGCAGCTGCAGGGATTGTTAGGCAGAGATTCATCTGTAAAGAAAACTTAGCAACAGTTAGAGCAAATATTGATTTTGTGTTTGTCTGCTTCTGCAGGGCCTGAGATATAGCAGATTTAGACATTAACTGGGCTGTTTTGGCTGAATTCAAACCTCAATTTACACTGACCCTAGGAATAGACCAGTACATCAGCAGAATTGAATCTAAAGTTATTATATTTTTTTTTCCTCTTATCTGGTCCTTTTCTGCAAATCTGACAGCAATTTTGGCACCTGTTACCTCCTGTACAATTACAGATAACTCACCTTATTTTCACAGCCAGGCACTGGGCTCTCCCTTCCCCAGTGGACTGAGTTAAGCACTTTCAGCACCCCCTGGCTGAACTCAGAACTGGGCACAGCACAGTGGCACCAAAAATAAAAAAAAAAAAAACCAAATCCCATCTTTAAAGACATTCCCTGGCCTTGCTCAAAGTCAAAGCTTTGAGTGAGCTTTCCAAAACAGAGCAAGTTTTGAAAAACTCCAAGGGGGATTAAGAATGCAACATTTGTTTATTTTCCTGCAACATCTATGTAGTATCTTAGGAAAACAAAACCAAACCGAATGCATTTACAAGCACAAACCTGCTATGAAGTATTAGATTTTCCTTTCACAAGCTGTTAGGTCAGCAGGTCACACACAGCCCAGGTGATGATTCTGGCCACTGCCAGCCACACCTGTACAGGCCCATGGCCAGGGGAAGTGAGCTGTGCTAGGTATTTTGCTGAGCCTTTTCACAGCAGGAGTTTTAACTCCCTGAAATTTCTGATTCCTAACATCTTCCCAGTGGAAACATTTATTTCTTCACCCTGGACCCTTTGGTTTCCACAGTAAAATGTTTTCCCCTGTCCTAGTACCATATTTTAATATTTGATTATTCTGTTCAGGCAGAGATGAAGAACTGCAGTTTTCTCACTCCAGAAACAGGGGCAGGTAGGATTTTAAGTTTCCAAAGCAGAGTTATTTTTCTGTCCAGCTGCAGCCAGCTCTTAGCACAAGTGGTCTCCATCTCTTGCAAAACCCAGGAGCTGCTCAGCTAATGTGCCTGCCCAGCTAAAATCATCCTTTTAATTTCCCAAACCTCTAAACCCACAGGTTAATGTCAAAAAAAAATCACATGGGAAATTTTACAAGGTTATTTCTGAGCAGCTACTCAATAAAAAAAAACCATAAGCAAAGGCAGGAGAGGAAGCACTTTGCTGCTGCCAGTAATTCCCAGGATCAAAGCAATTTTTGGCAAAGCAGAAACCCTGGGCTTCCCACCCCAACCTCAGCACCCCCCTTCACTAATCACAGGGTTCTTTCCTGCACTGAGCAGTGATAAAGCCCTTGGAACATCACTGAGGTGTAAACAGCTAATATTGAGCTACTGATGATCCTGTCATGGAGAATTTCCTCTACTCTGTGCCACCACACCTGTTACTAAGGAGCTAGCAGAGGTCAGCAGCATCACCTGGCACAGCTGCCAACACCTGGGGCATTCCACAGCCCTGGAACACAAACCATGGATCCTGTGCCCTCAAAGCTCTTGTTTTGCCAGGGCTGGTCTTATGCCTTGTTCCCTAGCTGAGCCTCAGCATTTGTCTTTTTCTTCTATTTCCTTCAGATGCAAGAAAGACCCAAAATATGAGGAATTTCTCTGTTCACCACTTGCATTCCTCCACTGTCAGCTTCTCTCCCCAGGGCTGTGGAACTAGAGAGACCCCTGTGAGAAACCCGCTGCTTGCACAGGCTTTAGCAGAATTAGCTGTGAAAACGAGATAAAAAGGCTGTGAAATCCCTCCAAGCATCAGGAAGGAGCCCAGCAGCTGAGAGCCCTTGGAGGGACACACAGCAGCTCCCGCACTGCTGACCATGGAGCTGTGTGAGCTCAGTGCTCCATCCAAAGTAAGGTGACCAGCAAAAAAAACAGGGATGTCCTTTTTAAATCTTAATCCACTCTTCCCAGCTTCTTGAAGGCTTGTCCCAGCTGGAAACAACATCCTGTTAGCAGTCAGGACACTGCCACGACCCAGGAGCTGCAGCTCTGACATTCCCTTCCCACTCCTGGTAAAAATCAATCCTTTTACCACATCTGGACTCAACCAGGGAGTCATCTGGTCTGTTGTGAAATGCAAACTACCAAAAGACTAACTTTAAAATCAAGCAGCAATATGGGGTTTGTGCAACAAGCTGGGTCATGGGAGGGGATTCCTCCCACACACAGCCAATGCTCCTGGAACTCCACACTAGAAGTTTTTCCCTTTTCCAATTAAAAGCTAGTTCTTTTTTATTCATCGGCTATGCCAAATCTTGGTATTTTTCTGCCCCTTGATCTTTCTCCATAAATGTTCTGCAGTGCAGGACAACCTGCACTGCCTGGATTTACAGCCTCAGAGAAGCAGTTAATATCCTGTCTCATCCTCCTTTAATTTGGGGGCAGCTCTCAAACAGAGGTGCCAGGCTCACACCCTGATTTATGCTCCAGCAGACCCTGCCTGCACAGAGCTCCCAGCTTGTGTCAGGTCCAGGAAGGATTTGCAATTCCAAGCTTGGGTTTGTACAGTCACCCAGAGCAGGAACAGCCAAGCCCACCAAAGCCCAAGCAGAGAGGGATGGGTTTATGACAATTTCTCTTAAAATAGCAGCAGAACGGCAGCAGCTAAAGCCAGGCTTTCAGACAAGTGGTCCCTGCCGTCTTCCCAAAGCAAACACTGCAACAGTGAGAAACAGAAATAAAAATTACTTCATGGATTTGCTCTGGCCCCAAGCTTGTAAAAATGAAAAATGAGCTGGGTTTCTAAACCTCCCTCATTTCCCAGGATCCAAGGTTTTATTAACAAGTTTGTCAGTAAGGATTTTTTTACTCTATTTCCAGCATTAGCCACAACCTGGAATGAGATTGGCACAGGCCAGCTCTGGTTTTCCAGCCTGGGGTGAACACATCTCTGCAGAGGCAGCTCTGCCAGGATGGCTTTGGCCAAGGAAAGCACAGCTCACCCAAAAAGCTCTTCCTGTTCTGCTGAGTCGCTCTTCAGTTTTTCCAACACCTTTCCAATTGCAGAGTTAATATGTTGCTAAGATCACCACATTTCATCCTTGGCTACCTCAAACCAGCATAGTGCTACTGTTCCCACACTGGAACAGCTACATGGGTGCAACTTTAGCCTGCAAAGGAAGGGCAACAAGGGCTCTGCTACATCACACACTTGCTGCTCTTCCTCCAGCCCCCATCTGCACCTCTGCAGGGATCCAACCACCCCACTCAAACACATCCTGGCACCTGCCCATAAAGCAGCCAAAACTTCTCAACAGCTGATGAAACAAGCGTGTGTATGGGGAACATCCCTTCTCCTCCATGCTGAGCAGCCATCAGGAATTCAACAATTTGCCAGGAAAGCCAAGAGCCCACACAAGAAACAGCACTTGGCTGCCTTCCCCAAGTGCTGTGAGGCAGAGGCAGAGCCCAAGGGATGTGAGCACCATCATTTATTGGAAGAGGGAGCACAGTTGTGAGGAGAGGCCCCCACTGGAGCCATGGCAGGACAAGGCAGCCCCAGGGGGAGCAAGGGGCTCCAGGCACAGGTCACCCCATAGCACCACACCCTCCTCCTCCTCCAGCCCAGGGAGACACCCCATCCCCGGGGGAAAGGCAGGAGAGAGACTCAAGGCATGCAGGAACTTGGACAAAGCCATTCCTGAGGTACCAGAGCAGCAGCAGAATCCAGGGATGCTTTGAGGCCAGTCTCCAGCACGTGCTGCTCCAAGGTGGAACACAGCTCTGCTTCCACTTTTCCAGAACTCAGGTCTTGCAGAGAGGTCTTGCTGTCAAGCTCTTCAAGCCTCCCTTGTTTGCCTTTCCATAATGATCCCAAAGCTTGCATTCCACACACTAGCCAGCAGTTAATTTATTACAATGTAGATCTACCTGGGAACTGAACGGGAAAAAAAATCCACTCCCATATACTAAGGCCTGGCAGAAGATATTTTTTCCTGTGGTTGCCACTCATTAAAAAAAGTTTAAAAAATAAAATTAGAAAGCAGAACAATCCTTCATGATAAGATTAAGGTCCTTGATGTGTGACTCTGTTTCAATGTGCCCAAAAACTGTCGAGCTTTCTCCTGCATGAAGATTTGGTCTCGGGTTCCACCACAGGCCACTGCTTTCCAAGCCCTGGTCATCTGCAGAAGGAGGAGAAAGTAAATGTACAACACAGTCAAGGGCAAGGACAAACATCTTGTGACATCCTGCTCTAAAAGACTGCAGAAATAAACAAAACCAACAAGAAAAATAAAACTTCAGACCCCATCTCGCAACCAGGAGGAACTTGCCCCACCACCAGTTACTCCTCATGGCTGAGATGGCAATTTTTGGGGTTTAGGTTCAGCAGTTTCCCAGGTGAGTGCTCCATTTCAAGACAATCCACATACTCTTTCAGGGCTTTTCCTTCCTTGCCTCAAGACAAAAACCCCAAAGCACAAACCCATTAAAACTAAGTGCCCTGAAGAGATTCCAGAATGATAGAAGGAATTCAAGCACAGTTTTGGAGTTTATTGCCAACCAGTTCAATTCCTACAGGAGCTGGTTTATTTTCATGAAATGCCATCCTCAACAGCAGTCTGGTGCCTTCAGCTTCAATAGGGTCCCACAGCACAAAGAAGCCAAAACCCAGGTGTGCTTCAGTCTCTGCATGCAGAAAGGGCACCCACAAGGTGTTTCTGCACTCCAGGAAAGCCCCTGAGAATCCTCTGGTAAATGCAGCCAGGAGACAAGCAGTGCCCTGAACTGGAAATACCTGTTCACATGCACTGCGGGGAACCAGGGCTCCAGTGCTGGCCACAGCAGGAATGTCCCACACAGCCACAGAGTGGCTCAGGGCACACTGAGGCTCAGCCCAGAGCTGGGTGAGCTTCCTTAATAAAGAACTGCCTGCCAGCAGCACAATAAATCCCCAGAGGCCAGCAGCAGCACAGACAGCCCTGCTGGCTGTGGGCAATGGGATTTCACTGCAAACCTGTACTCTGTCACCATGCCAGCTCTCTCCCTGTCACCCCCAAGTCACTCCCAAAGTTTATTTATACAGAGCTATTAGCTCTCAGGGCAGTACAACCCTGGCAAGGACAGGAGGAGAAATGGAAGTGTTTAAGAAGGGTTTATTTTGGGAAGGGGAAGGAATTACTCTGGCTGAGGGGTATTTATTTGTCAAAAGAAAGAGGTTTCACATGACAGCTCTAATGCAGGGACAGATCCCCCTCACTGCAGTTTGCTGAGGACAACACTGCCCCTTCCTGGGATGGGAAATACCATCACAGGAGTCCCCAGCTGCAGTTTAACCCCCAATAGGGACAGCACATGTTTCCATCCCCACTGAAGCTACCAGAGACCTCAAGTGACTCAACCCAAGCAAACATCTACAAAAGTATGGTCCAAATCCCCATGTCTAAGATACACTGCCCAGCAAATAAGGGATAGCCCTCCATTAATGCATCCTGCCTGCAAGTGGTGAAGACTGTAAGATCTCCCCAGAGGGCAGTTGTTGGCTGCTGTGACTCCAGCACAACCCAGTTCCAGCTGTGCAGAGCAGAGGAACAGGGCTGCTCCAGCAGCACCAACCTCAGCACGAGGTAACAAGGTGCCACACTGCCAGCTGGAGCTCTGTACCTGTACAGGGTCAGGATAAAGCAGGATCAAGCCAGCCAATGCTGCCTAAGGCACACAGCCTTCCCCACAACATAAAACACCCTGACAACACAGGGGTGGGAAACATCTTCTGTTTAACCTTTATACTGCACTTCAGAATTGCTATGCCCTGAAACACAAAAGAGATGAGCTTGCTGCTGTCCACTCAAGGAGTGCCTACTGGAAAAATGAAGGCTTACTTGACCCCCAGAGCAGTCATCCAAATTCTTTGATGGGTGAGAATTCCCATGAGGAAATCCAGGGCCAAACCTGCTGAGCAGGCCACATGTGGCTTTGAGGAACATAAAATGGCACCTCTGGCTCAGCACCTCCCAGCCTTGGTGTAAAAGACAGCCCTGACAGTGCAGGGATGCCTGGTGCAGCAGTTCAGAGCTCCATCCCTCACTCCTCAAGGGACAAGGGCTGCATTGCCAGATAAACTCCTGCCTGGCAGAGCAGTGCCTGCTGTAGGGCTTACCGGTGCTGGTGGCCTGAAATGGCTTGGCATTTTCCTGTAGGACATTTTCTCTGGCTGCACTTGCACAAAAGCTCTGTTGAGCAAACCACTGTCATTCTTCCTGCTCGAGGAGGAGAGGTTCAGGGACCTTGACAGGAAATTCATAGGCTGCACCTATGTGTAAGGAAAGAAGAAAATCCAGCCCTTCATCCACACTTACATGGACTGTTCAAAGACAGCTCCAGAATGCTACACTGCTGCTTTGCACAGTTTTTTCAGAGCAGAGCCAGCTCTGCCCCTGCTCTGAGCACACAACCCCTCACCTGGGCTCTTTTGAAACACACAGTCTTGGGGAGGGCAGGCACGTTTTGTGTCATATCTTCATCCACAATATCCAGGGCCAGTGACTTCCTGACCTTCTTGATGGGACTCCTGCGTAGCTGGGGAATGCAGGAACACCAATGTCAGCATGAATCCACCCAGAAAAGTGCCATCCTGAGGGGCCAGGAGCACACCAAGACCACATCACCCCAGTTCTGCATGGCACCAGCACCTCAGGAAGAGGTGTGCAGCCTTTCCCCACCACAGGGCACAGGAGCTTCCAGTGCCCCCCTCCCAGCACCTGGAGCCACCAGTTTAGAGGAAGACTTTTAGTAGGAAGGGAAGGCCATCAGGAAACTGAGACTTTTCATGTCAGCCCACAGCCTTCTAGGAGCCCAAATTGCTCCAGGTGCACCAAGTGTGCCAACAAACCCTAAGCTCAGCATAAACCAGGACACCCCTGCAGTATTTTAGGCAGGCTTTAATCTCAGGCACCTCCTGCTGATTAAAAGAGAGTAGCCACAGGGCTAAAAACACTTTGGCACCAACAGCAGGATGAATAAAACCAGTCAAAACACTCCTTAAGAGCACAGGGCAGCTTAGCAGCTGGTACTGGATGCACAGCCAGCTCACCCCTTGTTTCCTCTTCTGTTTCTCAGGCTTCACATCATCCTCTATGATGAGTTCAATGCCAGCTTCACTTCGGAGCACCTCCTTCAAGTCTTCTTCCAGGTGAGGAGTCTGGGGCTGGGGTGAAAAGGCAGAGAGAGCACAAGGAATTCAAAATCTCTATGCTGGGCAGGCTCACAAGCATTTCCTTCAAGGGACAATGGAGTCAGGAGAGCCCACAGTGGGAGGATGGACACAAAAACCTATTTGCTTCCCAGCTGGGAAGGATATGATAAGTTTTCTGCTAGCCTGATGGATTTACAGGATCTCCAGGTGTGAGGGACTTATCAGCTGAATCCCAGGGTGCTATCAGGAGACCAACGGGTACACAATGCCTGGGAGATCCAGCTCCTCAGGGAGGCTTAGGCAGATAATTTCCCTGCTCCTCAAGGTCATCAGTAACCAAGCACTGCAGCCTGATTCAAGGGCAGCTTTTGGCATTTTTAGCTGGTTTACAGAGGAGCTAAAAGTCCTGCAGCTTCTTACAATGAAATTATCACTGAACATCAACGAGATGACCCCCTCACCCCTCCCCTCTCAGCCTGGCACTACCAAACTGCCCTTTGTTCTGGCACAGATAAGAGTTTTCTCACAGCCCTGCCCCAACCTCCCCCCACCCTGTATCTCATTTACATCCATCAGCACCACAATAATTACCAGAGGTCTAAGTGGTCCATATTTCTCCAGGGCATTTTTGAAAGGCGTGGGAGTGTGAGGTGTGTTGTCCACCACATATGTCTGATCTGGTGTGACAAACCTAGAAGCAGAGTGGGAAAAACAAGGGATCAGACAGGCTGTAACCCACACAAGGTCACTTGGCTGTGCCCCCAGTCAGCCTGGACACTTCCTCCCTGCAGCTCAAAGAGCTGGTTTTGGGGGGAAAACACTGATTTAAGGAAATACTCAGCCTACCTTGCCCCTCTCTCAATAATACCATGACAAGTATTGAGAGCTATAACTGAATTGGACCAGACTCCTGTGTGGAAAAGGACACTGCTCAGGGAGGAGGAAAGGACTTACGCTAAGTTCTTCTGGAGCAGAGGGGTCTTGTCCCTGTGCAGTGGGGTGGTGACAATCACCTTCTGGCTGCACACAGGCGTGGAGGTCAGGGAAGGGTTCTCCAATTCTAGTGTATCCTGTTTGGTCCAAAAGTTCAAGAACTGCACAGCACAGGAAAGAAAAATTGAAGACACTTAGTCTCAAGCAGCCCAGCATTGCATCACAAGCCATTACTTTTTCCTAAAAATGAGGGAAAGCCTGAAAATAAACAACCCCTCCAAACCAGGGTGGGTCACAGTTCTGTACAGGGACACACACATGAAAGTTGCCAGTAGGTGCCTCACTCCTATCAAGACTATTCACTTCCCATAAGGGATGAGCTGGTACAACTGTCACAGCTACCAACTACAGAGTGGAAGAGAAGTCTCTCCTTGCACTGGTAATCCCAGATCACTCAGTCTATCCCAACCTCAGGCTGGCAAACAGGAGGGAAGTCCCTGTAACACAACGTGTACAAGTTCACAGGTCTTGCACTGAGCTGTCTTCAGCTAAAACTATGAGAAAACAACACACTGTGTTAGCTCTTCTAGGGTATCACTTCCCAACAGCCAGTAAGTGACAGCTCTGCTCCCATAAGGAACAGTGTTTTCACCCAAGAGCCTCTTGGAAGAGAAAAACAGTGATATTCACTGATGGTTGAAGCCCAGCCTGAGGCAGGGCACGCACTTTGCCTTCTCAGACTCACTCCAGACATTCCTGCCTTTTACACTCTGTGGAGCTGCACATTATAGGTCCCACTCTGATTTCTTCTTCATGCTGGCCTTTCATTCAAGGTCCACTTGGACCTGTATTTTGGACTCTCCTGTGGTATGCCTCCCATGTTTTCTGCTGCAGAAATAAAGGTCTAGAAGGCACAGTTGAGGAGGGTCTGGACAAGAGAGCTGCAGTGTGAAGTGTGCTGGAGAATGCAGCAGCCTTTATTCTGATTTATAGACACAACTTCCACATGAGACACTCGTGAGTCTCACCACCACACTGCTCCAAGGTGACATGTGTTGGAGAACATGTGTGTGGACACTGTGGGAGTCACAGCAAAGGCTGAAAGATCCTGAGTCCCTTTTGCAACAAAGACAAGACCAGGAGCATTTTCATAGCCACAGCAAGACAGACCTGCACAAGGTGTTTTCTGTCCAGCCTGACTGAACTGCGATAGACAGGGAAAGCAAGTTTTCACTGGTGCCACTCTGCTGCCCACAGCTGGGGCAGCAATGCCCTGGGGACAGCAGCAGTGTGCTCTCCATCACACCCTGGCAGGCAGATAGGGTTCCTTCCTCATGCTGGGCACTTGCCCTGCCTTTTAAACAGGATAGTTGGGCTATCTTAAAACTGTAATCACTCCCAGATAGAGACACAGGCTTCTGCTCCCACAGGAAGGGCAGCACTGAAGAGAAGCAGGGCCAGAAACCAGCTCTGAGCCTTCTTTTAGCACAGGAACACTCTCTGCACACTGACATGGCCTCATTCAAGGCAGGAGGAGCACAAAGCTGGCAGAGCTGAAGGGAATACCTGGCATTAGGGCAAGAAGATACCTGAGATGGAGAGAAGGGCAATGTCTTTACAGGGGTGCCCTTGGGTGTCATGCTGTTGCAGGAATCCAGGAAGGACATGCTGGTGCTGGTGACAGTCTCTGTGACAGGCGAGAGGGAACTCTTCCTCTTCTTCTGCCTCTTCAGCACCGAGGGTGGGGTGCCAAAGCTGCCCTCTGCATGTGGGGAGATGGGGATGAGCTCTCCCTTGCTGCTCCTGCTCAGGTCAGAGATGGTGTGGCCGTCCAGGCGGTACTCAGTGACACTGGGCAGGGCCAGAGCTGCCTGGCTGGGTGCTGCTCCGGCCGGGCTGGTGTTGCCGCTGCTGCTGCTGCCGGCTGAGGGCTCCTCGGGCAGGTCAAACTGGGTCAGGTCACACCACCCATCTGGGTCCTGCACACAAGGGAGAGCATCAGCAGCAGCCCAGGATGGCAGCTGAGCAGTCAGACTGTGAACTGAGAGGTGAAATAAGTGGGGGTGAGACTGCACCAAGCCCTGCTCTCCTCTGCCACAGGCACAGCAGGGGCCAGAGCAGGGATCTGACCCAGCTGGAAGCTGCTGCATGTGCTCTGGGCAGGTTTTTCTATTTATGCAAGGCTGGTTTCCCCTGTTTGGTTCACACACAGGTGCACAAGCAGCTGCATCCCCTCAGACAGAGGACAAAAAAAACAGCTGGGCAGAGGGCTGGGGGCAGGAACTTGAACAAGGCAGCTATCACCCAAGAGCAACCTACAGTCTTGGGACACCTGTAAAGCTGGGCACGGGGCTCTGGTGTAATCTGCACAGCTGAAAGCAGATTAAAACTAACCAGACCAGTTCAGGACTGAGCTGCTTCATAGCTCCACCCCACCAACACCCAACAAACAGGCCCCCAAGGGCCCACAGATGTGCTGCTCAAGCCTCAGGCACACCATCTTCCTATACAGAAGCAAAGTGACTCCTCCACAGACCTTAAATGCCTCAGGCACGTTGGGGGCTGCAGAGGCAACTTACCTCTGATGGCAGCAAAATGCCCTGTTGATTTTAGACAGCCTCCCAGCCTGGTGTGCCTTTGTCACCCAGGGGACCTCAGCACTGCTTGACTGGCTGAAAACAACTTATTTCAGTGAAGCTACCTCCATTGACAGCAAATGGTGGCAATTATGCCAGCATGGAGGGGTCTGTCCTGCATAGTACAATAGGCTTGGCTTATTCCCAGTCTGTCCTGTCCTATCCCACCCCAGAACAGAGACAGAGAGGACAGTCAATGAGCATGGGCCTGAACCATTACAAAAAGGAGAGCCGGGGACACTGGCTGACAAAGAAGGGCTTGAAATCAAGTTTGCCAGCACTTACAGCCTCCCACACAGGCAGAGCCCATGCACAAGGACACCTAGCTAGGAAAATCCACAAGCCCACACTGATAGTGTGGAGCACAGCAGAGCTGGCAAGGTCTAATCCAGCCCTGGAAGACAGACAGGGGGAATGAAAGGCAATGACAGACCAAATCCTCCTCAGGGCTATTATCAAGGGGACCCTCAAAAAGGGTGAGGATCAGCCTCCTAACAGTAACTGGAGAAAGAAGGGTCTGTTACTTACAGATTCAATCATGTCCAGAGCTTCACTGAAGGCTGGGGCACAAGCTGGGTATAACGAGGTGGCAGTTTCAACAACCCATTTGTATGGTGACTCGCCCAATAAGGTGCCATCCTCAGGCACTGCATCATCTGGGGTCCCCTCCACATTCTGCTCTGCCACTCCTGCAGCTGGCAGGTCCAAGGGCAACTCCTGCACACCTGTCACTTCCTCATCACTGACATCTTCTTCCTTTATTTCAGAGACATCCACTGGCCAGTTTGGCAGGACATTCTTGGCACATGCAACAAAGCAAGTCCAGATATCAGCAGAAAGCAAGGGAACAGTGTCAAGTCCTGGGGACAGAGAGCACCTGGAAGCCTTCAGCTTTGCCCGCTCTCCTCCCTGCCACTGGGTTTGTTTCACATCCCCATTCTCCCTCACTGTTCTGTCCCATACACTACACCGAAGAAGGAGTCCATGCAACATAATGAGCACAGGAACTACTTAATTCAAGAGTTCACTTAACAGTGTCCCAAGTATACTTAGGCTGAGCATGTAGCACCAGTTCTATGTTCCTTATTTACCAGGAGCCTGCCTTCAAAAACTACATGCTTTCTTCATGAAAATAATCACTGTTGTACTTCCCTCCTTCCTTTTTAGAGGAAAGGAACAGAGTATCGCTTCACCCTGCACCCACATACACACTGTCTGGAGCACTCTCCTTCTCCCACCCAGCAACAGCACAATGATGCCAAAAGAATATTGGGTGTCCAAGACAGACTTGATGCTGGGATTAGCAAGGTAACAGCTCTAGCAGACGGCTGTCCTCTGCCTGGATGACACAGGCTCCCATAACATCTCTAGCTCCTGGAGGGAGACATCTGTGAGGCTGGGGAAAGCACAGGCTGTGTATGCAGACACCAGGCTGTGGAAAAGGCAGCGAGAGGCAGCAGAAGGGTAGATGAAGAGCTCCAGAATGCATTAGCAGGGCAGAGGACTGACCCAGCTGCCTGCTGCAAGTGCAGTACCTGGCTCTCAGCTGTCGTCTGACTTTGCCTCTCCTTGTTATCCACCTCTACAAGGAAGTACAGAGGCTTGGACTCCTTGGTTTCATTGAGGAAACCTCCCGTGTCCACTTTCCGTTTGATGGTGGAGTTCCAGTGATTCTTCACAGCATTGTCGGTTCTGCAGAGGAAGCAGAAGGGAACAAGCCATCAGCAGCTATAGCACAGGTGGCAGCTCCAACACACTCCCCAGCCCCATCCCAAGAGCCTAACATGCAGATCTCCATGGGCCACCCAGCAGGGAAGGCAGCAGTGAGCAAAGCGGTCCTACCTCCCAGGCAGCAGCTTGGCAATCTCTGCCCAACGATTCCCCAGGACCTTGTGGGCCTCAAATATGATGCGATCCTCCTCCTCTGTCCACGAGGACTTCTTCACTTCAGGGTTCAGGTGGTTATGCCAGCGCTCCCGGCACTGCTTCCCTAAGCGCCCTTTCAGGTGCTTGGCTATCAGGGTCCACTGTTTGGTGCCATATTTTTTAACCAGTTCAATTACCTTTGGAGAAAGTGGGAGGGAAATAAGGAAATGGAATAAAGGAGGGGAAGGTCAGTACAGTCATCTTCAGGCTTTGTTCTTCATCTCTCCTGGGACCAGGTAAGGGCAGACAAAGGCAGACCCCTTCAGGAGAAAAGCTGGAGGGAACCAGCAGGGCTATCAGGTGCTCCAACCCTCATGAGAGCAGTGATTAAAATTCCTGTAAGAGGCTGCTTCCATGCAGACATTTTGCCACATGGCACCTGTGAATGCAGATGACCCCTCATAGAAGATGGGGTGGAGACTGGCAAGTGCCCAGATGTAGAAACACATTCCTATTTCAGAGCAAGGGCCAGGTCCCACCTGCTTCAAGGCTTCTCTGCCCTCCCCACTTCCAAGGACCTGGCTGTGTGACAACTGTCATTGTCAGCTCTACACTGGTCTGCTGCTCCCTTTAACAGTGTGGTACACCCAGGACAGACAGGGCTGCAGTTCCATGCCCTGATAGCACCAGGACAGACAGGGTGAGATCCAAATTCACTTCAGAACCACCCAGTTGCCTCTTACCCTCCACCCAGGGCTTTGTCACTTTTGCCAGAGCCCCAACACAAAAGCTTCCATGTACCTAAACCATTCTGGGCTCCTACAATGTCCAGGGCACAGTCAGGATGAAACTATTTACTTCCTGAAATATTTGGTGGGCTGTAACTTCAGTCCACCAAAATCCTGGTCTTGAAGAGTTCTCAAAGAACATTTCTACCCTGGCCAGCTGTGCTGAGCTGAAAGGTGCAGGTAGAAGTGATGCTCACATAACAAATGTCCCTGCTGCAGACTCTTGCCTTTCAAGCACAAAATGAACCAAACTGAGACCGAGGAGCTGGGCCAAAGCAAGGAGAGAGCTGGAGCCTAGCCTGGTCAGGATGGGTAGGCTGGCAGTCAGGAGAATGCAAAGGGAACAACAAGTGCTCTGCTGTAAGAACAGGGAACGACATCAGGAGAAGCTTCCTCAAGTGCCTGACAATGTAATGGGACCAAAAGGAAAGAATCCAGGGAGCAGGAGTGTTACAGACAATCTGCCAAACTAGGATGTTCTGTACCAGAAAACCTTGGTAAAATTTAGATTTTACTCCAACTTTTCTTAAGTACATCAAGATGCTGAGTCTGTCTGAGCTGGCCCTTCTCAGCTGACTCTGGAATCAGCAGAGAAACAGGCTCACAGAAGTCACGATTCACCCAGCCAACCTCAGACATCCACTCCAGCCTGCCTACTGTGGCACAGGAAATGCCAGTTTTATTTTCTCTTCAATCCAACCTGGCCAGGCCAGGTGGAGACCTGCCAGCAGGCAGATGAATTAATTCCCTTTTCAGCTCTCTCCCTTGGCAGCCTACTGTAGCAGCACTGTGTGAAAGGGAGAAGGTGTTTACCTGGAGAGGCCTAGATCACATCACATCCTGACCATGGCTGCCCAGGCTGCTCAGGGCAGGGCAGACAGAGCTGTTCTCACAGTTATCCACCATGGGGAACAATTACACACAGTTTACAACCCCTGAGGATGCTCTGACATCTCCACCCTCTCTGGACAGAGACAGTCCAAGACTGTGATCCTCTCAGCCAGCCCTGACTTACCTTTTGATCCTCCTCTTTGGTCCATGGACCCTTAACCAGGTCTGGATTCAACACTCTCAGCCACCGGTACTGGCACTGCTGGTCACTGCGGTTCTGGGAACAGGAATGGGAACAGCCTTGTGTTAGACCAAAGGCCCAAAAAGCTCCAGAAGTGACAGCAGTCCCCATACACACAGGCTGCCCCATAAAACACCTGCAGAAGCACACAGAGAATACATATGAAGGTCCTGAGCCCAGGGCCCAGGACACAGGAACAGAAACCTCAATTTCTCACCCCAACTCCAACAGACTCACCCTGGAAAGACCTCTATGCAAGAAGGTCTCCCTGCCTTGAAGCAGCCCCATTTCACAGCTTGGAGCTATGAAGTCAGAACAGTCCCACTACACAGATATAGGGAACCAGCTCAAGGAGAAACAGCAACATGCAAACACTGGGATCAAGGTCACTTACAGGAAAGTGACTGGCCAGGAACTTCCAGTCATTCTGCCCATAATGGCTCACTAACATCTTCAGCTGCTCATCCTGCAAAGGACAAAAACATCCACATTCAGGTACCCTAAGGCAACACACACTGTAGGGCTGATGACATTAAAAGAACAAGTTAGATATTTTGAACTGTCAAGGTTTTGTTGGCATTGTGTGTTCAGGGGAGGAAGGCAGCTCACACCAGTGTTTAGCAGCCCAACTGGAACAGACTGGTTCTGAGCTCTGTACTAGGACAAGCTCATACATTAAGTACAAAACAAGAGCTCAGCTCTGTTCCTCTACAGTCTAAACATAACACTCCTGACTAGATAGTCCATCTCTCAGCTCAGCCACTTGTTTTGTCTGGCCAGGAAAGCTGATTGAAGTGTATCACCACCTGCCTGTCTATCTTTCAGTCTTACAGGGCTCTACAGCATCTCTTTTGTGATCCTTGCTATAGATGTGCCAACTCCTACAGCTCACAGAAAGCCTGTTAGAGACATCCTCGTCTGTGAGCTCTGGATAGGTCAATAATGAAATTATTCCCTGCCCAACATGAGCCCAAGGCTTTGATCCCTCCACAAAGGCCACCTCACTTGGTTCTGACCCCAGCTGTAGTTTCCACACAGCACAAAACTGATAGTGAAACTGAGAGGGAGGAAGAGAATATCCCAGCTAATTGCAGGCTCTTAGCTAGGATGACTAAGCCATGATCCCATGTGTCAATACTCCCTGCTTTGCTCCAGAAAAAGGAGTACATTTCTACCACATATTCCAGCTCACTGGAGGCCTCAGCCATCATCTGGACTCCTCTGTGCTCACAGGAGTGCTGCAGGCAGTGCTGTTTTACTCAGTACTCATAGGCTTAAGTTAAAAATGTTTGTGCTCTTAGTCTTCAGGCTACACTTCAAACTCCCCTGAACCTCTGAGCCTCATTCAGGCCCAAGCTCAGTACAGAAGATACATGGTCCACTCCAGTGGCAGGACAGGAGGCGAGGACTGGAGTGAAGTCACCCAAACTCAGGGCACCATGTCAGAGGCATACCCCAAAGCACCTCTCCGAGCAAATTTCAGGCTCTCACTCACCTCTTCTGGTGTCCACTTGACTTTGCACCTGCCATCCCGCTGCTCTGGCACATCCAAATCCGTATCCTGGTAATGCAGCTCATCCTGCTCCTCTCTGGGGGTGAGTAAAGGAAGTTTATAATTTCTACCTGATAAAAATGCAGGAGAGGGAGCAACCTCCACCATAAGAGCAAAACTCCAGATCTCTCCCTTCCAGTACCGAGCCCCAACCTCATCGACACCCACCCACACAGCCCAGACTGAAAGGAGATCCTCAGCTTTAGGCTCCAGAGCCTGCCAGCAAGTTTTATTCTGCCCAGAGCAGGGGACAGAGCGCTTCTTTCCACTTCTGTCCCTCGGGGCGGACTTTGCATCTGGGCACCGGCACCATTTCCCGGCACAGCTCAGAGGCTCCGGATCGCTGGGGAAAGGGGCGCGGGGAGCGGCCGCGGGGCTCCCGCTCAGGCCGAGCGAGGGCCCAGCCGGGGGATGCCCGGCCCGGGTACCGCGGGGCCGCCGCCCTGCATCCCGCACCGCGGGGCAACGGGGCTGCCGGGAGGAGCCTCCCGCGGCCGGAGCGGGCAGGGGCAGCCCCGGCACGGCGGGGCCGGCACTCACCCGCGGGCGCGGCGAGCCATGGCGGGCCGGGCGGCGCTGAGGGCCGGGGCCGGGCGCGCGCGGGGCCGGAGCGGCGGCGCTGGCGGCACTTTCCTATCTCGCGCCAACCGCGCCCCCCCGCGCGGGGCCGGGCCGCGCATGCGCAACGCGCATCCCGCCCGCACAAAGAGGCGCGCGCGGGAGGGAGCCAGGGAGCCCCGCCCCCGGGACAGAGCGGGACAAACCGGGACAGAACGGGACAGACCACACCCGAGACAGAGCGGGATAAACCGGGACAGCCCGCACCCGGGACAGAGCGGGACAAACCGGGACAGACCGCCCCCGGGACAGAACGGGACAAACTGGGACAGAACGGGATAGACCGCACCCGGGACAGCCTGGGACAGACCGCACCCGGGACAGAGCGGGATAAACCGGGACAGCCCGCACCCGGGACAGAACGGGACAGCCCGGGACAGACCGGGACAGCCCGCCCCCGGGACAGAGCGGGACAGACCGGGACTAGCCCGCCCCCGGGACAGAGCGGGACAAACTGGGACAGAACGGGATAGACCGCCCCCGGGACAGAGCGGGACAGAACGGGACAGACCGCCCCCGGGACAGAGCGGGACAAACCGGGACAATCCGCCCCCGGGACAGAGCGGGACAGAACAGGACAGACCGGGACAGCCCGCCCCCGGGACAGAGCGGGACAGACCGGGACTAGCCCGCCCCCGGGACAGAGAGGGACAGTCTGGCCCCGGGACATCCCACACCCGACCCTACACAGACCAGGACGCCCCGCATCCACCCCTACAACGACCCCGGTACATCCTGCGGGATCCC
>PYHW01010463.1:3032760-3046022 GCA_013186435.1 Turdus rufiventris | reverse complement strand
ACAGAACGGGACAGACCACACCCGAGACAGAGCGGGACAGAACGGGACAGTCCGGGACAACCCGCCCCAGGGACAGAGCGGGACAAACCGGGACAGAACGGGACAGAGCGGGACAAACCGGGACAGACCACCCCCGGGACAGAGCGGGACAAACCGGGACAGACCGCCCCCGGGACAGAGCGGGACAAACTGGGACAGAACGGGACAGAGCGCACCCGGGACGGAGCGCACCCGGGACAGAGCGCACCCGGGACAGAGCGGGACAGCCCGGGACAGAATGGGACAGAACGGGACAGCCCGCCCCCGGGACATCCCACACCCGACCCTACACAGACCAGGACGCCCCGCATCCACCCCTACAACGACCCCGGTACATCCTGCGGGATCCCTTCATCCAGCCCTGCAGCGGACCGGGACTGCCACAACTCCCCACATCCAATCCCGCACCCTATCCTAGACCCCCCCATCCATCCCCATACCTGCCCCCCTCTGCTCCGAGACCCACCGCACCCAGCCCTGGACCAACCCAGGATGCCCTCCATTCATCCCCCCTCCAGCTGCAGCATCCCACCACCCCCTCAACCCAGGACACCTCACTTCCACCCTCGGGACACCCTACATCCAACCCTGCACTGACCTGAGCCCAATCCCCCTCCAGGTGCATTAGCCAGGGGCACAGGGCAAGAACATCACATATGTTACAGAATGACAGAATATTCCAGGATAGAAGCAACCCCCAAAGATCATCAGTGTCCAGTTCCTGGCCCTACCCAGGACAGCCACAACAATCCAACCCTGTGGCTGAGAGTACTGCCCAAGTGTTATGACACAAAATACCTATACTATTAACACAAGGTCTGTATATGTGAATATTCCTCATCAACAGCCCACAAAAAATGCAAGGCTTAAAGGAAAGTGTCACCTTACTAAGGACCCACTGACAGGACAAACACAACCCAGACCTTAGAGCACCTCCATCAATCACCCACAGCCTACCCTCACTGCCCCTGTGCTTAAAAAGAGGCAAACAGAAGCCCCTCCCTCTTCCAAACTAGCTTAATTAGGAAATCAGCCTGTTAATTGATTACCAGAACTATAAAACTGCTGTAAGTAACACTGGTAGAAAAGAGTCAAGAACATCAAAGGGTCTTTGCAGGAGCTGGAGGTAAGTAGTACTATTTATTCTGTTTTCTTATTTGTCCTTTTATTTCTTATATACTAAGAGAATAGAGTCTTGGTCTCTCAAAGAAAGCTTTCCTTCTAGACTGATCATATAGCCTCTCTATAGTAAACTCAGGAGCTATTTATCACTGTTTAATGTGCATTTAGAGTAGAGATAAGTTTGGAGTATAGATATCTCCTTTTCTAGCCTACCTTAGTCCCTCAGAAAGGAGCTGAAGTCAGCTCCTGGCTGAGCTGGTGGTGAGGGTTATTATGTATGGGACTAATAGTAAGGTAAGAGCTGCTCCCTACCCTCTCCCATCCTAGTTAGAGCCTGATTTTGGTGCCCCCTTCTCAAAGGGACTTGATTTTAGCTGGTTGAGTGGCTCTCTGCCTCCAGGAGTAAGGGTAAAGTGCCTTATCCTCTATACAAAGCTAAAAGTAGTAATATATTGGCTGAGGTCAAACAACTATAACTTCAGGGAGATTCCACAATGACCCCTGAGCAGCTAACTGACCATAGTGGAGCTGCTTTACTCTAAAAGATGCTGACAGACTGGATGCTCTTGTGTGTGTCCTGGATCCTGCTCAGCTTCTTGCATAACTGATACAGGATTTTACAAAGAGTGGTCCTGCTACTGTAACTCTGTAATCTATTGGTGAACAGTAACAGGTTTGTCCTGACAGGGTCATCCTGATTTCTCTCTGTAAGCCAGACAGCTGTTGGATTCTGCACCATGCTGTCCACCCAGAAGCACAGCATTCTGGCCAGAAAGGAAATCCTAGAAAATGGGTTCTTGGCCAGCTCCTCCAGCCACAGCCATTCCTCTCCTGTTCTGAGTTATTACATGGACTCTAGCAATGCTTCCAAACCTGACACCTGGGAGCTTCCCATGGACTTGGACAGCACAGCAAGTGGCAGCTCTCTGTGTGTTGTCAAGCAGGCAGAGTCTCTGAGCAGCTGTGTGAAGACTGAGCTGCACAGCCTGACCCAGGGCACCTCTGACCTCAGCCTTGCCTGCTTCTGCAAGGCTCACCATGGCCAGGCCACCTTGGAGCTGTCTGGTTTGCCCTGTGAGCACCTCAGCAGAGATGGCTGCCTGATGAATGTGGTGTCACAGAACACCTCGACACCTTGCAAGAAGGACAAGCACTACAAACCGCTGGAGAGCCTGCTCTTCAAGAGCTCTGAGCTGGTGGGAGACATCTCGGTCCTTGGGAAAGTGCCAGCACCTGGGTGGGACATCTCTGCAATCAAATCCTTTGTGGACACCAGCACATCCCTCGATGTAAGCACTGAGGATTTACGGCTGCTGGGATGCTCCAAACCAGACACATCGTCCCTGGAGACTCCTGTGGTGGTTCCTCTGGCTTGGCCTGGTGCCTTCAAGAAGCACCCTGTGCTGATGGCCAGGTCTGCCGCTCAGGACAGCCAGCTGAGTGACCCTGACGCTGTCCCTGCGTTCCTGCACCAGGCTCTGTGATGCTGCTGCCCTGGCTCCAGCTGGTGCCGGGGGTGCCTGCCCCTCCTGCGAGGAGCAGGGATCCAAGCAGCGCCTCGAGCGATGATGGCAGCAGCTGTGACAAGCTAAATCTGCCCACCTGAGGTGACCGAGTCGGCACTGCCGGTGGGGGATGTTTGGCACCCCCGAGAGCTGCAGTCTTGCTGGCTCCTCCCCCTCCCCGATCCCTGTCTTTTGTATTGGCACAATAAAGATATAAATGTCTCTCTGTGGTGGTCTCTGACTCTCGCTGCCCTCCCGGCCTGGAGCTGAGCCCCCTGAACAGCCAGGGCCGGTCCCAGGGCTCAGTCCCTCCGCGGTGGCCGTGCCCGCCCCCACCACCGCCGTTACCTGGCCGAGGAGCCGGGCGGGTCCCGGCGGAGCAGGGGCGGCAGAAGGCGGCTGCAGCCCCGGGGCCATGGCTGCGGGGCCGGCGCTGCGGATCCCTCTCCTGGTGTGCCGGGAAAGCACAGCCTGGCAGCGGGGAGCGGCACCCCCGGCCTGGCACAGGGGCTCAAGGGACTCCAACCCCTGCCACCGCGCGGGGAAGAGTGACTGTGTCACCTTCAACCCCTGCCCCGAGGGAAGGAAACCACCACACCCGCCCATTAGAGATTTCACACTGTTAGACCTCACCCCATTCGCACAATGCTGATTTTCCTCTCTTGTCTCTGTTTACAGCAAAGAAAGGGAGAAGGGCTTGTTAAAACCACTTCCCAGGACCTTTATGGGTTGCTGAAAAACCAATGTACTGTCCCCCCCTCTTCTTTTAGGGGCAGATTAACATGTAATTAATTAATCATGTTCCATGAGAGGACGGAGCAAAAACGAGAAAGCAGCAAGAGTGGCTTGTAACCAACTTTTGTGAATCAGAGCAATAATTTCATTAATATATAAACTCTGTCTCTAGCTCCATACCTAACCTGGCCTTGCCTCACCTCTTGAAAGCACTTACCTACTTACAGTGCTTTGAAATTCTGTTAGCCAGCCATAAATTCTGCATGTATCGCGTTCCCATGACTAAAGTGTTTCTAGCTACAAAATAAGTTTAAACACTTCCAGAGGGTCAAAGGGACAGCTTTGAAAGAGAGATGCAAGTTATATGTATTCTGCACTAGTAAAAAAACATCCATTCTGTGAAAAAATTTGTTCTTTGGTTGTCAGAGAGGCCTCAGAGACACCCAGAAAACAGCGAGCTGCTTGCATCCCCTGGCTGCTCACATGGCTTTTTTCTAAACCATGTTACACCAGGAACAGGTGACAAAAACAACTCTAAACAGGGCTGGGAAACAGAAAGTTATTGAAGTTTGAAGTATAAATACCCCAGATGAGTTCAAACCAGAGCTATAATTAGCAAGAGGTTGGTTCAGCTGCACTCTGTGCTGGATGACTGATCAGTACTGAGACTGCACAGGACAAGAGAGTAAGCTTGTTGTGAAAATCTGGAGTTGGAATGTACAAAGAGCTCTGGGTGACAGCCTTAAAGGAAAAGAGAGGAAGAAATGAAAAATTTCCAGTATGCTGCTGTGAAAAGGGAATGGTTGCAGTGGAGGAAGAGATACAACCACTTCTGCTAATGTTGTATTAACACATCCCAACTGGGCAGGGCCTTGGCAGGGACTTTGGGGCACTTCTAGAAAAACCTGTGCCAAGATGCTGTGTGAAGCATGAACAAATGTAAAATAAAAAATTAAAAAAAAAAATCTTGGGGAGATAAAAAGATGAACAGAAGTCATGGAAGGTCTGAGGGGGGCAAGAATTTGACAATTTGAGTGTCAGACTGACAGCCAGAAAAGGCTTTATTATAATGCAATTTCACCACATTAATATAAAAAAAAAAGTCCTTGCCATAGAGGTGTGGTATTGATGATGTTGACAAATCTTTTCTTCTCACCACCAAGCTCCTTGGCTCTATTTTTGCTGTGCATTGAGCTTCAACATTTCACAGTCAATGAATTGAACCTGTGCATTACTGAACACTACCTCAGGGAGTGGGCTTGATATCAAATAACTGGAAGTAGAAATATTCCTGAGTTTATGTACAGTATCACAGTTTCTTAATAGTGATCCATTAAATCTTAAGGTTTTCATCCTTGTGCTGTCCTCTCTTTCAAAAATTCTGCAGTTCCAGTCCGATGAGGAAGCGATCTGAAACATTGTCATTATTGCTTATTTCAAATTCTCCCCTCCCTTGGAAGAAACATTTTCTTTCTACAGTAGCAAACTCACCTCTCCTTAGTTCCTTTGGCAGAGAGACAAAAGGAGGCTGCCTCAGGGTGATAAATGTATTTTCAGCAGCTCCTGTTAAAATTATGGCTCTATTTTTTTTGTCCTCAGTTCACAAAACAAAATAACAACCCTTCTCACAGTACAATTAAGGATTTCATATACACCAGGAGAACCAACAGTAAGACAACTACTAAATAAATGGTGGAGCCAGAAAGCCAGAAAGAAGGATCCAAAACACATGTTCTTGGTATATTATTTTTTTAATATATTAAAAAATTACAGTTTCAATAAAGAAGTAGAAAAATAAGAAATTCTTTGGAAGGTGCTTGTGAAATACAAGCAGTTCCCCAGAAGGCATTAATTATCTGAACTACCACACATAAATGATCCAAGCATCCAGTGAACTACTGAGACAGTCCCAATCGATACACTGAAAAGAGAGGCTTTCAAAATGCAAAAATATACTTTCCCTACAAGGTCTATCTCAAACTAGGGAAAGCCAGATCTCAGGTACCATTCTGGAATCCAGCTTCACTCGGGTCAGTATCGTGTTCCTTAAATGAGGGAAAAGGAAGGAAAAAAAAAAAGAGAAGAAAGGGTTTTAACAACAGCATAGAACTGTAAGATTTTTGGTTTAACTAGATTACATGTGAAACAGGCAATTCCTGCTGCTCTGCCAATATGCTCCAAACACACTTTGAAGCATTACCTCTGCTATGAAGAATTCTTTCAGCACAGCTGTATTTCAGTGCAGCTCCTGAGGAACAATGTTGCTGTCACCTCTGCACTGCAGCACTGGCCAGAGCTGTGACCACTCCTGAGGACTCCCTGCTCTCACTCAGGCACCAGCAATGCACTGGATTTAGCTGCAATTACACACTACACTTGCATGTACTAATCTCCCAATTAAAATAAATTAGAGACTTAATAAATGGAGCACTACATGTTTTATGGAGATTAACAGTCATAAGTGCTCTGGATCACACTTCACCAGTCTCATTTATTGCACAGCTCATGCCTTACTTCACCCCTTGCCTGTGACAAGTGTAGCTGCTACAATGGCACACCACCCTCACTGCTGCTACTACCAACTACTCACTTGCAATTGTTATTAAAAATACCTGATTCAGTTTCTTAAACTCAACCACTTGGAAGAAAATGCGCTCCAGGATATATTTGGCATCTTGCTTGTCCTTTGGGAGCTCACTGGTCACTCCCAGGATATCGCCGCATTTCCGCACGTAAAACTCCAGGTCATCGTCAGTGCCTAAATGAGCACCAGGGAAGAAGGCAGGTGAGTATCACACACATCTGGAACAGCTGGCCAAAAACCCGCTCTGAATCTCCATTTGCTGTTGGCACCCTGGGAGGTTCAGTCCCATAACCAAGCTCAGTGAACTAGCCATGATGCATTCCTGCAGCCAGTACCTGCTCATCTTCTTTAGGTGTTTAGAATTATCTTAACATTTTAACTTCAAAGCATAAAAAGGATGTGAAATTTATCAGCAAGAGTGCACAAAGCAATTTATGCACAATAAAGGAAACAGCATGATAAAATCATAAAATGTCGCATAACAGACAAAATATAATTTCATGGTACATAAAGTCACGCTATTAATTTCCAAAGCCTTTCAATTTCTTAAGAGCAGTAGATTTTCCCAAATGAGGTCCATGCTTTAAAATGAAATATAACAAATTTTCTCTAAAAAATTTGGACTTTTATTTTAAATGTGCAAACAATCTGCTCCACTTACATTTGTTTGTGATCTCTGCAAGACGTGCTTTCTCAGAAGAAAAAGTTTCATCCAAGTCAAATAGTTCCAGAGCGGGAGGAGGTAATTCTTTGAAAGCAGGTGGAAAAACCTTACAGAGAAAAAGCAGCATGGTTGATTGCCACATGTTTTTCTTATTCTTTACACACCTCTAAGACAACAGTTTTTGAACTTATATTGGACTTGAAGAAACCATTTAAAAAGTCAAAAGCAACTCCAAAGCCACCAAACAAAGGGGCATCATTTGAAAATTCCATTTTTATGTTGTAAACATAACTGAATATTTAAAAAGAGTTTAGTCACATATATGCCAGAATTATCACCCAGCACCACAACTAGACATTCTTAATTCCAGTTTCAGTTTTGCTCCATAAGACCCAGGTGAGGGCTGAGAACTGAGGAACTGAATTGGCCCTAACAGCTCACCCTGAAAACATACTGACAAAAATTCTGGTCAGAGTATTTTCTGTTTCATGCAGGCAGCATTTATGTTTCAAATATTACTTGGATTTTTAAAAAGTAGTGAATGAGACACCACTTTCAGTTACACTCCTGCAGCTCTAAAAGATCCCAGTAATGCTTCCTCATGGCCAGGGTAAAGAAGGATGGAACAATGATGACAAAATGCAAATACTCAGAGATTCCTGCCTTCTGAAATGAGTTTGACACTCCCATAGCTCTTGTTGCTGTCAGCCCAAACATTACTGGTAAAATTTTGATCAGCTCCTGCTGTAAAAGACCAGTGCTCCACTTTCTGCTTCCCCTGAGGATGTGGGAGATGGAGGCAGAGCAGGACAGACTGGCTCCTCCCTGGCAGCAGGCAGTTCAGTACTTACACACTTTCTGAAATACCACATTCTGTTTTCACAGGGAAGGCTGGGCCAGCACCTCACAGGAGCAGCTACTCAATCAAAGGCTTATCACACAAGGATTCTCTTTTTGGTACCACACACTACATTTTGAAGCTCTTTTAATAAATTATAAGTGTAAATAAGTGCTCTTTCCTAAAGATGTAGTCAACTCCTAAATGATTAATTATTACTACAGCATTTCTCACCACTTCTTTTACAGAACTATAGGAATGATACACAGAGGTTTTGCATAAAACAAATGACATAGAGAGTCATTAAGGTTGGAACAAACATCCAAAATTATCAAGCCCAACCTTCATGGAGAAGGGTCCTCCCTGTATTGTACAAGCAAGAAAATTACTCACAGCTGGCTGGAGGACAGGGAGTGGAGTCTCAAATTCAGGCTGAATCAGTTGGAGGGGTTCATGTTTCACATTCAGTTCTTCATAAGCTCTGCAGCACAGAAAAATTCAGAGTATGAGGGAAAAATGATACTACATCTATTTCCACTGGCAAGCTATAGAGATGGATTTTTGTGAACACACCAGCATCAAAGTTTTGCACTGTAACAGCACAGAAAAAAAAAAGGAATGTCCATTTTATAAGACCTCAGAGAACTACAGATCAGTAATAAATAACTTCTACAGTGATAAAATGAAAGTTTTGACAGAGGAAGACAATATAAAAGGAATGATATATAAGGAAGACAAGGATATATAAGATGATTTAAAAAAATCACAGCTCAATTCTACAATTGACTTTTAGCAGGATGAACATGGATGAAAAAAAAGTGATCCAGCACAAAACAAGGAGAACTGGGATTTCAAAAAGGATTGTAAGGAAGTAAAAAATCAGAAGTTATTTTTTTAAAAAGTATTAGTTTTGGGGTCAGAAGGAAGATCCTCCTGTGAATTCAAGACCAGTGAAAATACAAGAAATACAGAGTAAGAAGAGTGGAGTTTCATGGAATAGCTGCCACTATTCAGTGTGTTCAGACATGATCTGGGTAACAGGGGAGTTATGATGGACAAAGCTGTTAGTGACACAAACTGGTAAAACTGAGCAGCTGATAAACCTCAAAACACAATTATTGGGAAATGCAAAGGTGATTGAAATGCAGCTTACAGGAAATGCCAAGTAATTCAAAAGTGGCAAAATGAGCAACTCTCAGTTATCACTCCAGAAAGTGCCAAACTTCACTGCAGATAGTTCTCAAAATATCAGTTCAATGAATCTCAAGGAGTCAGAAAAAAAAGGAGAAAATGCCAGAAACAGCTAAGACAAGAAGTAAGACAAAACATCACTGCCACACTGTACAAATCTATCTTCTGGTATATTCATATTCAAAATGTTGCCTATAGCTCAGTCCTTTGTGCTCTTACAGAGTTAGGCACAAACAGAAAATGCAGAACACCAAATGGGATAAATAAATAAGTAGTAAGAAAATTACAGCTGCTGACTTGATAACTGAAGGGAGGGCAGTTGTGTCCAGCTGATAAAGGGATGTATCAAACAGCTTGGTGAAGTCTCTTGGGTTCTCTTCTCCTTCCTGCAGGCACACTCGCAGCTGCTCGGAGAGCGCAGCTGTGTCTGGGAGCACGGTGTAGTCTGAAATCTGGACACACAGACACACAGCCCTGTCAGCTGGAGCAGCTGACCCATTCCCACGGCCTCTTTCTACCTAAAAATCTCACCTAAACTCTCACTTAGAAATAATTGTTTCACTCTCTGCCAGGTATGGCCCTTTGCAGTGCAGCTGATTAGATCAGTAACTGTGCCATCTCTTCTCTCAGCTGCAAAGCTACCCAACACATGGATGTTTTATTTGGATGTCTGTTAATTCTTTGCAATTAAAACAGCCAGCATAATAACCAACTGAGCAAAATTGTTGTTCTTTTATGTACACAGAGTATACAACTTTATCACATAACGATATTTCCAAATAAAAACAGCATTTGTGTACAACTAAAACCGACATACAGGTTGATCCCTTCTTACATACAGAAAATCTGCCTTTCCTTCCTGCACATTGCTCTTGCCTGAGGGCTCAGAGTGAAGTGCAAACTCATTACACTGGAGCAGTCCATCTCACAAACATAGGCAAATTAGAAAGAGACTTTCACAAATTATATCTGATCATGAACAGCAATCTAAAGCTGAGTGCTACCATTAATTTTTACACCTGAGCCATCTGCCTGCTCAACCCTAGACCATGAATAAAGGTTCTGCAACAACAGCAGCACACATCTTGCTGTTAGTACTGTGTGCTGAACACATGGTGTGCCAAGCCCAGAGCTGCCAGCTTCCACTGCTCTTTTCCTCCTTGTGATGGATCTCTCTTACCTCAGGGTCCTCCATATCCATCTGGTTTAAGTGGATATCTGATGTTGTGAGCCACTGGAAAAGCACATCCTGGGGAAGAGCAAAACTCAGTTACTTTCAGGAGGATCCAAGTAATCTCATACTATGCTTAAATATTCATATTAAATGTATTAAATTACATACCATGAAAAAGATTAAAAATAAGCTAATAAATCAAAGACTATCTGTTAGTATTGGCTTAGAATCCCCATACTGAATCCACTTCACAGCTGTCTTGCTCTAAAATGAAGCTGAGCCTGGAGTGCTTTGCAAACATTGTGAAGATCCAACAAGGTGTTTTTAAAGAAAAAAAAACAACTCCCAAAAAAATCCAACTTACCATGATCTTACCATTTTCTTCTTTATCTAAATACTGGTCATTGAACATGTGGGAAGATCCCAGTGCTGCCATCTTTCCACCTTTACTCTACCAAGAAAAAAAACAATATAGCAAAAATTCCTTCCAAATCACAGTTTTAGAGGCAATTGCTGTTGCATTGCATTACATGTCTACATAGTAGAAAACTGTGTTAACTTGTTCACATTCATTAACAGTATCAATTCTGTGCCTGTAACTCTTTCACTACTAAATTTCTGAATTTATTTTATAAATCAACAGGGCTGGATATGAAAAATCTACTGGTTCCAAGGTGAGAGGCCTCTTCTTTAATTCAATATGCTGTACTTACAAAGCTAATCTTATTTAATAAATTATTCCTAAAAGAGTGGAAAAACCCCAGAAACTTTAAAGAACTGACCACTGTATTAATTCTCCTCTGAACATGCAAATTCTCCCATGCAAAGAAGTTTACCATAAAAAAGTCAGGAGTCACTGGGCTCATCTGGAGTTTGCAGATGCATCAAAAACCCAGGTGGGTTTGTAAGTACCCCTGAAGTTCCACTCCCAGTTTTTGTGTGGGGCAGGGGGAATGCAGGGAGTGCCCCAGGCAGCTCATACCTCGTGCTGATAGAAAGCCAGGATAGGCCTGTTGAGTGGGAAGCAGACAGATCCTGTGGACAGAATTGCCACTGCTGGCTTCATCACATTCAGTGTGGCTCCAAAAGGATAAACAAAGCTGAGAGCTCTGCGGGAAATACAGAAACTCCATAAGCACCTGCATGCACCAGGCAGGTGGGGCAGATTCACAGAATTCACAGAACTCAAACTGAAACCCATAAACTAGACACAAAAAAGATCTGGTCATAGGAACAGTAATTCCTTTCCAAACCTATCCCTCCTGCTCCTTCAGGGGTTACCAAGCTCTACTAAACAGATTCTCCTTTCCAGATATAACCTAAGAAGCATAAGAACATAAGAAATTCATTAGAAAACCTCACTATAAGCACAGTGCTGCTAATCACAAACCTGCCAATTCTGAGGTGTTTTACATATTTCACATCAGTTTCCTCAGAGAAAACACTTACTGTGAGTCATGGCCCCTTCCATCTTCATCTGCTGCCTCAAGCACTGTTTTCTTCGCAGCTTCACTGATTCCCCTACGAGATATTGAAAAGCAAACCTTACTGAAAACATTCCAGATTATAAGAGTTTACTGTGAAGAGTCACATACCCCAAATATTTACCTGTTCAAAACTCCATCTGAGATTAGTGCTTCTTTTGGGTGGTGGTACTTGTAATACACATTTCGTACTACAGCATCTTGAGGAAAGAAAAAAATACAGAAATCTACATCTTAGCTGATTGGTGTGTTAGATTTAGCAAAGAAAAATTAGTTTAGCTCTAGGATTCCTTGGGTGTTTGATTCTAACCCCACAAAGCTGGCATTTAGCTACCAAAAGAATTGAAATCAGCCTTCTCTATTGTTACATTTTGGATAGAATAGATTTAGAATAGGAATAGGTTTGCAATTTCAAATAAAAATATAAGAAGTTATGCACATCACAATCTTCTGCAAAGCAAAAGAGACAAAAAGATGATACAGCTAAAACAGCCTGTATCAACTTTTACAAATCTGTTTTTTATACATCTTCCAAACATTTGATTAGTTGAATCCTATTGGTGCAAAAAAGGCACAGTTCAGAAAAGCCACCAAAGACCCCAAATATTTTATGTACACTGACACACACTTGCCTTGGGTAGTTGGGGCTTTTTTCCACATTGGCAGCACAAAACTAATGAATGACATTTTATTGGTCTGCTAAAGAAATGTGCCACTTCTTATTCAGGGTGAGCATCAAGAGATTCAATCCTTTAAAATGTGTGCCAAATGTTTTAAATTAAGGACTTTTTAGTCAAGAAATTTCCCCAGAATTCTATTTTTTTAGTAAATTAAAACTAACAACTACAGCAAAGGAATGGAAATGGCTAAGTTGTCAATGTACTCAATCCATGGAAAGTCTGTGCTGTGCTCCAATATTACCTGGCCATGTGCATGCAGATTTAAAGAAAAAACATATTTTAGATCAAAAGATATTTTGTGAGAAAGATCTGCTAGTACCCACAAAGGCTGCTCTTTCAATTTTGCTGCAAATTGATGACTAAAGGTAGCAGTGAGCCCCATTACCATTATTGAAAATGATCCCATATTCTTCTAACAAAAAGTTAATGTTTGTGCCATTGCGGGACTCTCCACCTTCTCTCAGCATCACCAGGATGGCCCCACCATCCTCCAGGAATTTCTTCAGAACGGAAAACTAGAAATCAAAGATAAAGTGGAAAAAAAAAAAACAAACAAACATGA
Organism: Turdus rufiventris; assembly: GCA_013186435.1. Classification (NCBI taxonomy): domain Eukaryota; kingdom Metazoa; phylum Chordata; class Aves; order Passeriformes; family Turdidae; genus Turdus; species Turdus rufiventris. The sequence goes on along the minus strand of PYHW01010463.1, from coordinate 3,033,444 downwards.
GAAGCTACACACAAAACTGCAGGAAGTTATATCGAGATGAGGGGAAAGAAATTATTTTGACTGCTTGCATTTAGTTTGATCCTATAAGAAAAACATTCAAATTCCAATCTATATTAATTCATTTAAAGCATTACAGCAAAGTCTCCTGTCTTGTTCTTTTCTACTTAAGCAAAATTTAAAACATAATTAGCTCGAAAACAATTATTGACTTCTTACCTCATCAGCACTGAATTTCTCTCTTGGTCCTGCTGTAATCCACAATTTCACCCCTAACAGTCTCTCAGATGTGATCTCATCTTTTAAGCTACAAATGGATTAATAAAGACACGCATTATTCTTGGCTCTAGTCCTGAAGCACAACTTTTTCCTTTTGTTTTTTTTATAAAGGACTGGCAATGAACACAAACCAAGTCACTTCAGTCACTTTGCATCCTTTTATCTGGGTTTAAAGCTGACAACTTGAGCAAAAATAATCCTTACAAATGTCAACCAGCTAAATAGCAACACTCCTCTGACAAGGCACTGTGGCAGATCGGGAACTGCTGCAAGCTGTCACAGCTGCTGTTAAACTTTGCACCTGAGGAGCTTCCTATTATTTTTCGTTCTCTTCTTTTTAATCTAGCCACTTTTCACGGCATGAGATGAGTTGGAAGGGACCATTGGGATGATGGAGCCCAGCCCCTG
>PYHW01010463.1:3011128-3031656 GCA_013186435.1 Turdus rufiventris | reverse complement strand
AGCTGTGGCTGCTCCATCCCTGGCAGTCCGAGGCCGGTCTGGACGGGGCTTAGGGGAACGTGGGGGAGTAGCAGAGATCCCTGCCCCTAGCCTTTAAGATGCTCAACCCTTCCATGATTCTGTGAGCAGTTTAAATGAGGGAATTCCTCTTTAATTTAAGCTTAGCAATGTTAGTGATTTTCTGCATGCAGCCCTGTACTCTCAGGCCCAGCAAAAGCCAAGGAGAAGCAGAGAAGTACAGCAGTGTTTGCAACTTTAATATAAACCATGTCGTGTTTCAATGACGTCAGCATATACAAGATCGAGCCTGATTTAAAAACAAAACCAAAACAAATCCATACACAAGGTGTACCAACACAAGATTCCCCATAGCATGAGCATCACACAAGTTTTAGAAAGCCTCTTGCTTATCCCCATGTTGCTCTGAGCCCCCCTCTCCTCCCCACAGCAACAGAACAGAACAACTTAAAAAAAAATGTGGGAAGTGACATTCAATTAATACACCAGTATTTAAATTAAGGCAGAATAAATAACTGTTCCACATCAGTGATGGGCATTGTCAGGTGAGTGCTGGAGCCTGGAACTTGGCCAGCACCTGCTGTTCACTGCCCTGTGCTCAGCACAGTAGTGGTGGTGTACCTGGTGAAAGTCAAGCAGATGCTGTGAAAGTTCAGCTATATAGTTATTTTTATTTTTCCAAGCACCTCAGCCTCTTTCCCCAACCCCCCTGAGATCTGGGATTTTCCTGTTACTTAAGCAACAACAAGGCTGTGATGGAGGAGCTTATGTGTAACATCCCAGTCCTGGATCAGAAAGCTGATCCGCTCACTTCAAGGAGGATCAGACTGGCATGAAAAGCCACAGTGCAGTTCAGGATTTACAGAGCTGCAGGTGCTTTTGGAGCAATAACTGGTGAACAGCTTTTCCCTCAGCCCAGGATGAGCAGCTTGAGTGACAGGTTTCCTTTTCTTCTGGGGGCTTGGGGAAAAACATTAGAGATAGCTGAGCATACCTCCTAAAAACAAAATTTAAAAATAAGTGCCCAGTTACTGGGACATGGCTGTTGATGTGAATTGATGGCACATACCTCAACCATAAATACAACCAGAGTGAATACAATTCTCCAAGTAGCACAAGACACTCAGGGAAAAAAAAAAAAATCATAGTGTCCTACTTTCCCTGGCAGGGAAATATTCATTTAGGGAGAAAATCCACCAAACAGCAAAAATTAAGGGTTCTGTTCCATCCCAGCCAGTTAGTGTGTTAGTGCCAATTTCCTTAAACCACGAGCAAAGGACAGTACCAGTCCTCTCAAAAGGGAAAAAGAAGAAAATAAACATAACCCATTCATTTAAAATATGGCTTCATAAAGCCTTTATAAAACTTAAATGTCCTCTTCAGTTGGTGCATATGAAAATCCTAAAAATGCATCTGAGGCACTGGAACTGCTGGCTGCTAGGTCAGGCGTGCGGGTGATGGAGGCAGAGATGGCTTCTTGGGTAAACTCAGGATCAAAGTGTCGCAGATCAGCTGGGCCAGCCTAAGTCAAGGAGCAGAGAGACACAGTCATCAAGTGAGCAGACCCAAACCAGACCCTTCTGTTCAGACAGTCCAACACAGCTGCTCTTCTAAAAGACTGAGCACCACTGCCTCTGCAGGTCCCAACCCACACCTCAGAACCCTCAGTATGAGCATGAAACATCTGGAGAGGATCCCTTCTGTAAAACAGTTACCCACTTACCACGTTGGGGTTGAATGGGGGAGTAATCCTCTTGTGATATAAATCATCCCAGTTTATTGGGCTGAAGAATACATGGTTCTTTATCTCAAGCTGTACAGAAAGCAGGAAGGAAAAGTCAGTCTTCTGCCAACCCTCCTATTCTCACAGCTTTAAGTGGTTGAAGAAAGACTTGAAGTTACCATATACCCATATCCACAAATCCTTAATACCTCAGGGTCCTGGTCCAGGAATCCCCTGAAGGAAGTGACCAGTTACACACTGGTGTCCTTGGCTGGCCACTACCCCTCTCCCTTTGGAAATTCAAGTCAACCCCATGTGTCCCTTGTAGGAGGCTGAAGGGACTGACTGTATGGGAAGGTTTTTCCAAGGCACTGCTGTTATCAAAGAAAGGCTACCTACAAAGTCTGTTTTGGCACCCAGCCTCCTCTTCTGGTCCTTGTGGAGAAGTCCCTGGATGATATCACAAGCTGCCACAGTCTTGGTTCCTTGGATCTGCAGTGGCTTGTGCAGAATGTTGTCATACATCTGAGACACATCCCGGCTGTAAAAAGGAGGCTGATTTGAAAGAGAGGAGAAGCAGCCAGGTAAAACATGAGCTACCAGAAGGAGCCACACACTGCAAGTCAAAATGAGTCCTGCAGTGAGCAGATGAGGGAGATCTGCCACACCCCTGCTGAAAAGGGCAGTGGTAGGATTGAACCAGATCATTAATTCAGGATTTAGTTGTCTACCAAGTAGCTTGTGAACACCAGTCCAACCTCACACAACAGCTTTTGCAAATAAAATTTCCACTATGTAAAGTAAACCAGCTCATTTCCAGACTTACCAGTCCAAAGAGCATTTCATAGAGGACAGCTCCTAGGCACCACCAGTCTACTGTCCTGTCATAGGGCTGCTTCTTTAGCACCTCAGGAGCCAGGTACTGGGAAGTCAGAAGGAAATACTGGAGTCAAATTATAAAGGAAGGGCTTTGCCCTTCTTAGTACCAAACCTGGCTGCAGCTCAAGTTGAGCAAATGCATTAAGAATAGCACAGATGCTTTTCCTACTCTTATCTAATAAACTCTCCAGTTGCTTTGGAGCAATAGGGTTGAGAGACCTACCAAAGCCCTCAAAGTGTCCTTGCAGGCTACAGGAAGTTCTCTTTGTGGGGAGGACCTCTACAAGCATTTGCCACCTGACAATTCAGCCAGCAATCCTGTCCCACTGTGGCACATCACACCTCTAAAAAGTTCCTGTATTTTTGAAAAAGCTGCAGTTTTTAGCCTTGCTAAGTCTGTCCAAAGCAGCACAACTACCAAGAGCCACCATCAAGGAGCAACAGATAAGAATTTGAGCAGTCTGCAGAACAGTTTCCCACAGAATTACCTCAGTGTGCTATCAGGCTCTATCTAAAACAGGAAAACACCAACACACATCAAAACTAGAAAACAAAGTTCAAACATTCCTGCTTGGTGAATGTTGTGCTGTTGCATAAGCGACACCTCACTGGAAAAGGGGGGAAATTCCTGCCCCCTTCTGCTGAGCTTGAACACTGAAAGGTGTTATGTTTACAGACTCTCTACCAGGCTGCCTGACAGCAGCAGAACAGGTGTATTACCTAGGCTGAAGTGCTACCAAAATCCCCAGGCTCAGTGAGAAGCAGGCAAAAAAAAGCCTCCAAGAAGCCAGACTGGAAATAGTTGTGTTTTTTCAAAACCCACTTGGAGTTCACTGGAGGACAGGCATTTCCTCCCCTCTGAGCAGTGTTTGCATTCTGGGGGAGTCCAGTCCCCTCCTGTGTGCAGGGCATTCTGCAGCTGCTGCTTGCACAAGGACACACACAAGAGCACAGCAAGGTCCTGTGCATGCTGGTGCCAGCAGGCTCCTTGTTCTGCACCTCTGGGGTCTCAGAGCAGGTAAACATCCTGCTCCCAGGGACGAGGTTGTCTCCACCTCCACAGCTATTTTCACAAGCCTGGCCGTTTCCAAGTGCAAGAAGCCCTGCCCCAGCAGCTCATCAATACTCTAAAATTGCTGTGTTGTTACAGGAAGAGCTGTCTCTGCTGGAGAGGGGAAGTCTTATCTGAACTCCAGCTTCAGGCTGACAGCCTCAGAGAGCCCATAGTTTTTTGAAGTGTCACATAAGCCCAAGACCCAGAGCACCAAGTGTCTGAAGGTTTCCAGCCCCCAGGTGACAGCAAAGCCCCAGTACATGCAGTACCTCAGGAGTGCCACAAAAGGTAGAAGTTGTCTCCTCTTGCTCCATTCCTTCTTTGCAGAGTCCAAAGTCTGTCAGTACTATATGTCCCTGAAGAAGAGACATTCTAGCTTGTCCCACTCTTTTTGGAGAGGAGACAGGATCTCCAAAGATTTTCTTAAACATTAATTCTTATGTAGGGTTTTTAGTTCCCCACTGCTCATCTGCCTCCCCTGATATTCATCCTATAGTACAGGTACTGGGGCCTATAGAAAAAATAAAGTCTAGATTTTTTTTATCTTTCATTTGTCTCCATCTAGATAGCTATGAAGAGATCCAGTACTGCTGTGATTTTCTGCTGCTTTATTGCAGAGATAGTTTATGTAACAGTCACCCCTGGAGCTGCAGCAGTGTCCTGCTCTTCACTCCCCTAATCCCTACCCACAGGTCAGGTCCCAGCTTCTGGGAATGAGCCAAGGGCCCCAAAACCAAGCAAGTTCTTCAGAGGGCAAGCCCACTCATCCTCTCATGTGTGGTGGGGCAGACAGACAAAATCCATGCCATCATGTCAGCTACAGTCCACTTGCAGAGTTACAGCCTTCTGCTTGTGATCCTGATGTTTTCAAAGCTAGCAGGAAGAAAGCCCAAGCTGTGAATATACCTGGCAATCCAGGAGGATGTTCTCAGGCTTTAAATCCCTGCAAGACAAAGCGCTGTTTGAGCAGATTTGGCCAGATATTTAGAAAACACGGATCTGAAACAGCATCAGCTAAGAACAGGAGCTAACAAACCCTCCCAGTCCAGATCAGCAAGACCTTCCCAAATTGCAGACTCCCATCAGTATACATACATGCAAACATAAATAAGCTGTTTTCACACAGGGTCAGGTGTTAGCATTTCCATGCATAAGTTGTTACTGAGATATGATTTCCTACTTATTGAGCCAGGTTTATTTTATGGCTTTAAGTTTAATACTCTCAGAGTGATAGTGGAAAGGGGAAGGAATGGTTTATTGCCCATCAGGTCCCATGCAGACCCTCTTGCAGAGTGAAGTGCCAGCAGCACAGTCTTGGCTGCTAGGGGTAGGACATTGTTCAGCTGCTCCCATCCTGCATTTCACTTCCCCAGTGAATCCCTTTCCCTCCCAACACCACATCCCCTGCCTGGGCAGGCTTGGTGCCCCTGCCTTACCTGTAGATGATGTTTAGGGAATGCAGGTACCCAATGGCACTGGCAACTTCTGCAGCGTAGAATCGAGCCCTGGGCTCACGGAAACAGCGCTCCCTTTGCAGGTGGAAGAAGAGCTATGGGAAGGTGAGAGGGTTGATCACATCTCTAAATAAATGAAGGCTCATCTGGAGCAAGGCTGAAAGCCAGCTACATAAGTGAAAAGTGATTTGCAGCAGGTAGCACATGAACAGCATGAAATAAGCCCAAGCCAAGTGAACTTAAGCAATCCAAACACCTCTCTAGAAATTGTTTCATTTCTCCTCATCATCATTCACAAAAATTAATTATTCATTCTCAAACACCTCATCATTTGCTGACCTGGTTAAGCTCCTGGCCTACTACAACCCACAGGCTGATTACAGTGGTGAAACAACTCTGAGAAATGGTACATGCAGAGAGTTAAACATGCAAAGGTCCCCAACATGAACTCAAGCTGGGCAAGATATCCACCCTAACAATATCTTCCAGCCAGTTTCAGATGCATAGAAAGAACAGCTGAGAAAGGTAAGCTTCTACAGGACAGAAAAAGTCTAGAAAGCTGCAATGGCATAATCTCTAAGCACTAGGCATGGATCCAGAGCTGGCCCAAAAGGGGGTTTTTCTTAAAGCTCACCAGCATTTCTCATACTCTCCATAGGATTTTAAAATGCCCCATTGCTGCTTTTCCCAGAATTTTTACTTTGTGAATCATCCGACTCAGACCGTAGCCAGCAAGATCTTGACTCCATTCACAGGTGAGGTATCCTGCCAGCTATTCCTGACTGCTCCTTGCCAGCAGTCAAAACAACATTATTCCTCAACATCTTTATCTTCTGACAAGAAATAGCTTTAAATAAAGCAGCATGTTTGTGAAGGACCATAAAGGATTCAAACCAAGCCTGTAAGTGCACTCACCTCTCCTCCATTTACATAGTCAAGCACAAAGTAAAGCTTCTCTGAGGTCTGGAAGGAGTAGTGCAGTCCCACAAGGAAGGGGTGCTTGACATTTTTCAGGAGCACATTGCGTTCTGCCATGATGTGGTTTTGCTATCAAAAAGCAGACAAGGCATCAAGGTTTCAGGCAAGGACTCAGCCCAGCCTGCCCTAAGGGCTCACTGCTGTTTTCAAAACAGGTGGAAACTGGGAGCTCACGAGGGTCATTTCCAGCCCCAAAAAGAGAACCTCTCCCTCCTATCTGACCTAATTAACCTCTGTTCTTTTGTTCTCATGGCACAGGCAAATCCATGTTTAACATGTGAACTGCTTGCCTGAATGCCAGGTACCCCACTTGCATTACCCAGAGAGCTCGTACACCAACCACAATTTCCAGAACAGCCCAGGAGAGCAGACATACCTCCTTTTTCTTGAGGATGGTTTTCTTATGCAAGACTTTCACTGCATAAAAAGTCCCATCACATTTGCGTTTGGCCAGGAGAACCTGCAACAGAAGGTCCTGGTCACAGCTATTTGTCTCACCTTGGTCAGTGTTTCCTCATTAACCCAACGCTCTTGTGAGTGGTTATACTCAGAAAACCATTTCAGAGAGCCAGGTACAGGGTTTTAAACACCAGACTCCAGCCCTCCCAATTCCCAGCACTTTTTCATTGCCAGAAGAAAAGCACTCAATATATCCACATGTATCCCCTAGACACCCAACAGAAGAGTTTTGGAGCATTTGGGGTCGCTCCCATTTAATGGGAATCCTGGCTGTTTCCAAGGTGTCTCTGGAGATCTTTTGCTAAACAAGTTTGACACTTATTTCAAACCAAACACTGCTCTTTACCATGACCACTCAGAGCATAAAATACCTCACTCTTCAGTCCTTGGAGGGGTGAAGGACCTTGAAGTTAGAATGGACTGTTAATAACACTATCTCAGGTCTTATTTAATCTCAATCCAAACACCTCAGGAGAGGTGCAAGCAAAGGACACAGCCAGAAACTCGTTCAGCAGCACATTTTCCTACCAAGCTGCCTCCAAACAGCTGCAGCCCACCTGCACAAGCCCACTTACTTTTCCAAAGCTTCCTTTGCCAATAACCTTCAGGAAGTCAAAGTCTGTTGGCTTGGCACTGTTGGGCAAGAATGAAACAAGTTAATGTTTCTGGGAGAGAAACATGCAACAGTAACACCACCATCAAAGCAGAGTTCCTGCTTGGAAAAAAGTGTTTGTAAAAGGGGTTAAAGGGCGCTGGTGGGTGACCCTCGCTCCCAGGATTGACCCTGTGTGTGTCAGGGCACCCCGCAGGGCACCAGCAGCCCCTCAGCACCCACGGGCTGAGGGCAGCAGCTGGAAGGACGAGGTGATGTCTCTGCAGGGGACACGGTTTATCCCTGTTGCTAGAGAAAAATAGGAAGGCAGCAGTGATGAGGAAAAACATCTCTTACTACCTCTCAAAAGAAAATGGGGAAGGGGCTGTAGATGTGGCCAGGAGAGAACGATTATAACAAATACCAGCTACAGCTCTGTCTTGGCAGCTGGTGCACTGGTGACACATGTGGTGTTAAAACCAAGAAATACAATTGTCCAGACTCCTGCAGAAACCACTGTGTGACACACAGGGACCATCTGCATCCCTGCCAAATCTCTTCACGCTCCACACCCTACCTGGCTTTGCAGGGAGCTTACTTGGGGTTAGCAGAAGGTCCGAGGTTGATGTTGTCAGTTGGTGTTGAAGTCTAGAGAAGATAACAAGAATTTTAGTCACAAGAATTATGCTGCAAGTTGGGTTTTCCCTTCCTCAACACAGCATCCCTCACACAGTCACTGATAAACACCCATCAGCAAGAGAACCAGTGGGTACTTCAGCAAACATTTAAGATCTCTTTAGATGTCCTTATGCACACCCAGAACCACAGAGCTGCAGCCTCCCTCTTCCCAAAGACAAGGGGATACATACACAGACAAACAGACTCTTCCTTCTCTTTTCTGTTCCCTAGGAACCTTACCCTCCCCAGACTCTGGCAACATCACACCTTGTCCAAAAGGGCCTCTCTGCTGTTTTTCTCCACCCAGCACCATCACAGGACAAGGCAGCAATTAGATTCCCAGCAGGCTAACACAGACATTCTCCTTGTTTTTCATCTAAATGTGCCAAGCTCCCTTTGTCCTAAAGTTGAGGATTTGCTTGTTCAGAGCCATGATCTCACCTGGGTGCTTTTGTCTGGGCTCCGGGAACGATCCATTAAAAGAACAACTCGTTCAGCACTGAGGGAAAGAAGAGGAAGTCAGTGCTGAATACAAAAGCTGAAAGAGAAACAGCTTCACTCCATTAACTTGCCAGGGAGTAGTGCAAACCCCAAAGTGTGCACCCCTTCCGTCATAGGAGGGCTCAGCTGAGCTCCCCAGCACTGCCATCCCCAAAGGATTGGGTGCCCACACTCTGAGGGAGGCAGGGAACAGTGTGTGCTGACAGGAGGCTGGGGAAACAGGGTTCCTGGGTGAACAAGCATATCCAGTATTGCCCCCGACTTGTCATATCAGAAACTGCACAGGCACTTGAGGAGCAGCACAGCCCCAGCAGCAATACAGCACCAGGCCAGGTGAAGTTACAGCCCTCCTAGCCATGGCCAGATCTCCCTCAAGGCAGATGCAGCCCCCTCCCCACTGCACTGGGATGCTGCAGCCCAGTGAGAATCCCCACAGGGCAGCCAGCAGAGTCCAGCCACCACAGTCCATGGGGCTGGCAGCAGCCAGAGGCCACTCCCCAGGCCAAATCAGACCAGGGCAGCTTGGGGCTGTTAGCATTGCAGGGAACAGGGATGGTACCATGGCAGCCAGGGCAGACTCAGTGAGCAGAGGCATTAAAGACCTTCTCTGCATGGTGCAGCTTTTGCTGGGACTAGAGAAGCCAGACTTTAACACTTGTTGGTTCAGATCCATCCTGCCTGAGCATCACTGGGGATGGGTGAGCCTTGCCTCAGGGATTCCTCTCTTTGGTTTTTAGGGTTCCCCCATGCTCTTTGCAAAAGCCATAATGAAGAAGGTAACATGAACAAAACAGCTCTGCTCCCTTCTCCCCTGTCCCAGAGAGCTTAGACTCCCCCTCAGCCCTGCCACACTCACACACTGCATCAAGGCTCTGAAGGTTCTCATCCCCACAGCCACCCTCTGCCCTACTCCTCCCTAAAAGAGATCCCAAAGACCCCACCAGCCTCCCCACATCTCACCTGGGGGTGCTGCCCCTCTCTGCCCCACACCCCACCAGGCACAGCCCCCCCAGCCATCCCAAAGCAGCCCCTCCTGCACAGCCAGGCTGAGCACGGCAGGAGCTGCCAGGCAGCAGTGGATACTGGCAGCTGTGTCAGGGACTGCCCACATCTGCCCGGTGCCAGCCAGCTCCATCCACCACCCAGCCAGAACAAGGGCTATCTGGCTGAGCTGTTAAAGGGTTCCCATCCCACTGGCAGGGTTTGGTACTCACTAGGAGCAGAGCCTGGAGCCGGAGGCCTTGATGGTTTGTTCTATCCTCTCCCGGCCGTGCCTGATGAGCTCTGGGAGGAAAGTTGGAGCACCGAAGCCGATTAGCTGGCAGCGTGATCACAAGTGCACAGAGGCACATTTGTTCTTCACTGACCTTGCTCTTCTCTCCACAGCCACCCTCCTCCCCCTTCCACTCACATACCAAAATAACCAGGAAATTATAGGAACCAGGGCATCTTTGCTCCCAGCCTCACCAGGAGCCCTCAATAGCTCACAGGACAGGGATGAGCACCACAAAACAGACACCCTCACTGGTGGCCAAGGGGACTCAGGCTAAAGCACCACTGTCAACACCAAGCTACCCCTGTGTCCCCGGGGGACAAGGAGAGTGCTTACAAGGACGAGGTTGTACTGGGATACGTCACACACTTGGCACATCCACTGCCCCTTCCATTGAGGGCTCTGTGAGTAATTAGGGATGTGAATGAAACCTTTCAGGCCCTTCAGGAGGTAAGCCAGCACACACACATCACAGGGATGACCTGCCCAAGGACACATAGCTAGTGCCAGAAGCTGGGATTCCCACCATGGAGCATCCCTACTGCTCAGCTGTGCAGGCAGTTGCCACCACACCCATCATCACCTCTCCCTTCACAGAGAGGAAGCTCTAAGCCCGCTCCCTGCTGCACAGGCTGAGCCAGAGGGAAGCCCAAGGAGTTCAGCCTGTACAGAGGAGTTCCTTGTTTTGCTTAGGAGTAGATAGCAAAATTATTTCAAGGCTCAGTTTCGCTCCTCAGTTATGCCGCTGAAGGGAAACAAGAATCAAAACATTCCAGAAACGTGTTTCCCTCTCCATCTAAAAAGAAGATGTTTTATAGACACCAGCAAGCTGTCATCCTGGAATAACTCTTCTACAGACCAAGGAGTGGACAGCACCAACTGCCAGAGTCCATCTCCCTGGGAAAGGATTCTGTAGGACAATGATTTTTGAGGCAAACAAGCCCACAGCAGAGACCTTCCTGCATGGATCTTTGGCTCTGCCAGGCAGAGGGTCCTGAAAGCTTTTGAGAGCCCCTGAACTGGCCCCACCGAATCCCCAGCAGATCTGGGATTTGGGGGCAGCTCTGATGAGCAGCCAAAAAACTAAGCTGTGGGTTAAGAGTTTCTGAACGGATAAGAAAGGCAAAGCAGGCATTTAAAGCACAGCCCACAAACCATGCAGAGAACTTACAACATCAGGCTGGTCTGAGGCCCTGACCTTGTCTATATTTTGGCCTGCAGCAAGTCCAAGATCCTGTCCCAGCTGGCACCCACCAGCAGGGACAGCATGCAGGCAGCACCCAGACAGACCAAGCCCCATCTCCTCCCCCTGGGCATAGTCCTTTCCCTGACAGCCTGGCTCTCCCTGGCTCACTGAGGTCCACTGAAGGTCACCCAACACCTGCCTCGGGGCTGTGTCTGCTGGACAGGCATCATGGCCACAGCACAAGGATCACTGCTGCTGTCTCTGAGCAAACAGCACTCACTGAAGGATCCACGCCTGGAAGGAGATGGGCACAGGGCACACAGGTCTGTGTGGACAAGCCCCAAACTGCACATGGCAGCAGTAGATAAAGGAGTGGAGGTTCCCACTCCTGCTCAGGAGCCTCTTGCCAGAGCAACCCAACCTAACACCTCACTCCTGCTCACTGCCTGCAGCTCCATCAGCTGACACAGCCCATTTCCTCCAAATCTGAAGCCCCACAAGCTTGGGTTTGGCCTCAGGGTCAACTTGCTGCCACTGTTCTGATCCCAGACTTGGGGGAAATAATGACTCAGGCACAGGTGGAGATATCACAGCTTGGGCATCTTTGAGAGCACATGGGCAAGCCATGGAAACACATCCAAGTGCCTTGGAGGTATTTATTAGCAGCACAGGATGCAGGACAAGTTCCTAACTCACTCCATGGGGCTTGGACAAGCTTGTTTTAGCAACCAGGCAGGAGCCCCTTCCAGCCCGGCAGCCCATTCACGCCTCCCTCCACCAGCCCTGTTCTACTCCACTGCCTCTTTGCTGGAAGTGAAGCCACTCAACAAGTCCCTGCTGACCAACAGCTGCCTCTTCTAGCACAGCTTTTTCATTAAAGGGACTTGCTCTGGGGTTAAAGTCTCTGGTACTGAAGTATCATATCTGTTTTTAGGACGTGTATATCCCCATCCCACATCCCTTTATATTCAGGTTCAGAGCCACCTTCCCCAGCCCAAGTCCACCTTCAAAACCAGGTTGGTTTGATGTTCAAATCTCACAAGCAGTCAAGCAGGCTTTTCCTTATCACTAACAAACCCTACTCCCCCTAAAGCACAAAGATTTCCTGAGCGCACACACTGAACAGCAGAAGCAGAAATAGGTCACGACGATCCGGTGGAATCCTTGGTTATCCATGCCCGGCTGCACCCCCTCCTTGTGCCTGCTGGAGCAGCACGGATGGTCCAGGCACGGCCAGGGCCACAGAGAGCATCAGCAAGTCTAGGAGCTCCCCGATATAACGTGACTATCACGCATCAGGAACCCAAACCCCTGCACCCCACTGCCCCCTCCTCAAAGACCATCGCACCCCAGGCAGGACGCACCCGCTCCCACGACAGAAAGCTGCTACTTACAAGTTGGAGCAGTGACTGCGGCTAAATCTCCCCCCACCACACATCCCTCAGTAACATACGTTTGCTTCCCAGCAGAGCACGAGCAGCTCCCTGCTCCTCGCACGGTTCTGGCAGTGCTGACCCACATTCCCATGCCAGCCCCGCGTTATTTGCTACAAACACATTACTAATGCAACGCGTACCTTGCACGGAGACACAACCTCATAGACTCGTCATCTGAGGGCTGCTCCCACCCTCCTCCCTGATGTCACTGCCTAACCTACATTGCAAACCCCTCCAGCGAGTCCCTCGTCCTCTCCTGCTCTGGGAAGGGCTGGCTACCAGCAGGGACAGAGCTGGCAGGGCTGCCACTGGGACAGCAGGTGATGTTTTGGGGGAAGCACAGAGTTTGGAGGGGCAGGGGTGATAGGGGGGCACTGAGGACAGCCCCACAGCTTTCACCCAGCACAGGGGCTGCTCACAGCTTCAGGGGGAGATGCCCCAGTTTCAGCTCAGAAGAGGAGGGAGGGAGGTGGGAAGGAAGATTCCTGCAAACACGTGGGGAGAGAAAAAAAAGCTCGAGTTTTCCCCTGCTACAGATCTAAGAGATAGCTGCAAGCTAGTACTGAACTCCACTTTCATTCCCACTGAGACTCTACAGCAAGTCCAGCAAGAAGTTAGGAAAGACTTTAAAGCACTTCTGCATTTCAGGGAGCTTTCTTAGCCACCCTCCAGAGAGCTCCTGGCTTGTCCAATTTTCTCCTACAGATCCTGTTCCCTGCAAAACAGAGCAGGAACCCAACCACACAGCCCTGGCTCAGGGCAAGCTGGAGACAACCAACCCTCAAAATTATAGAAAAAAAGCTACATGCAGAACTTAAAGAGAACAGCAGGTGGCTAAAGCTTGAAGCACTTTGCAAAAAAACAATTCACCAAACATACCTGGGAGCACATCTCCCGCAGGCTCAGTCCTGAAGTGCGGGAAGCAGCCCACAACCACTGAGCACAGAGACCTCTCATTCCCCTCGCTGCCCATCCCTGCACCAGCACACCCTGCCTGCCCTGTCAGGCCAGGACCCCAAAGCTCCTTCCTAAAACCCAGAGGGGAAGAGCTTTGCTCCCTGCAGCAGTTCATATAGCCCCTAAACACAACCACCCTCAACTCCTCAGAGTGATCATGCCACCACTGCTGCCTCACTGAAGCACTTTAAAGGGAGCAGGAAAAGCTGACCAGCTGTGAAAGATGAAGAAACACCTGCTAGCTATACCCAAGGAGTGAGAATTCAGGTGGGAGGGATAGTTTTGGGTGGGGAGGAGGAGGTGCAGGTGGTGGATAGGAGCAAATTACAACCTGGCAGGCAGCTCAGCTGTTCTGAATAATTTTTTACAAGTCAGCTGGAAATTTGTCCGCTGCCCATTGGTTTGGGGGAAGGTCAAAACTGGCATTTGGTTCAGGTCAAACCATGAAGAAGCTGCTTTTCAGGGTCCTCAGAGACCCTGGAGAGCTGCAGCCAGGGAGCCAGGCTCTGGTGCTTTGCAGCATTATTAACTGCAAGCATAAACACATGAAGAGTCTGGTGATGTGAGAGACCAGACACTGAGCTCTGAGCAAAAGGAGACCCGGAAGAAGGGCTGATGTCTTTTTTCTCTCCATTAAAAATAAAGCAGTTGCTTTTTGCTTCCACTGTAGTTTCCTATAAAAATCTCCCTGTGTGCAGCTGCAGCAGCAGGAAAGCAGCTTCTAGAGCAATTTCAGGGGTGGGTTCAAGGAGGTAAAAGCCAGGCTGTGAGCAGCATTCCCTGTGGGAAGCAGAAGGGCTGGCCACTGTGGGATGGGTCCCTCAGCCCAGACTGCAGGTCCCAGGGGGAGAACATCAGGAGCATCTGATGTGCTTGGTGCCATGTGTAACAAGGGAGGGGGAGCAGCATTTTGCTTGAAATATTACCTTCTTTCAGGTCAAAACCTGATTTTTTGCTCAGCCAATATCCTCAAGCTATCAGCATTGACATATTTTAAGAATATCCCTGTTTTTCTTTTCTCCAGCTTTACCTTCACTTGCACTGAAATGGTCAAATTTCAGAATAATTTCATCAGTTAACTTACATTTTCTAGTCAGTACCTCCTGCTTTTGTTTCTTTAATGAAAATCTCAGCGCTATCAACAAAATGTACCTGATTTTAATTTCCATGGAAAAAGGCATCTTTAATTTAAAACCCACTTTCTATCTAAAGAAGAGAAAGGAGGATTATCCTGTAGGGAAGATTTTAACAGCTAAGATGTGTAAAACACCTAATCTGATGACAGACAGTGATGTTCAAAATGATGTTGGGTTGGTTTTTCCATTCTACCCCCTCTGTGAGGATCACTGGGTGTCACTCAGGGCCAGGTGTGCTAGGCAAAGCTGCCACCTCCTGTCACACAGGAGTCCCCTGTGTGTGTCCCACAGAACCAGGCTCCCTGCAGCCCTTGCTGGGCAGGCTGAGCCCGCCTGGAGCCCACCAGGAAGGCTCTGCAGCCCAGCACTAATGGGAGACCCCCACAGGGAAGCCTTGTCCATGCCCTGACCACCCCCAGGGCTCAGGGACACCGTGCCAGCCAGCAGCATTACCCTTTGTCTTGCCCAGGGCAGTGGATGAGGACTCCATCCGAACATAAGCCAAGCAAATGAATCTCCTCTCCTTGCAGCTGGGGCAGGAATTCAGTGCTGGCTCCGGGTGTCCTCGGGAAGCAGAGCACGCAGATGCTCCTCTGTCTGCAAAGGTGAAGGGCACAGCAGTGAGAGCAGAAACAAGTCCTTGGGTGCAGCACTGACTGCCTGCCAGCCAGGCACAGCTCTGGGACATGGGGACAGCTCCTGGCCCTTGTCTGGGCAGCACCCACTCAGCATAGCCTGGTGGAGATTTCCAGTGACACAGTACTTTGGGACTGGCAGAGCAGGGAATGGGAGAGAGATGAGAGGTTTGGCTCCTGTAACACAGAACAAATTTACCCAAAAATTGCTGCATTCATGTATTTCTGCTGTTGGAAAGGATTTGGTGTTCAGATGCTTGTGAGGAGCTGAAACCCAGCTCACCCTACATACCCAGGGTGACTGCCCTGGCACTGGTGGCTCCCTGGTACAGGAGAAAACCTTCCTTGGAAGCACAGGCCCACCAGTAAATCCCCAGTGGAGGGCAGGTCCTCATTGGAAATTCAACATCAGGCACCACCAGACACCTGGGGCAGCTGCAAAGGGCTTTGCCTGTGGAGCCCTGTGACTCTCGCTGGAGAGGTGACCAGGGTGAGCAGTTATCACCACAATGACAGGAGTGGGACAGGAAGAGGTGAGCAGGGTTAGCTTCCTGCCCTCCCCACGTGTAAGAGGTGTCCATTTGTCCTCGTCCTGTCCTGTGTGCCCACAGCAGTCACCCCTGCAGCAGCTCTTGTTCCTCACCCATCCTTGCCCATGCCCATGGCACATTAGTGCCACACTGAAGGGACTTCTGGATGTGGGCACACACATCACACAGGCACATGTCCCTGCAGTGCCACCAGGGACCATGCCCCCTTACACCAGCACTGATCTTGGCCATTCCCCTGCCCAGAACTCACACACCCCTAACGAAATTAAACAATTCTGGTGAAACTGGAGAGCTGCTGATGTCAGCTGGGTTTTGCCTGGCTGCTGTTTCCCTTCCTCCAGAGAACACATCTGTGCCAGGAAAACCTCTGGCTGGACCTGAGTTCAAAGGTGAGGAGCAGCTCTCGTGCAATTTAACCCCTTCTGTGCACATCTCCTGCCTGGACCTGGCCAGGCCATGTGGGGAACAAGCTCTGGCCATAGAGAAGGATTTATTTAGCTGGACTGGCACAGCTCAGAGCCTCCAGACATTGCCTATACTTGGAAATATCTTCTTTCTCCCCAAGGGAGGGAAGTTCCTTTCTCTTCCCCAAGCCCCATAAGGGCTCGAGGGCTGCATGGTCCTTCCATGGCTGAGTTGGATCCCTCCAGGAAAGCCCATCCCAGCAGAGTCACATTTGCAGCTTCACCAGGACAGAATACATCCAGTGGGGACAGCAGGTCCAGCCCATTCTCTCTACACACACAGAAGTGCTCTCCCTCTCTCTCTTACAATATTTTATATGCTATTTTACAGGGAAAGATAATCCTAATCTCCCTGTCTAGCAAATCCATAACCATAATCATAAAAGTATCACCGAAGTGGATCTGAGGTGTTGGAATTGCAGGGAAGATCCAGATAAGGCTAAAACAAATACTTCTCTAGAAAGCACAAAGCGAGAGTCTGTGGATCTGCAGTGAAAGGTCACCTAAAATGTTTGGCTACTCAGTTATCTCTGCTGGGTAAGAGCTAAAATGGATGGATAGGATAGGATAGGATAGGATAGGATAGGATAGGATGCTCTTTAAAAGCTCAAAGGCTATTTGTTCCTTTTAAGAAGTTTTTTGTAAGATTATTGGTGACCATTTCAGCTCTTTAGAATATTTCTTTTTGTTTTTTCCCTCTACATTTTTTCTTTCAGCTACAAAAAAACAGGGCTCTGCCTGAGGCTTTGCCTTTGATTTTTGCCAAGGGATCTCACATAAATTCTGGGATATTTCCCCATGTTATGAAAAAAAAAAAAAAAAAAGACAAGGGGAAACCACTGGGGATCAGGTTTTTATTCCAAAGGACAGCTAAAGTGGGTTTGAGCAACTCTTGCCACTTTTTGTGCCTCTTTCTGTAAATATGAATGTGGCAGAATATTACCGATCTCTTGTAAAGCCTTTTCATCTTCTGTGGAATAAATTCCTGAGGTTATTATTGCCATTAAATTAAGTGGCTGGGACTTTTTTTGCTCCCAAGTGCTTTTCAAGTGTAGGCACAGTCTCAGTGAATAAATAACACACCACTGGAAGCAGCCTGACTGTAAGTGACCCTTCCTGGCTGGCCTTGTCCTTGTGAAAGGCTCAGCTGTCCTGCTTGCTGTCCCCTCTTCTCCTTCCCAGCAGCACCTCAGGACACATTACAGCCTGTGCTTGAGGGCCTTTATAAAAAAAAACAAAAAACAACCACAAACCCAAAAAAACAACCCCCAAAACCTGTTTTTAGATGTGAATACCTCTTTTCCCCTATAGCACAGGTCAGTGTGACACAGGGCCACCATCAAACCCCAGATGTGCTCAGCCTGGTGGGAACAAGGGCAGAGGCAGATTCCTGGCTGGACTGAGCAGGGCTTAGCAGCTCTGAAATGGCTCTGAGAGCTGCACAGCCCAAACCAGGCTCTGCTGCTGGCACAGCTGGCTCAGGAGAAGCTGTGGGTGCAGTGTCCCTGGCAATGCCTCCCCTGTGCCTGCTCCATCCCTGAGCTGCCAGCTCCAGCTCCATTGCATGGAATCCGTGTTTTCCACCCTGTTTATCCACCTGCAAATCCTGGGAAGCAAATGGTGCTGGCACAGCCAGAGATGTCTCCAGCGGTGTTACAGAGACTGGATCCAGTGAGCAGCCCAGTCCAAGCTGTCCAGGACCTGTGAGCTCCTGTGCAAGAGCAGCAGAGCTGTACTGAAATCTGCCAAGCCCTGCTCTGTTCTCCTGCTCTGGAGCTGAGCAGGACCAGGACATATGTCCTGTCAGAGAGGTGTTTGGGAATGCTCTATTAGAAAGCTGCTGGACACCCTTGAGCTTCACCAAGCCCAGCCTCAGAGACTCTTACAGCCAACAGAACCTGAAATTTCTGGTGTAAAATTCGCCCTACTGGTGCTGGCTGCAAATCCCAGTGGAGCCCAAGGCTCCTTTCCATGTGCAGGTGGCCCAGGAAAATGGTGACACACAGTTGGTCTCTGCTGATCTGAAATTACCCAGATCAGAAGCACTCACGGGTGCTCCCCACAGGAGCTCACCCAGGTGAGCCAATGTGGGGCTGCAGGGACAGGCAGGGTGATGGAATTTCTTTGGATGGAAGTTTCCTGGGGGAAGCAAAATTAATGCCAGAAATGTTCCCAGCTAGTTTGCAGAGGCAGCAAGGAGGCTGCTCATCTTCTCTCTGGACTTCTCCACACTGGGAAACAACCCCACAGCTGGAACTCAACCCCCTTCCATTTCCAGCTGCTGACCCTGGGGAGCAGCCCCTCCACAGCTCAGCCAGGTTCCTGGCAGCAAGGGACAAATCCTTCACAAAACCCTCTGCTGCTCCCAGAGGGCTTCAGGAACTCGTTAAAAAAAGGGAAAGTCACAATGATCCCAGAGAAAGGAAATGGGCATTACCTGCAGGCAGGGCTCCTGGGATCCGGCAGCAGGGCTGTGGGAAGCAGCTTGTACTGCTCTCCCTCCCGTTGTTTTTATTTTGGCAATGCAGTCTGAAGGTCGAAGAAAAAGTCCAAAGGAGTGGCCTGTGGCAGGCAGTAAATTATTACCCTGGACCGCTCTCCGAGGGGACCAAGGCACCGGGAGCTGGGGTGGCAGAGGAAAATCCCTCCTTGGGGGGATTAGAGGGCAGCTCGCTGGCAGGGAAGTGCAAAGGGTCAGAACAAAGTGCTCTGTTTGCCGGAGGCTGTGCCGGGTCACATGCCGGCTCCCAGCAGAGGTAATGAGCCATGGGTCACCTCCCAAACTGCAGAGAGACCTCCTGGCTGTGGATGTGACCTGTTGCCAATCCCCAGCAACCCACAGACCTTGCCAGACAGGAAGGAGCTGGCTGAGAGGGAGCCTTGCCCTCTGGCAGCACTGAGGGGCAAGAAATCCAGGGACTTTTACATGCTCGATCTGTGCAGGTGTGACAGTCCTACAACCTCCCTTCTGCCTCCTGCGTGTCCCCTGCTCTGTGGATCCTGGGCCACTCGCACTGAGGAAGAACCACCTGAGGATCCAAGGAGGACCCAGACCCATGGGCACATCAGAACTGAGCCCAGAGCCAAAATCTACTGCCCTCCATGCCCTCCCCAATTTACTCCATTCCTCTCCCTTCCCCTCTGCAGGAGCCTGGCACCAGTGGTCACACATCCCTGTGGGAGCCCAAACAAGAGTCTGACAGATGAATGTCTTGATGGAGCCTCCAGCTCCTCACCTGAAACACAAACTCTAAAGATGTATAAAATCAGTTGATGGAGAACATTGGTGCCGCCGTCAGAAGAAGCATTTTCTGAAATAGCCTGGAATATATGACATGGAATAGCCAAACTTCATGAGGCCAAGATACCCACCACAGGCAAGGTGTCTGGCTCCATGTGTGAAGAGAAGGCAGAACCATTCCTGCCCTCTGCACACAGGGAGGAGTGAGCTCAGCCCTCACCTCACTCCAGCTCCCACCCATGGTCCCGTTGGGTGCACGACTGTGTGGATTCGTGAGGGCAACAGAGATTTGGTATTACCCTCATGTCACAGGAGATGAGCCCAAACAGAGGTCCCTATTGTGTCTGAGGAACTATAAAGACACAGAGAGAAATAAATCTGTTCCCTGGTAGTGCAGAGGGCCTTTGTTTGGTTTTCAGAGTGAGAAGGTTTAGAGGATTGTTGCAGCACATGAGCAGAAGCCACCAAGCGCAGACAAAGCCATTTGGAGCACAGATCAGACTTTGCCATCACGCTGGCTTTTCAGAAGATTTCTGCTTTGTTCAAGTGTAACCTGCTGCTATTTTGGGGGCTATTTTCCTCACTCCACTGCATCCCTGCTGTCAGGACACATGTCCCACAGCACTGGGTGCACGAAGGCTTTCAGCAGCACAGCATCAAAACGTCTGCTGCGACAGACCGGGGGGCTGCCCGTGTTCCGAGCCCAGGGCACAATATTGCACCAACAGCCACGGACAAGTTTAGAGGACAAAGCCTCTGCTTATCGCTGGGCTTGCAGAGCCGGCTCGTTTCACAAGCCGCTAGCACGTCAGCCTGCAGCGAGCGCCGGCTCCCGGCAGGAGCACGGAGGGAAGCGCCTGAGCTGAGCTGACAGCGAGACAAAGCCCGTGGGGACTCGCTGGGAAATCGCTCCGCCACAGCTGAGCACTGCAGCGAGGCACACGCTGGGGTCCCCGGCATCCCCGGGAGCCGCTCCGCCTGCTGCTGCCAGGCACCAACGCAGCTCCTCCAGCCGCAGCTATATCCATGAGAGCAGGAGCTTGGCAGCTCAGGGGTTTGAGGTGTCCTTCAGGGACTGAGGGAACGCTCATGTTAAGCTTCCCTGCTTTTCCTCACTGTTACAAAAAAGGCACAAATCTTCTTACAGCCCCAAGTGCAGCAGGGGCCACGTCTGCTCTCAAGAAGGGGGGAAAAAAGTGCTGAATTAGGTTTAAAATCTCTGCAGAATTAATGCTACATAAAAGGGTTTCCATCATCATGTACACTGAATCAGAAAACTTTTAGCCCCTATAAAGCACATGTTAGTCTGTGAG
>PYHW01010463.1:2991792-3011017 GCA_013186435.1 Turdus rufiventris | reverse complement strand
GCATGGCATGGCATGGCATGGCATGGCATGGCATGGCATGGCATGGCATGGCATGGCATGGGTCCCTTTGCTTCCCTGATGGGGAAACCAGAGACAGAAACACCCTGAAAGCACGGTGTGCAAAGCCGATGCAAACCAAAGATGTGCAGAGCAGTGAATTAACCTGCCAGGCAACCTCAGCTCTCCACTAATTCCCAGGATCCGAGGGGTTATCTCAGCCCTGATCAGGGCACGGAATCGGGCTGGATCTCCTCTCACGGTGGCCCATTATCATCGCCCTGGGGAGAAAGCAGAGCTGGAACAGAGAGCTCAGGGCAGAAGCAAGAGCAGCGAGCATCCCTGAAGAGAAGCCCCCCCCATCCGGGCTGGCTTCCATCATCGCGGGCGGGTGGATGCGGTGGCTCCGGGCCGGGCACATCCCATCTCCCGGCCGTGGATGGATGGATGGATGGATGGATGGATGGATGGATGGATGGATGGATGGATGGATGATGGATGGATGGATGGATGATGGATGGATGCGGTGGCTCCGGGCCGGGTGTGCCGTCGGGGGATGGCGCTAGGTGGCCGTGCCAGCTCCGGGCCGGCTGCGGGCGGGGAGCGCACGGGGCTGATCGGGCGTTCGGTGCCTGCGGCAGGGGGGCGATCACGGGTCACCTGCATCGGGGTGGGAGAAGGGGTGATGAGGACGAAAGTGGTGAGGTTGGAGGTAGGGGTGAGCTTGAAGATGATGGGGATGAGCTTGAGAGTGGCGTAGGACGCTGCTGGGCATCCCCAGGCAAGGGAGCCGGCATGGAGGGAAATGTGCCCCGTCCGTGGGCAAACGCCCCGCCACGATGCCCACCCCCAACACCACACCACCCTGTCCCCCCACGGCAGAGACCCCACAGCTGCCCGGTTCTTTTCTTTAGGAGACTGCCCAGAAAATGGCCCGAAATGCGTTTTTCCCGGGCAGGGACATCCCCTGCTCCCGCCCGCAGCCCCTTTGCCAGCTTGTGCCAGCGCTCCCCTCCCGCCCCGGTACCGCATTGCGGAGCTGCCCGCTAGCACCGGCCCGGGCGGGGGACATGGGGGGACATCCCAGCCCGAGCGGGGCTCCACGTGTTCTGAGGGCAATAACTGGAGCCCCACGGACCTCAGCTGTGCCTGTGCTGCAGGAGCGCTGCCGGTGTGTGCCCCATCCTCATTCTCGCTGTGTAGCGGCAGCGGATGGACCATTAGTTGTCTTGGCTTTTAAAATGGTGTCAATCGAGGTGTTTTCAGTCACAGGATTGGAGTGTGGGGCTGACCTCCCCGGCGGTGGCGGCTTCTCTCGCAGCGGGGATCAGCCCGACGCTCCACACCCGTGCGCAGGATTTGGTGGGTTTGGATCAAGCCAGGGGTACACCCAGCCCTTTATTTCGTTTATTTCTCTCTTTATTTCGTTTATTTCTTTGTCTGTTTGTGAGGGGATTTCCCCCCCCTCTTTCACCACAACAAAAACCTCGGGGTGCATCTGCAAACTCCCGTCCCTGGAGTCTGAGCACTACGGGGGAAAGCAGAACTGCGAGGAGGGGGTGAACGCAGCCCCGCCACCTCCCGCTGTAAGACGACCTCTTAAAAAAAAAAATGCCCTACCTCTTACAAACAGCGGAATGCCGCCTTCTTTGGAAAGCCGGCACTGTCTCCCCTTAGCCCGAAGATGTGTTGTAGCCCCGACACGGGAAGAATGAACCTCCCTCTGCCCCTGCCCTGCTCCTCCGAGCTCCCCATGAACCAAGCCAGCCTCATCATCTATGTTTTCTCTTTATTGTTCGATATATTTATGTACCACATTATATGTTAAAGATAGATTTTTTTTTTTCTGATATACATTTTTCATCTTATTTACCACAATGACACCACACGTACATTGGAAACAGCTCCACGGATCTGGTAGATTGCACAGAATGAATTGTGTCGTAGTTTTGTTCCTGTAATCCTGAACGACATCAAATCCAACCATATATTATTATTTTTTTTTTTTTTAGCTTTTCATAATTTAGAAATAACAATTGTTAAAACGAAATTAAACATAAGTCACCGAGAAGTGGACTCCAGGGCTGCGATTTCAACCAGAGGCAACACATTTGTGTTCAACGGGAAGCGCCGTTCCTCGGTGTGCATTCGGATGGAAGATTCAAGCAGTCCTGACATCTACGAGACTACGGTGTAAACATTGCAGGTAAGCGGCATCACCGGTCGTCAGACGCTGCTCGGGCTTGTTGGGCTGCTCGTACAATCTGGGTCTCATCTACATCCATCTCTCAAAGTGTTCAAACAAAGGTCCCTGCTCCCGGCGCTCACGGCGGGTTTGCTTCCGTCTGTGAGCGCAGCCACCCAATCCCACGGGATCGGCACCTGTGTTTCAGCTTCTGAAACACTGAATTGCATATCTGTGAGGAGTGTTGAAAACTGCCACTGTTTCCCAACAGGCCATTTGTGAGGGGATAAGCTTCAGGCAACGAGTGAGGAGATAGGGGTGGGGCGTCAGATAATTTCCTTCCAAAAAATCTAAATAACAAAAAAATAGATTTAAATCTGAGCTTATTTTAAAAGACATCAGGGCGAGCACTTTCAACTCTTATTTTCCTTAGTTTGCAGATTCTATGACATAGAATTTCTTGGATGCACGTAACGAAAATAATGACTCTTTCCATTAAAGGGATGCAGAATTATTTGGCTATGCGGATGTTCGATGCGATTCTCTTCCTGCACCCGACTCTGGCCCCTCCTTAGTCTTCAGCATTGGTTCTGAAAGCCTCTATGAGGCCTTCTAAAGAGTGGATGAACCCAGAGATGCTGCAGATACCACCTATAACGAAAATGGCAACATCAAAGAAGACGTGATGCCACAAGAGCTTCCTCCACAAGAGTTTGAGGTGGAAGAGACTGGGGAGCAGGAAACAGAGCCCTGCACCTGTGAGGCTCCCAGTAAGACCCATCAAGAGGGCAAAATGGGGGACATAAATAGCCATGAGCAGGGTGAAAACTACCAGGGCACATCTGAGGGTGAGTCCCCAGGATTTGAGCCGCCCGTCACCCCCATAGCAGTTGGGGAAGAAAGCCCTGTTTCCATCTTGGAAAAGGGACCTCTCCAGGACTTCTACAGCTGCAAAGAATGGCAAGGGGTATGAGAGCAAGGCTTTGGCCACCAAGAAAATGTTGACTACTGCCCTAATGGTGGATGGCAAGTTGTCTGTAATGACCTCCTTGGTCTCATCAGCCCAGGTCAGGTAGGCGACCAAGGCAAAGAGTCCCTTAAGGATGCAAGCTGCTATGTGAGTCCAGTTCATCATGCAATGAAACTCCTTGGGGTTCTGCATGTTCCCCTCCAAGGAAGGCAAAAAGATCTGGGAGGTGTAGCTGAAGACAATGATGCCAATGGAGATGGGAAACTTCTTGACATCAATGTAAAACTTGACTTTGTCCCAGGCCCAGTCACGCGCCCTGGAGAGGCAGTAGGCGATCACCAGGATGTTGATGACAAAGTGGGCTAATGTGCAGAGCAAGCTGAACTTGGAGACCGCCTTGAGGTTCTTCAAGAACGCACAAGGCAGGAGCACTGCCGTGGCAATGATGGACCACGACTTCTGGGAGACGGGCAGGTTGGGGAAGCTGTTGTACATCAGGTTCCCACTGACCACCACATAGAGGATGCAGGTCATGACCAGTTCAATGATCTGAGCCACGTTCACAATTCTGCCCCCCAGGGTGGGGAAGCGTGGCGCGCAGCATGCGTTCGCGATGTCCACGTAGGAGTCTCTCACCCTGACTATCTCCCCATCCTCATTCTCTTCATAAAGACAGGCAATAAGGATTTTCCCAGTGTAGCAGCAAACCACTGCAGCGAAAATTATTAAAAAGAGTCCTAGGTATCCACCGTGAAGGATGGCATAGGGCAGGCCCAGAACAAACATCCCCTAGAAAGAGACAAAATGGAAACCGTGTTGCTGGATCTCTGAGGGGTCAAGCCCAGGCCCGTGGCCCGGCACACAGCAGCCGCCCCACGGCAGTCACGTGTGTGCTCCCTGTGTGCCCACGCACCATCACACCCATGCAGGCAGTCACACAGTCACGCCACGCAGTCGCGGTGACGCAGCCCTGTCCCTGTGACGTGCCACCCCCACAGTCACACCCGCGCTGTCACGCCCACGTCATCGCACCCCCGAGCACCCACAGCGGCAGAGCAAGGGTTTGGTGGCCGGGCTTTGCCCCTGCCTGTCCCCAGCCCCTCTCAGTGCACCAAGACCTCCATAGTGGGGACACCCCGAGAGGTCAGACTGGGCCCTCTCCAGTGCAGCCCCATCACCAGCCCAGCCACCCCCTGTCCCTCCTTGCCTGTGACCCCTGCTGGGACAGTCTGATGGGCTCAGCGTGACAGGGCTGGGGCCTGGGCCCCTCCCTGGTGCTGTGCCCTGTTCGAGAATGGGAGGGGGGCAAAGCAGAAAGCCAGGTTGGGGTTGGGAGATTTTAGTTTCATTTTTTTAAATCTGTTTTTCCTTTTCTTTCCTTTATTCTGCCCTATTATTCTCCTCTACCTTTCACCTATTTTTATTTCTTTCCCCCTTACTTTTATTCCCTTTTCCCCGAAGCTGGTTTGCAATCAGCCCTCGGCTGCTGCCCGAGACACAGAGCACGTAGCAGGACCGGGATCGGGGAGCGCTGCCCGGTGCCCCGCGGCGGTGGCGGCCGTACCTGGATGGCGTTGGTGACGTTCCATCCCGCCTCCCATGCCGTGATCTTGGGCTTGCCCTGCCCGGAGAGCTCGGAGCAGGCCTCCTTGGAGGCGGAGGGTGGCAGGGGCCCTGTGCCGTCCCGCTGGTAGTGGATGTCCCCCTCCAGGGGCGGCTCGCCGCCCTCCTCGCTGCCCTCGGACTTGAGGATGTCCATCTGCAGCCCTTGCCGATGCTCCATGTCCAGGTCGTCGCAGTGGGCGAAGCCCACCGCCTCCTCGTCGGTGGCCGCCTGGAAGCCCATCCTGGCGAACATGCCGCTCATCTTCGCCTGGGATTTGTGCGACACCGTGGTGGCCACGTTGGACAGCTTGCTGCGGAGGAGGGTGGCCATGGCGGCGGCTCTGGTGACTCCGCTGCTCGCGGACCCTCGGGGATGCGGAGACCCGACGGGGCGGGCGGGCGGCGGGGCTCTGGACCGGACTCGGTCGCCCGGCGAGGGGCGGCTGCGGGGAGCTGCTCCGAGCCGCTACCTGCTCGTCCCGGCACAGTGCGGGCGGCTCCCGGCCGGGATGCCCAGGGGCATGACACCGCTGCGGGGGGAGCGGGCCCGCACGCCCCGCCGCCCGCTCCGCCGAGCCCCGCGGCCGGATCGGGGGCGAGCCGGGCGGGATGGGGCTGTCAGCAGCCGGAGGATGTCACCAGACGGGCAGAGCAAGCCCCTGGCAGAGCGCGCCGCGTCTCCATCGCAGTGCGCCCACCTCGCGGAGAGAAGAGGAGAGGGGAGAGAATTGCTGCATTTCTGGGGGAGGTACCAGCCTCCCCGGCCAAGCCCAGCCCCCCGCAGTNAGCAGCGCCGCAGCCCGGGACCACCCCCCCCGCCCGGCACCGCATACCTTGCGCTGCCCGCTCTGCCCCGCTCTGCCCCGCACCTGCCCCGCACCAGCCGCCAGCCCCTTCCCCACGGAGAAACAAAAGAGCCCCGCTGAAGAGGCTGACAGGCGGCTTTCGGCAGGTTCTTAACTGGATTTTCCTCCTCGTACCCCCTTATTTTTCTTTTCTCTGTCCCCCAAAACACGCGGCCCCTTCGGAAGCGAGGGCAGCCTGGGTAGCGGTCCCTGCCCAGGGGACACAGCTGTGCGTGGCCACCCGCGCACGGGGAGCGAGGGCTCAGCTCTCTGTAACGATTCCTGGCATCAGTGAGCTCCAAAAGCGGCGGGACAAGGGGCGCAGATCTCATTTGGGGCCCGCAAGCGGGTGGCACCGCATCGGCACCGCATCGGCACCGCACCGGCACCACCCGGCCGCGGGGGCACCGGCACCCGGGGGATGCTCCGGGCACAGCTCTCGGTCCCCACCAGCTAAAACTGAGCTTCTCCTATCTTTAAACAAAATACCGGCATTTTCGGTTTGCTCCCAAGCGCTTACGCTGGTTTGTATGTTGTAAGCCTTACGATTTTAAATTTATTTTAAATTTTTCCGAGGTGAGCGGCCGACAACGGCAACGGGAAATGCCGGTCCTGTGCTGTGGCAGAGACAAGCGGAGAGTGGCAGGGGGAGCGATGGCATTCGGGGGCGGTGTGCGGGAAAGCACGTCCCCTCTGCGACGGGAGAGCCTTTGAATCGTTGTTAAAAATATTATATATATATATGTGTATATATATATATATATATATATATATATATATATATATATATATGTGTTCTTTGAATGGTGGGGGGAGGGAGGAATTTCTGTTTCCTTTGCTATTTTGAAAGGCAAAAAAAGAACACTAATTTACTACAGATGGGAGGAAAAGCCACCACTAAATTATTTCCTAGTGTTGTTTTTGAGGGAGCAGGGAGGAAGCGCCCAGGCTGCGATTGCAGGTGGGATGCGGTACCGAGCAGAGATAGGGAAAAAAAAAAAACAAACCAATTCCTAGGAGAAGAACCTCTTAAATAACCCCTTCAAATACCTTTTTATTTTTTTTCCCCAGCCACAATCCAAAAACAAAACGCGTGCAAAGAGGCTGAAAAAACCAGAAAAAATCCTAATATATCCCCGGTGAGGGCTGTACCCCTAAGGGATCTCTTGGCCGCTGCTCCAGGCGCGGGGATGCTTCCACATCCGACCCCCCAAAAATGGGATTTTTGATGGCAGCGGAGGAGGAGGGCGACTGAGCGTGGCGCATCCTTGGCTTTGCGTGGGAATTATTACATGTGAGTGCACAGATAGGTCGAGAAAGCCGAGCGGGGCACGGCTTCGCCCCGGGTTTAGCAGCGTCTTGACGGGTTGGGATTTAAGGGGCGAAATTGCAAAGCTCGGGCCGTCAGCACTGCCCTGGGCTGCCGCAGCCGCCCTTTCACCTCTTCACTGCCCGGAAAAACCAGTGCTACGACGGACACGGTGAGGGATTCATCCAACAATTTATTTTCTTTTTATTAACATTATTTTTTTATTCATCCTAAGACGAGTTCGTTATGAAAGAAGACGGGAAGGAGCTCTGTTTCTGGAGGCTGCAGGGGGCATCAGGAACAAAAATGCATCCAAACCTCTGTCTGGTGCGTGATTATTTCCTCAAATAGCCCTGACGCATCCCCGCACCCACGAACGCCGGCTGGGAGAGGCAGAATGGTCCCGGCGGGCATCACGCTGCACCCCCGGCCAGCAACCCTCGGGGCTCCACCGGGAGACACCCGGCTGACCTTTAAAATCTCTTCCAACCCAAGCCTTTCTATCATCTCGCCAAGGGTGGAGGAAACGCGCTTTTGGCTTTTCGTTGAGCATCCGGAATGTCATGGATGTGTTGGGCTCGGGAGATATGTCTTAGAGGGGAAAAAAAATCCCTAACCAAAATAAATAATACTATTTTTAAAACCCACAAAGGACAAACAAAAACGGAACAAAAAAGCCAAGCCGACAGAAAACCAACCAAACAAGCAAAAAACAAAAAAAAAAAAACAAAAACAAAAAAAAAACCCAAAACCAAAACAAAACCAAAAACAAAAACGAAAACAAAAAGCCCAACACAAACCCAAAAAACCAAAATGATGCAAAATCCCCCCAAAACAACCAATAATGCAAAATCTCCATCCAATGAAAGGGAAAAAGAAAAAAAAAAAAAAAAAAAAAAAAGAAAAGAAAAGAAAATTTAAAAAAAATAGCCACAGGGAACTGGAAAATAAGTGCAGGATCTCGGGGCCGGTACGGCGAGAATGCCCCGGGGCAGGGCAGCTTAAGGAGGGCCGTGGGACTCTCCGTCCCCTCGGTGGGCTCGGGGTTCCTCCGGCCGGGGATGCCCTGTGGTCGGGGGTCTGTTTTCCCCCTGCTGCACGGGGTGCACGGGGCTGTGCCCCCTCCTTGCCTCAAGCTGAGAGTCCGCGGAGCGCCGGGGGCTGCTGAGCATCGTCGGAGCCCGAGGTCAGTGAGGAGCTGTGGGGGATGCTGAGGATGCTGAGGTCAGGGGGCTCCGAGGGATACAGGAGCGGGGGTGCCTCTGTGCCCCCCCCGGTTTTAACGCCGGGAGCTGAGCCCGCACCGCCTCCCCTCTCCCCGCTGGCACCTCGGAACCGCCCCTGCCACCCCTGCCCGGCTGGGAACACCCACCCGGGGTCCCTCTGCCTCTGCCGGGACGCCAGCTCGCTCCTGCCCCGATTCCAGGAGAGAGAGAAAAAGATTTTCTGCAACAGCGGCTGGAAAAATAAAAATACGTTCTCTCTTCTCCCCCCGAACCACTACCGGCGGCTGAAATGGAGCAAAAAGCACAAAAATAGGAACGGGGGCGGCCAGGAAGGGTTACGGGACACAGAAAGAGAGGAAGAGAGGAAGACCCGGAGAGGTGGAGAGGAGGGTTGGAGAATTTACCTCTGCTTCTCTCCCCATCGCTGCCCGCAGCGCGCCGGGGAAGGCTGGAGGGGCGGGTGGACGGACAGACGGATGGAAGGATGGACGGACGGACGGATGGAAGGATGGACGGACGGACGGATGGAAAGATGGACGGACGGACGGATGGAGGCAGCCACGTCACTCCTGGGCTCTTCCTAACTCTCAATTAACCCGAGCAGGATAATGGTGCCAAACCTTATCCAAAGGTTAGCGGCTCTCAGGGGGGCGTTTGAGCTGCGAATCGTTTCAGCCGAAGCTAAAAGGCGAGAGCGCGCCCGCCAACGAACCGCAGCCTCCCCTCTGCCAGCGCTGAAGCCGGGAGGCTCTGGCACTGTCTGCATTCCCTGCAGCTCTCCCCGGGGCGGGCTGGGGTCTCCTGTACCCCCCCGAGCAGCCCTAGGGGCGTGCAGCCCTGCTCCTGCTCGTCCAGACCCCAGCATCCTCCCCAGGCACATCCGAGCCGGAGGAGCAATTGTGCCTTATCTCTGCAGACCAGGCTTGCAAGGGTTGTGGCTGGGTCTTCTGCTTATTAAACGGAGGGAAATGAGCTGTTTGTGCTCAAAAATGATTTAAAGTAAGCCAGGAAGGCCATTCCTGGGTGTGTTTTCTTTCTGAATCCCTCAGCACCAGCCCCTCTCCAGGATGCTGGGCAGCACAGAGCGGTGCCAGCCACACGAAGGTGCAGATATTTGGGAGCAGGGTGGGCATTCACTGCTCAGTCAGGCTCCCAACCCACAAGAGATTTGGTTCTCATGGGCTTTGGAGGACTGCTACAAATACACCAGACTGCAAACTGTGACCTTATGAAAAAGGGAGTGTGCAAATCCTGAATATTCACTTTCATCTTCTCCTGTAACACTCAGGAAAAGAGTGGGTGTCCAAACGCAGGTGTGCAACCCCCTGATTCCTGCTCAGATCCTGGCCTATGCCAGGATATTTCCCCACACCCCTCTAACCCTGGAGGTGCCCAGCACAGCTGCCAGCTGCAGAGACAGGAAGGTTGAGGGGAACCTACTGCCCAAACAAGAAAATCCCACGTCACATCTGCCCGAAGAACAGAACTCAGGGCAGCCCAGGCATTCCTGGAGCAGCAGCCACCCCTCTGGACAGGTACCTGTGCCCCTAGGGAGGTGATCCCAGCACATGGAAGTTGTTGCACCTTCCTGCAGCCGTTGCCAAAAGCAGCTCCTGGGTTTGTGGCCAGGCCAATGCAGCAGCAGCAGCAATGCACAAACACCAGAGCTGCCCAGCAGTGCCCTCCATCCCAGCTCTGCCTCCTCATCCCCCTCCAGCAGCACGCCAGGCAGCTCTGACAGGATAATGAAGAGTTGCACGATATACTATAAAAAGGCAATTAGAGAAACTGCCGGACTGGGAACGGCTCCCGTGACCCAGTTAATAGCGCTGGGAATTTCGGGAGGGTAGGGAAGGAAAAGGCACTGCTGTCAGGACCTGGTGTCAGGATTTGGAGGGGAGGAGGGGGCTGTGGGCTGCAGCACAGCCTGCTGGAGTGTCCCAAACCTCGGGGTCTCCCTCCTGAGGGTGTTTAGAGCTCACCAGCAGCAAAAAGCACAAAGTGAAAACTCTGATGTAGAACCACACCAGCTGCTGCTGGGCTTGTGCTCTGGTGCTGTGGCTGAATCCACAGTCCAGTGTTCAAGACAAAGACAGCAGCAGCCACACTGACAGATACTCTGCAGTAAAATAACCATAACAGAGTGACATCCAAAGGCAGAGTCCTCAGGAGAAAACCTGCAGTGGATGTCTCCTCTTTATTTCATTCTTTTTACTGAGTACAAAATGGCTGCCTAAATTACAGACTCATAAAAAAATCACTCATATTAAGGATTGGGATATCAACATTTTAGATTAATGTGCATTATGATAAGAAAATGTTACCATATGTTAAAAAAAAAAAAAGGTTTCTTGACTTTACCCCACCATTTGCAAAATAAATAACTTCTGATCTGTAATTTGAGGTAAAATTTGTACATGAATTGATGTGGTTTCCATTTCCCAGAGGGAAGAGCCTTGATAAACCGTTATCACCTATAAACTAAAAATTAATTTGTGATTTGAGCATAAGACATTCCCAAAAACACTTTCAATAGGCTGGAATTAAATTTAACTCATTGTTTGTCTTCATGCTTTACATCAAAATTAAGCAGTAGCCAGTGGACACCAAATTCCCAACTCACTACTCTGTACTATTGTTCCCATGAGCCTAACAGCAATTTTATTGACTTAATATATAAAGCTTCATCACTGTCAAATTAAATATTCATATATCTACATGCTCTTGTATTTCACAGGAAATGACAATGGACTAGGAAAGGAAGGGGCACACTTCATAGGTGTCAAGCTTTTAAATATAATCTTCCAAATAAAATGCTCTTCTGCTGCAGTTGTAGAGGCTGTAAAAACAGAGACTGGTCAGTACAGGAAATTTCTGCTTATGGTCAGATGACACCCCAGTACTAGAGAATTTTTATATAATCTACATTTTCTATTATTCTTTTAATGCTGTTTTTTCTTAATCGTGTTTAATCTGTGCATGCTGTGGGAAGGGCTCTCAGGGCAGAGGCAGCCAGCTTGCCTTGGGGTGTTTCTTGTCAGGAGGGCTCAGTCTCATCCTGCTCCATCCCCCATCTGTCCATTTGCCTTCTCCTTTTTGTGTCCATTTCTGACAAAAGCAGGTCAGCAACACAGTCACTCACATCTCCTGCAAACATCTTCCAACTCGATCCAAAAGCCAGGAGGAGCAATTTGGGAAACCCCAAATCCTGCTTTGAGATATTCCCAACAGCTCAGCCAAGGCTAACAAGGCAAGGCAGTTTGTGTCTCTCCCTTTGACAGGACCTCTCTCAGTGTTGGGGTGACAGAAACCAGGTTCAGCTAAGCCAGAGACTGGAGCTCCTGGTAAAATAGCAGTTGGGTCTCTGAACCACCAATTTGTGCAGCCTCACACATGGAAGGTGCAGTTTCCAGCAGCAGGATTTGGATAGGCAGCCTCGGCATGCAGGTATCATCAATTAGTCTGGGGTTGGTTTTCTAGACCAAAAAAAACTCCATGTAAAGGATCCAGTCAAAACCTGAGGCCAGGAAAGCACCATGTGAGGCTGCTGTGGGCTAAGGGAAGCCAAAGGGAAAAGTGAGGTATGTCACAGCTTGATTTAAAGGGAAGGAGAGCTCATCCCACAGAGGAGGAGACACAAAACCTCACCTCGTGCTGCTGCCTGTGAGCCCCTGCATGGCCACTGCCAGCTGAGGGGACACTGGTGCTTGTGAGCAAGGACTGGATGCTGCACTCACCTTGGCTGCCTCTGCTCTGCAGTGCGGGCAGAGTCCTGCTTCTAGCAAAGAAAGCCAAAAAAAAAAAAAAAAAANGGAAAAAAACCTCTTTTTGCAGGAAGGCTCCACACACATCATTCCTTTCATCCCACAGTGCCAGTGTGAGCAATGCAGTGCACAATTCTGGGAAAGCTCACTGTAGCACAGAGAGGGTGTGAGTGCCTGGCTCTCTGCATGGAGCAGAACCAGCCCTCCTGGTCCTGCACTAACAGGGTGCCAGGAAATGCAGTTCCCTGTGCCCAACACAAGAATTAGAGAACCTGCTTATTTCTTACATAGGGGGATCAGCTCATCAGTGTCCTTATCTGCTGTTGCAGGGGTGCCCATAATGACTCTCGATACCTCACACTGCAGGCAGTGCAGGCAGAGCCAGCCACGGGGACAGCTCTCAATAATTACAGCCTAAATGTAGCATTTCTGTAGAGTTTCTCAAGTACTCTGACCTGTCAGCACCTCAGATTAGCAAAGCTGGGACAGGGGAATATTTAAATATTTATTGTCCTCACAAGGAAACAAGCAGTTTTTTTGTCCAGAGGCACCAGAGGAGTCCAGCCAGCTCTGGGGGTCCCAGCATCAACCCCAGAGGCAGAAGACCAGACCTCTGCAGAGGGTCTTTCTTCTTTCAGCTAGGATAGGTACAGAGAGAGAACAGGTCCTAGGGCAGGACTGAAATTATCTCTTGTCAGGAGACAATAAGGAGGGAACAGACCATGAGCTGGAAGTCACAGCTGCAGCAGAGAATGTATTTTTGGTGATGCAGCAGTGCAGTGCACAGCTGTGCAGCTCACACTGACACACAGCAAATATTCCAGCAAAATAGAAATTTCACCCGTTACCACTGCAGCAAACCTCCAGTGGGGGTTTTGGTCACTTCCTGGTGGGATGCTTTGCTCCATAAGAGGCAGAAATGGGCCCAGGAGTAGGCAAGGTGCAGGCAGGGTGGCTCTCACCCAGCGTCTGCTCTGCAGCTGCCAGGAGCCCCAGGGTCTCTTCATGGGCATTACAGGGACAGATTCTGTGCCTTTCCATGAATTTAGCTTAAGCCTTTGAACTAAGAGGGGAAGGAAAATGAGATTTAAAATATCTGCAAGTATGTACTTTCTGGGCTCTAAAGCAGCATTCCTGCCCACTGCCTCCACCCTTGCAGCTCGGGTGGCTGCTGGAGGCTCAGAGGTGCTGGTGGTACCACAGCACCCCTGCACTGAGCTCCAGGAGCCCAGCCCAGTTTGCTGCACCCACCTGGGACACACTGCAGGTTATGGAGGAGCTTTACCCTCCCCTGCTGCTGCTGCTTTTCCAGCAGGAAGGAAACCCAAACACTGGGAGCCTTGCTGTGCTGGTTTGCTGTTCCCCCACAGCACGTTCCTCCTGGGACAGCTCCTAATAAAGGGGACATGCTGTTGATGAAGTGCATCACTGCATCCCATGAAAGAGTCCATGAATGCACCAGCTGGGCTCACTCTTCATGGCTCAGGAGCTTTCCAAACCCACTCAGGACCACCAAGGCTTCAGGCACCACTACAGCTTTGTGTGGGGATCCAAGGATCTTCAGCAAATAAAATAACCGATATTTTAACCACATTTTTACGTTTTCATCTATTTGTACCATGTTGTAGGCCTCTGTAAATGCATACCGTAATATTTATTTCACAGGGGAAATAAACAGTCTTTAAACTTTGAAACTCTGAACTTAGCAGCCTGTAATCCCAAAGTATTTCTATTAAAACCACAGTTCTCATAATAAACTTGTGGCATCACAACGCTATTTGCTTTTAATAGAACAGTACTTCTTAAGCAATTTAGTTAATTTGATTTATGACAAAAAGAAATTTGGAGAGTATAAAACCTCAGGAAGAGAACAGCAGGAAAGGCATCTCTGTGATTACCTCCTCCTGCACACGTAAACTGCAGATGAGGTAAATTAATAATGACACTTAAAGTTACTATTTCTCCATGTTAGAAAGCTGAGTGAGAGGAGACTGCAAGGCTGGGAGAGGAGAGGGGTGTGCTGTCCTGCAGTAGGACTGTAATTCCAATACTGAAACACCTCAGTTTAGGAGTGGCTATTAAAGAAACATTTGCTGGTTGCAGGTAGAAAATCCTCAAGATTTATTTCCTAAGGCTTGCAGATGTCACTGAAGGCACCAATCTGGGCACAGCATCCTCCCAGCTTTTCCAAGAGGAGCTGGCATCCTTCTTGCCACATCAAAGTTAAAAGCTGGACACTTGCTTTTGCCAAAAACTTCTAAACACAGCACAAACCCCTTATGGAGAAAGGGTAGCCTGGGATTCCAAATTTCCAACTTGTGCAGGAAAGCAGAGATTAAACTTCCTTGTTCCATTTCAGTCACTCTGTCACTGTAGATAAATCACTGGAACCTGGTTCAGCTCACATCCCAACTGATAACAGGACAGAAGTGTCCAGAGAGAAAGTTAAACTAGAGGGTCTCACATTCCTTGGTCTCTCTAGGTTTGATCCTTTCTACAAGCCAGGATTCCTTTCTGGCTCCTGATATCAGATTTTTCCCTGACATCGCCTCTGTCACCTCGTTGGCTGTCACTGCAGCAGAGCCCTGCACAGGGACCCCTCGTCACCCTGTGCCTCAATCACCAGCCATGCTGGAGGCTCCCAAGCCATGCTCCTCCCTCCCACTGGCCCTTCTTCCCTGCCCCAGAAGTGTCATTGCTGATGTCCCCTCCACCAGGTGACCTGAGTGACACAGCTGAACCAGAGGGGCCAGAGGTAACATTTATTGCTCTCATTAACAGATAATTACCAAGGGCTCTGAAGCTGTCAGATCTGATAAAGGGACATTAAAATAGTCCTTATCTTCCTTCACTTTCCAGTTTTCCTCAGAACAGAGCGCTGGTCACAGAGTCCTGTCTGGGAGGACTGAGGTGACCTTACAAGCCCCCGTCTCCAGAGAAGCTGCTGAAAGCAGCACGTCCTTCTGCTGAGTCAAACCCAGTATCTGTTCACATCACCACCCATGGCCTCTCAGCTTGTTTGTACCCATCAGTCAAATCTTTCCAAGGAAATTCAATCTTTAGAATGATTATCCCATTAACCTTCACCACAGAAAGCCACCAGGAACAGCAGTGAAACAGTCACATTCAAAACCTGCTCTCACAGCAACCAAACAGCTGCTGGCTGCAAACTCTGAGGCAATGTGAGATGCTACAACAGCCCAAAAGGGACCATTACCCACAGAATCAGCAGCCAAAAAGGGACTACTATCCAAAAAAACTTCTTGAAAGCCCAGTTCTGAAGCAGGGAGAGGTCAGAGCACATAATCCCATGTCTCCAGGAGCTCAGCTGGTACCCTGCAACAAGGCAGGGCATCTGCAGAGCTGTCAGCAGGGCTGAAAACAGGGAAATAAGTCAATAATTCAGTAATCAGTAGCATCTTACTTTTTTTAAATGAACCTGTGGGATGAGGGTTCCCCCCCAGCACCCTCCCTCTGCTCTTTTTCCCAGAGCTCATCTTTCACTTTGTCATGCCATTCCCAGCTGGCCAGCTGCAGCCTGCCTCCATCCCTTTTCCATTACACACTCGGCTGAGCCGAGGACGGGAGGGCCCCTGGATTCCAGCGAGAAGGTAATTAATTGACTTTCTGCTCTCGTTGCTATGCGGCAAAGGTGGAAGCCGCAGCGGCTCCAGTTCATTTTTAATCCTGGAAGATTAGTCACAAACGGCATTATTACCGAGGTGATCAGGTGCCCCAGGAAAGACACTGGCTCAGGGAAGGGTGTTCTTGGGCTGTGAGGAACAGACCTGAAGCCAGGAGTAGCACAGCCACCCCACTCCCTGTTAACCCATCAACCAGAGGTTCATTTTGTAGCTCATCTCCTGGGTAGGCTTCTCCTTTCTATCTTAAACCTGCCCTAACCTCCAGGACAGAGCAGAGCCACCACTGCTTTGCTGGTGTCAGCCCCCAGGCACAGACCTGGCAGGAGCAAAAAAATAATCACTTTTTGGAGCTGAAAAAGTGGCTGGTTGGATATCCTGTCCCTGGCAGTGTCCAAGGCCAGGTTGGATGGAGCAGCCTGGGACAGTGGAGGGTGTCCCTGCCCATGGCAGAGGGGTGGAATGAGATGGTCTCCAAGGTCCTTCCTAAATCCAAACCACTCTGTCATTCTGTGACTGTGCCATGTGCCAGGCTCAGGTGAACACCTTTCCCTGTTGTGACAGCACTGCTGTGCCCTGGAAGGCACAGACATCACCAAAATCAGCTTCTTAGTGTGATGGAATGGAAAATTCTACCAAAAATTTTTAGAAGACAATTTTTCAGTTCAAAATGCTAAAAACTATTCTCTAGCAGAGATAGCAGGACTGATTATTACATGAAGAAAATTATACATATGTTGAAAATATTTTTGAAAATCAACTCCAGACATACACTGGAAATTAATTCCTCTCTCTTCAGCAGTGAAAAATAATGGCAAAAATTTATCTGTTATTTGGGCACATTCATCCAGGTAAGGGCTTCTCATTGTGCTGGAATTCCACTCCCCTGAGTAATCAACTGGTTCTCTACAGCCCACCCTGGCTTTTGGTGATTCCTCACTTCCCAGCAGCACGATGCCTCCAGCCCCACAGGTCTGATGTGCTATTTGCCTGAGAAGGTCAGCAACAGAACAAATATTTGCACTTCCTGTGTCTCATTTAGGGCTTTATAGGAATTAAAGTTTTATTTTTAGGATCAAATTCTGTATCTCTCTCTGTTTTTTTCCCTCAGGTTTCTTGTCACTCTGGGATTGTTTCCTTTGATTTTCAGGTGGTACCAACACCATTTTGCCAGGTCACACACACAGAACCTTGCCAGGATCCAAGTCTTAGTGACAGTACAGAAAATACGGTTTTCATAGAATCACAGAATGGTTTGGGTGTGAAGGAACCTGAAAACCTCATTCTAATCCCCTGCCATGGGACCTTCCACTATCCCAGGTTGCTCCAAGCCCTGTCCAGCCTGGCCTGGGACATTTCCAGGGATGGGGACTCTGCAGGAATGCCCTGACTGGGGCCAGAGTAAACACACCTGTAACAACAGAAGGGATTTTTCTGCTTGTGTGCCTTGTCCTCCAGTCAGCAGTGGAAGTTCAACCTTTTCTACTTGCTTGTGTCCCAGGACAGGCTCACCTGGGGACAAAGGGCTTGGTTTTGGTCAGACTCCAAGCACTGCATGAGGAGCACACAGGGGCTCCTCTGGAACAGTGCTGAGGTGGGAGGAGGGTGTCCTGGGGTGATGTTATGGTGATTGTATCCCCAGTTCTGTGTTCTGTTTAAGTGAAGGTTTATTTTGTCTGCTTATCAGCTGGCTCCCCTCCCCATGGTCTGTGCTTGGGGGAGGCTGGGTTTGCTGGCTTGGCCTGGCTTTGGCTTTGGCTTTTGCTTGCTTGGCTTGCTGGTTTTGGCTTTGCTTGCTTTTGCTTTTGCTTATTAGTTAGTTTAGTTAGGCAGTCCAATTTCTCTCCCTGGACTGTTTTTTTGTTCTTTCTTTCTTTCCTTCTTTCTTTCTTTCCTTCTTTCTGTCTTTCCCTTTCTGAACACCATCTGAACTTTTTCTGGACCAGAACCTGGGAAACACCAAGGAGCACCGGGAGTCTGCATTTTGTGATCTGCAGCAGTCATCCCCAGTGCCAGAGACTGATAACTGGTCGACCACTCACAGGAGAGACTTTCTGAATTTGTCATCCTCTCAGAGCAGTGAAGGAGGTTTTTTTGGGTTTTCTTTTTAATCTGGGGCTGTTCATTTTCTTTTCTTGTGTTAGGGAGTGTTTTGTTTGTTAAATAAACAGATTTTTTCCACTTTTCCTCTGAGGAAATTCTTCCTGAACCCGGTGGTGGGGGAGGAGTCGTGGGGGTTGTGTTTTCTGGGGGCTCCATCCGGAGGTTTTCCCTAAACTAGGACAGAGGGTTAAAGCCCACCTGGTGAAACCTGTCACTGGGAGCAAGGCAGGATCCTCTGCTCACTTCTGGCCAGGGCCAGCACCAAATTTACAGTACCTGTAAAAGCACAGGGCTCCCTGCCCTGCCTACAATCCCAGCAGAGCTGTCTATTTTGCCGAGGTGGTGACTGCTCTCCCACACGGACCTGAGCACAGACATCACACACAGGGGCCTCAGCTGCAGCAGCACCAGGAGAAAAGCACATTGTTAGAGGTGTCACTTCATAGCACAGCGCTGGAGCAAGCCAGAGATTCATTTTCACCTCTCTGGAACTGTTGCAAAGCCTGAAAGTAATTTTCTTTTGCCACTGTTTGAGCGCTGTGAACTGCCTCCTTCATCCCTGCGAGGTGTTTGCTCTGGCACTAGGCGGAGGTGACCCGTGTTTCTGTGCTGCTTGCAAACAGCTGGTTTTTGGGTTTTTGTGATCCTCACAACCCCTGTGGCTGTACCAGCAGGGGCAGAGCAGCAGCAGCATCCCAAGGAGCTGATTCCAGAGGTTCCCATCCCCCCTTTCCTTCCCATCGCTGCATCCCAGGGATTTCTGCTGCCATCACTGATGTCATTCAAGCCCTTACCTGCTTCCCCCTCCTCCTCCCCAGCCGTCTGCTCGCAGGAACTGGGACACACCTCTGAGGCACTTTCCAGAGTGAATCAGAAGAAAATAAAGAGCTAAAATGTGTTTTGCTCTTTGAACATTCAACACCTCACACAGATTTTGGCAGCTTGGCGTTCCCACCCCCTGTGCTTGCCCCGTGCCTGCTCAGGCACGCCGTGAGCTGTGCTTTGAACAGCTGGAGCACTTCCCTGTGCCTACGGTGAGGCTGCAGAGCTGCTGCACCGCGCCTCTGACGTGGGATGTGCATCAGCAAAAAAACAATGCCTGAGGTTGTAAAGAAGAATTTCTGAATGGGCACATCCCCTCTCAGCAGAGTATTGCCTCATGAAAGAAGCAAGTTTATTTCCTGAGACGTAACAAAATTAATTGTCTTCAAACGTGGAGATGTGTATGCATATGTCCTGTGTGTAGAATCAAGAATCTCCTGAGCTGGAAGGGGCCCACAGGGATTGAGACCAGTCCTGTCCCTGCACAAACCACCCCCAAGAGTCCCACCCTGTGCCTCAGAGCAGTCTCCAAGCACTCCTTGAGTCCTGGCAGCCTTGGTCCTGACATGAATTCTTCTATTATATCCAGAATACAGTGGCTACAGAAGATTTATTTTTCTCCCGATGGAGTTACAGCAGAGTGTGATTTGGCTCAGATTTTATGCCCTCAGATTCTCTCTAGGGCAGTTTCCTGGGCAGATACTGGAGGTACAGCCACTCAACAACATCTATCCATCCATCCATCCCTCCATCCATCC
>PYHW01010463.1:2973845-2990754 GCA_013186435.1 Turdus rufiventris | reverse complement strand
ATCCATCCATCATCCATCCATCCATCCATCCATCATCCATCCATCATCCATCCATCCATCC
Source organism: Turdus rufiventris (assembly GCA_013186435.1). Lineage (NCBI taxonomy): Eukaryota > Metazoa > Chordata > Aves > Passeriformes > Turdidae > Turdus > Turdus rufiventris. The sequence goes on along the minus strand of PYHW01010463.1, from coordinate 2,990,693 downwards.
ATCATCCATCCATCATCCATCCATCCACCCACCCTTATTCCAGTTGTCCCTTGATTCAGAGTATCACTTTTCTCTTTGGGGGCCAATGCAGAGGAGCAGCTAGCCCTGACTTTCACCTTTCAGAAGGGTCGAGCAGGGCAGATTCAGAGCTGTGAATTTTGAACATTTTGTTGTGCTGCTGATATGCTGGGTGGGTATTGTTGGACTGAGTGCCAAACGCTGTGATTGTGTAGATAGGAGGCCTGAAACAGTGTGAGGCAACAGGGGATTGTTCCTTGCCTTATCTCCTCTGCTCAGTGCACGTCATCATCCCTGATCTCACAGGTCCCAGAGGATTTGGCTGTCAGTGCTGCTCACCTGATAAGGGAAGCTCAGTCACGTGTGTTCGTACAATTCCTTTCCTTATATATTTTTGCACAGCCACGACTGTTATTCTGCATTTCTTATACAAGAAGACATGTGGAAGACAGCACATGCAGTGAACTCTGATTAAAATGCATGTGAGGCTGCTGCTGTCACAGCATCCACAGTGGGGACCGGGCCTGGAGGCCTGATATTACAGCATAACATGCAAATTGGTATTTGATGGGAAGCAGTACGATAATTGCCCCAGAAAAAAATTGTCTGCATGAAAAGATGTGGTGAACACTCACCTCTGTCTCTCCCTTCCCCACATTTAGCAGTAGAGGTGAACCTCAGTGGGTGTTTGAAATACTCCACAGAGCAGCCCATCCCCAAGGGCACCATTTCCCTTCACATCCCATGTGAGCTGGGGCCTCTGCTTTCCTCCTCTGGGTGCATTATGCTGTAAACAAACAGCAGAGCATTTTAAGGTACTGTAACCTCTCCTCCTGCACATTCCCATGGTCAAGGTGATCTCCATTGCACTGACTCAAGACAATGCAACCAAAAAATCAGGCTAAGAAAGGGGAGATCATAACTATGGCCATGGGGAAAGTTTGTCCTCTACACACCCTGCATGGGAATATTTGTGTGCTAACCCAGGGATTTTACCTGCCTACAGCCTCCAAATAGTCCTGGTACAGGGGACCTGCTCTGCCCCAAGCAGGGTCACACTCAGCTCTGTAACTGTGCCTGTCCCCAGCAGAGACATGGGCTGGGTTCTGCAATTCCCTGCTGCTGAGTCCCTGTCCAGCATTTAGCTACAGACTGTCCAGGGGAAGAAGGGGCAGCCTGTGATATCTCCTCGGCTGGAAAAGAGCGGGGCTGGCTGAGAGGTGTCCATCACTCATTCAGATTCTCAAGTGTGGCTCTTTTTAGGCTGAAGCCCCAGTCAGAAAACATTGTGTCTACCATGTCTGCAGTGCCAGGTGATATCGCTCAGCTTTTTGTTTTCAAACACCACAATATTCAGGAAAGCTGGAGGTCCAGGTCTCATTTAAACAAAAACTGATATCTGGGAAAATGCACACTGTGGAACAGAGGGGTATTTTCTGCCTTTCAGAACTCCCCTCTGGGTTGGAAAGAGGCTAAAGGCAACTTCTAGACAAGAAATTAGGGAAGGAGATGCTCTGGGCAAGTAAGATGTGCCTATCTATTCACAGACAGAAAAAGGTTTTATTCATTTGCTTTTGAAAACATGGTAAAATACCCCATATTTTTTCTGTGTCTCAGCATGCCTGTTCAAAACCTGGCAATGCTAAGCCTACTTTTGTTCACAGCTTTTGGGGAAGTTAAATATTTTGATCTCTACCTTTCGATCACTTGGCCCTTGGTATTTCTTTCCAGGCCCCCTACTCTGATCCCATTGCCAGAGGTGGAGGAAATTCTATTGCTTCCACGGGCAGATAGATCAGACTCACTGGGAATTTCAGACCTTGTCTCTTTGTTGTGTTTTATGCTCATGTGTTTAAGAATTGGCTTATTGTCCAGCCTGCTAATGTTTTCAATTATGTGGAGCCCCAATTCAATATCCCTACCTGATTGGGAGGCAGCAGGAGTTGGCTTTTTGTGTTCTCTGACCTAGAGCTGACTCCATTTGCTGCCTATCTGACTAACTAGTGAAGCAGAAAATGCTCACAATACAGCACAATTAATGACAGACTCTGAAAAACACACCAGATCCCAGCGGAGAGGAAGAAATTAGGCTCTTGCACAGTGAAGGAGTTTGTTGATGATGTTTTTCTATTTATAACATTTTAAAGGGCAGGCATGAGTTAGGCTTAGTGGAAAATCCTGACTGCTTATTTATTTTCCTAAAATTGGCTTATTTTTTTTTTTTTAATTGGAGACAATAATATTAAAATTCACTCTGGTTTTGTGGCCCGGCAGAGTGCCAAGAGAGGGAGAGGGTTTTTCTGGCCTTCAACAATCTGTCTCCCTTGGCAAACATGGCAAATCTGTATAAAATGAGAAATACCCTTTAAAAATAATTGTCAGTGCTGATATACCACCATTAAACAGGATTTTACAGCAAAGAGAAATTTGAAAAGACACATCTGGAGTGCTGTGTCCAGGTGCTGGGCTCCTCAGAATGAGAAAGAGCTACCAGAGAGGTCCAGTGGCAGTCACAAAATTCATCTGGGGCCTGGACCATCTCCCTTATGAGGGGAGACTGCAGGAGCTGGGGCTGTTAAATCTGGAGAAGAGAAGACTGAGAGGAGATCTCATCAATCCATATAAACACCTCTAAGGGATGGCAGAGGGTGGTGCCAGAATTTTTGATTTTGTCCAGTGACAAGATGAGGAGCAATGGTCAAAATGCAATAAATTCCACCTGAAGATGAGAAAGAACTTCACAGTGAGGAGGAAAGCACTGGAACAGACTGTGGCTCAGGCTGTGAACCCCTCAGTTTGTGGGAAAACACCAGCACTGTGTCAGCAATCACAAATTTCATGAAGCTCACCAAGGGGGTGGGTTGTTTTAAGCTCCTGGTCTTTAGCTCTGGTAGGTGAGATGTCTTTGGACACTATAAACAACCTACAGGAGCAGCATAAGCTCATGAATGCAGAGGGAACAGCACCCAAGGCATCACAATGAGGTGTAACAAGGGGAAGGTACAGACACATGGAGCTCTCTCTCTGTAAATCAGGAATAAATTGCCTTATTTACAGTGCCCTTCTCTCCAGGCTACTTCAGGAGGAGCAAATGCTACTTTGGCAGATGGTCTTTACTTTTTTAAACATTTCCTGCCACATTTAAATACCCAATCTAAATTTTTACTTCATTTTATCTCTCTGCCCTGGGAAGTTTCCCCATGCCCTGTGTTCTCCCATGGCAAGGTTTCCAGCCAACACACGAGTCCTTCTTCACATCACACATGGGAAGGACACTGCTCCAGGAGGGAATGAGGAGCAGCAGCACCATCTATTTCTGCTGTTCACTCTGTGGCCACAAGCTTCATTTATTGCACAGAGGTAGACACTGCTCTCAATGGTGAGTTCATGTTTCCCCACAGGCCATTCTTCATGGCCAATAGAGCAACCAGATTTTTCAAGCTAATAAATACATCTGCCCAACAATTCAGTGGGACACAGCAGCATCAATCCCATGTCACCTTTGCTGCAGAATGCTTGGCTGTGTAAACACACAAGATCTCCTGGTTTTCCAAAGGACTTCAATATCCCCCCACCTCTGGTGTCTTCAAAATCCAAACCAGTTGGCTTTTATTGCAGACTGGAGGAGTTGGACTGCTCAAAAATCGGGTCTCAGAGTATCAGGTTGTGAAATGCTCATGTAGATCTGCCTTTATCCTTTAGTGAGCAGTTTTTGAAAAGTAAATGTACTTTAGCTTGATAACATTAATTTTGGTGCAATATCTTTCATTAACCCTCTCTGCAAGCACTGAGCACTGTGCCAGGCTAGGGCTGTGATAAACAGGAATAAGGCATTTGGCTTCTTTGAACTTCACGTCATTTGCATCATATTTTGGCAGTGAGTTTCTAATTCTCTCCTGTTTACAAGAGTTTGTGGGGTTGGTATTTTGTTTGGTTTGGGGATTATATTTTTGGTTTGTTTTTTTGTTTGTTTGTTTGGGGTGGGGTTTTTTTGCTTTTTAATGGTAATGTAGCATCTGAACATATATTTTCATTAAAAAAAAAAAAAAANAAATATTTCAGAAATTCCAGTTCCCCAACTGCTTTTCCACACTTCCCAGTATTTTATTAGGGAGACATAACCCTGTATCCAAGTGGTTACAGGGCCTTGAGAGAGCCTGTAAATGGATTCTAAATTGATGTTTAAAAGCCGTTTTTTTTTCCCTAAGTGGGAGAGGCTAATGAGTTTTAATTCCTTGAAAAGCTAGCTACTACAATAAAAAGATATTTTTCTATTACCAGCAAATCAACTGCTTTGGAGGCTGGTTTACTTATTTATGTAAGACCTGACCAAAAAAGGATTTGATTAAGGCTGTGTTTGCTCTTCCAATACATTCTAAGAGGTGCTGCTGAAACAGGTTGTACTTTGTAAGCATTCATAAAGAAGGAGAGGTGGAATTGAATAGACATATTAACCAGAGGGAAAAATCTGAGCATTCCTACAGGACCCTGGTATATTCACAATTTCCATGTGCTGAGAGCACTAAAACACCCACAGAAAGGGTTAGGTCCTACAAGAGCAGCGCCAGATCACTCTCAAGGCGAGAAGAACATTTCAAATCCTAATTCACAATCTGAGCTCTTCACCATGGCAGGAGAAATCCTCCCAGTTTCATGAACAGAAAAGACAACACTTGTGCCTCTTCCATCCTCATTGGGAGAGAACCTGGAATGTCAGAAAAGTGGAGAGGAGATGAAAAACCTGCTGTCTTTAATAAAAAAGGGGGTTGAGGAGCACTGGGATACAATTTGGAGGTCTGGGCAGCTTCCAGCTGCTTATGGGACAGAGAGCCATGAAAAGCACTGTGAGAGGGGGACTGAAGCTCCTGATAACAGCAGCAGAGGCTGAAAAGAGGGATGGACTTGAGGGAAGGACAACAGCCTGTGCTGGAGCCCATGAACCCCTGAACTGTGCCCACCAGAATTCCCTCTGGACAAACAGAGGAGCCTGGGGAGATCCCTCCATTCAGGGACAATGAGTCCTGGGTGCCATCCCCTTCCTTGCATCACGGAGGAGCTGCAGGGGAGAAAACCCAAACTGGAAGCCTCAGGAATGAGATTTATTGCTCGGTTAATGACATCCTTCCCTTCTCAATGACCCCAGCGAAGCAAGAAAAGGCTGAGTGGCTTTATCTTTATCTTTATTCAGTGCCGTGGTCCTTCTGGGACACTTGAACCTGATTGCATCACTTTTGGTGTCAGCCTTGATAACATGCTGATTGTGTTCCCAGTTTTTCATCGGCAGAGGACTCCCCCAGCAGCCTGGATGGTTAATGGGAACTGACTGGCTCTCCAGTTTGCCAGAGCTTCCTGCTGTAGCACATTAACACAACAAATTAACATTGTAATTGCACTTTAACTATTTATCACTGTGGAAAGGGGGGAAAAAAAGTGGAGAAAAGGAAGATCACAGGCAAGGGCCCAAGAGACAGGTTAGTAAGGCAAATGTCTGTCTGCACCTCCCTTCATTTCTATTTATAGCCAGCCATTAAGTTATGCTAATAAACAGCCAGCCACAGGCAATGGCAAATCTGCTGCTCAGACACAGGAAAAGCTGAATTAAATATATTCAGCTTACTCAACTCTCAGGGCTGGTGTGACTGCCACCAAACTGAAAACCACAGGGATCTAAGAGCAGCTCCAGCTTCTCTCACTGACACCCACTCGTGCAGCACAGCCACGGCATTTGACATTCATATATACACAGATGTAAATGAAGCACAGAATAAATGAAACATGGAAATTCTTACAAACAACCCCTATCAATGGCCCTGACTTAATCAATTATTTTGGCAAAGGCCAATTCACTATGGTTCATAAACTGATTCATCTGGGAGAAAACAGCCCTTTTAACCAAATAGCAGCATGATGCATCTGCCACCAATTTCTCCAGAGCAGTTGCAATCAAAAATAGCATTTATTGTAGCTCTCCCTCACATGCAATTGGTTGTTATTTTATTTCTGTCTATATGCAGCAGTTCCTAAAGGGGATAGCATCAGGTCCTCACATAACCTATATATTTAATCAGATTATCCAATTAAATAATACAGCCTTAAATGAAAAGTCTGCTATTCCCTCGAGCATTTCTGGGAATGTTTTCATTGCTCATTCTTGTGCTTAAAATGTACTAGCAGCACTTTCTTCTGCAGCTATTTTTGGGTATCCAGACATTTGTAAAGCACCCATCACTAATTTTTGGATGCCAATACCTTGTTTTCCTCGTCAAATTACGGCAGTCAGAAATGTCACCTTCATCTGTAAAGTCACAGAGCACAAAAAATAATGAGCGCCTTTATCTTTTCTGACTGAGCAAACACAGGATGAAAACACGATGATGGGGTTTTCGTCGAGGGGAATCCCAGCAGGGTGTGTGATTGTTGTCCCCACCCAGGGCTGCTGCTTGTGTTGAGCTGCACCCTGGGGATTTGCCAGCATCACCTGGCAGAGGAGCAGCCAGGGAAGCTGGGGAACCCCGGGATTCCCTCTGGCTTTCCCAGCAGCCAGCACAGTGTGGGACTGATTCAGCTCCTGGGGTGCCCTATCCTGGCTGTGGGACTGCAGCAGCTCTGATGCTCCAGCTTTGAGGATTCTGTGCCCTTCCAAGCAAGGGTGTGCAGGAAGGGAAAGGTTTTTATCAACTCTGAGCAGAAAGTGTTGGGGTTTGCAAATCCCCAGAGGAGGATTTCACATGAAGAAGGTCATCATAATGCTCTGCCACAGGGAGCACTTCATTCTGCAGAAACCCTGTGAGGATTGCAGCACTCGTGGTTGTTTTTCCTCCCAGCCCCATCCTGGTAAGAGATGTTGCCTTTCTATAGATTTACAGGTTAATCCAATGTCTCCAGATAATTTCTTAAATAGGTTACAAAGTGCTGCTAGGACAGAAGTGCTGGGTCACAGGGGTCTCAGGGAGATGGAGGAAGCCTTGCAGTGGTTCAGCAACGTGGATAAGTGAACACAAACACCAAGTGTTGTACCACTGTCTTTTCCCATGGGAAAAATTGGGGGAAGTGACAGATTCAACCCAGATAGAGCAGCCCCTGCTGGCTGCTGCAGCACTCAGCTCTCTGAGAACCACTCACAAGGTCCAGGGGTGCCACTGGGGCTCCACCACAGGGTCTGACTTGGTGCCCAGGAGTTTCTGCCAGTCTGGCTCTCATAAAACGCCCAAGCTTGGGCAGGTTTGGAGGTGCTGCTCAGAGCCAAGACACGTTCTGTGTTCAGGTATCAGTCACATCTCAGCCATATGAACAGAACCGTGAGCCTGTGTGGGCCACTTCCAAGTCAAACAAATGATTCCCAGCAAATTTTCTTCACCCAGAACACCACAAGGTAATAAAAGAATTTGTTTTTAATGGTTAATTAAGGAATCTGTTCTATTTCTTTCCTCCTCCCTACCACCTCAGTAAAGCAGGTGAGAGGTACCTGCACCAACTCCTGGGCATTCCCTGACTTCCCAGCCCTCTCCTTTCCTCCAGAGAGCAATTGTGTGGAAAGGGGGAGATTTTGTAGTCATTAAAATTTCATTTTATTTTTAGCCAGACACGTTGCCATTTAAAAAGCTCTCTGGTGAGCAAGGGATTGGCAGTCTGGGGAAGGGAGAGCAGAGGCAGCAGGGGCTGGGGAGGAAGCAGGAGGTGTCAAACACAGCGGCTGCAGGAGCAGCAGAGAGGCTGCCGGCTCAGGGAAGCCTTGGCTTCGTGCCAGCCTGCTCTGTGCTCTGAAAAATAGCAAAGCTAATAACCTCAATTACAGCCCAGCCTCTCTGGGGGCTGCTGCTGATGCCTTTGTTTATCTGAGTCCCAATGTGAAAGCAAAGATTGCTTTTTGTCTGCAGGGGCATGTGTCATAGAGACACTGGAGAAATAAACAGCCCACGTCAGGAAAAGAAGGGTCAGAGAATCCCAGGCTGGGTGGGGATGGGAAGGATCTTTAAAAACCATCCAGCTCCAACCCCCCTGACACGGGCAGGGACAACTTCCACTAGAACAGTTTGCTCAAAGTGCCATCCAAGCTATCATTGAAGCTGTTACAGATCAGCTATGCTTTCTTCCAAAATCCACTTTAGACATTGACAGCTTTAATGCCTTAAATTCTGACTCTTTTGGGCTTGTGGATATTTTAATTTGACACCCAGAATGCAGCAAATCACCAGGAAGGTCCCTATCAATGTCTCAGTTTCAGCTGAAACAGGGATGGGCTTTCACCCGGCCCTGGCTGTACCACTGTCCACATTTCCAACAACACTCATAACACATTTCCACCAGTAATACTCATAAAAATGGCTCTGCTGGCTTTTTAAAGAAGCTTGGAACTGTTCTGTGACAGCAGATGAGAGCTGGTTACCAAAACACTGATTTTGTGAGTATATCAGTTAGAGAGGAATGCCCAGAAGAACTAGGCAGAAAGAAAACCACCCAATGTCTGTTGAATACTTGAGACTGATGCAACATTGCTGGACGTGTTGCAATATTTCCTGCTTGGTTCTACTCTATATTCAGGAAATCTGGGAGGATGGGCTACAGAAATCACTATCTTCATCATGAGAGGAGGGACCTGAAAATGGAACATGGAACATCTACGCTGGGTCAAGACAAATCCAGCCTGTGGTAGAGGCGAGCTCTGCTTTCCTCACTGGGAAGAATTAACCTCAGTAACTTTCACAGAAATGACTGCCACTCCAAAATCCTCCTTGTATTTAAGCTCTGTTCCTGCTGATGAAATGAGCAGTGCTTTTGTTCATGCATGGCTTCCCTCTGTGTGTCACAGGACCCTGAGCCTGGGGGCTCAGCCATTGTTAGCTGTGCCAGATGGTCTGGCAGGACAGGCCCCCACTGCAGCTGCAATGCAGTTTACTGTGCTGCAACTTCATTTTCTGCATAAGAGAAGACACATGAAGTCTTGTCAGGACCAGCAACATCTTGTCAAGTTACAGGTTCCCCCTCAGCAGCCCCTAGCACCTCAGGTGCTTGCAGCAATACACCCCTGGGTTGTATTTGTATAGATTTCAATGCGGGTGAACTTATTTAAGTTAAATTTTCTCAATTCCCTGATGAAGCAGAGGCAACAGGCAGCACTCACAGTTATGTCATGAGTCAACTCTGTGCCCTGTGCACAAACACATGAAACAAAAACCTTCATCTGCAACAGCATAAATCTGAAAATGCATCTAATAATCCCCAGTCCTCATTCACCAGATACTGGATGCAGAAAAACAAAACACTTCTTCCTGGCATAAGCCAACAAAAATGCAGTGCCAGCCAGTTTAGCAGCCTGCAGCTGGATGAGTTGTGGATAACAGGTTACCAGGGTGTGTTAGACCAGGTTTAGACAGACTGATTAAACCCAGCACCCCTCACAGCCAGCAGGGATAGTGGGGCTGTGCTGTTGATATGTTCTGGTTATGGAAAAGCAGGATCTAACAAGCAGTGTAACAGCTCAGGTTAGAGCACCCTGCCTCAGGCTAGGAGTCAAATCTCTCCTTGGCTAAAAGTGCCTGACAATTTAACCTTTGCCTGATCTCACACATGGCTGGCTCTTAAAAAATTACAGTAGGACTGTGAAAGGGAGAGGGGGAGTTATTTTATCTTTGACCTTGTTTGCTCACATTAAATAAGCAGACACAGGAGGGTCTGAACCTCCCCATGGACACACACTGGTTTTTCCATTAGCCACAAAGAGCTGTTGGGAAATGCCCATGAACCAGTCAGACAAGACCCACAGAACAAGGCAGGAGTCACTGCCTTGTCCTCAGCACAGGGCTGAACATCAGCCAAGCACTGCATGACCAGTGACTGCAGCCTTTTCACCCTGGAACCACCAGCTGCACCTTCCTCTCCCAATCCCTTTTCCTCCTTTAAGGGCAGTAAAGATTCACAGAACCTAGAGCTGGAGGTTTACCTTGCACACGTTCTGTGAAATCCCAGAAACACCAAACACATGTATATGTTTGTCAGCCAAACCCTCCCTGGATGCCTCCAGCCCCCAGGATCTTGAGTCCTCTCCTGCCTCCACACTCCTGCAGAAACGCTTGCTACTCCTGCCATGTTTTGGTGCACTGATGAAAACTGGGAGCAGCAGGAGAAATAGGAGTGGTGACAGGAATAGTGAAATTAAAATTGAGTTTTGTTTGAATGGGGTTTTTTATGAAATAATCCAAAAAACACCAAGGTCAGAGAACTGGTCAGCTCCAGTATAACTTGCCTGTGTGGGTGTCAGACCAAATCCCAGCCTGGCCTGTCCTCCTGCAGAGGATGTAGATCTCATTAGAGCATCTTCCCTCCTATCCCATGCTGAGAAGCTGCAGTTTGTCACTCGAGCCCCTGGGTGCCTGCAGTGGTGCTGACTGGGTTCAGTGGATCACCAAAAAAAAAAACTTGGCACTAACAGAGAGAGTGACCCAGAGGTGACATCAACCAGGAAAAAAGATTTGCAGCAGGTCCCCAAAAGCAAAGGGGTTGGAAGCAGCAGCACTGGTCAAACACAGGTTACTGGTGCCAGAGGGAGACCTGTTCTCAGTGTTAAAAACGAGGTGGGTAACAAAAAACTCCAAACTGCTCTGTTCTTCGAATTAAGGTTCAGCTGAATGTAGATGCAGCGACTCAACAAGCATAATTAACTGTGCACCAATTTTTAAGCTTGGGAGATTGCAGACAGCAAAGGATGCTCCCCCCACCAATAAGATGAGAAGGGAATTGAGAAGAGGGAGCAGTGCAGATGCTGTTGATGGTTTAGGGAGATCTGTGTGCTCCAGGTTGATTAGCAGTTGTCAGTGTCCTTTCTGTGCCAGGAGCAGATAAGCCAGGAGCAGAGCACTGCAGGCAGCTGATAGCAGCAATTCCCAGATGAAGGCTTGTGGGGGCTGAGGATGCGGAGCAGGAAAGATTTCCTGGAGAAAACAACTTGTGATGCTGAATGGTTCTGAAGTTTGTGAACAGTGCCTTGAGCTTACTGAATACAAACATGTCACTGAAATCTTTTTCTCATCCTAGAGAACAGTTTTGTTTCAAACAGAAAGCAGTATCTCCCAAATTCAAGCTCCAATTCATTTCAAATGTAATTAAGTTCGCCAAATAAAAATCTTCAGCCATCACTTAGAACATCAACTACTTACAAACATACAAGTTTATACTGGAAAACATCACAAATCTTGTGCATTTATCACCCTCATCAATAAAGGACATTGAAATAAACAAGAAAAATGCTTTAAAACAAAGCAGTCCCCATGAACTCTCTGGAGGTTTGCATGGGAATGTAGGTGACTGGAGGGACCTACCCATCTTTAATTTCTTAAACCTCTTTAAAACCCCCAAAACTGTTATGCACAGAACTACAGAGCCTTAAAAGAGGAAAAGAGAAAGACAGAATCCCCAAGCCTCAAGCAGGATGAGTGCCCCCAGCCAGCTGGGCTGTGGAGGGGCTCTGCCTTTCAGACAGAGCATCAAACTCATTTCTGGGTAATAGCCCTATAATTTAGATATCAAACCCAGGCCAATGAGAGCCCAGCAGCCACAATCACCATGTTTTTAGCCATCCAACCCTCCCATAGCCCCCTTCCCTAGCACATTATCTTTAATCACAGGCATAATAGACATTCAATTTGAGCCTTCAGCTGCATTTTCTTCCTTGGTATTCACAGTGCTGTATTTGCCTCAGCAATAAGCAATTTTCCCCCATTTCGTTTTGCATTGATCTACCTCAAAGAGAGTCTTTTGAGGTTTTAATAGCCCTATGTGGAAGCCCCTGGCCAGCAATGAAGACAGAAATTCAGGGATTTTACCCGGAAGATTGAATTGCACAAAACAACTGCCAAGAGAGCACCCACTTCCGTTTTCTTCTGCAGAAAACATCCCTGGATGTTTCACAGTTATTTGCAACCATTTGCCACCATTCAAGAGCCCAAATCCCACCACCAAGAGCTGCTCCAGCCCAGGCAGGGGCTGTCAACCTGATGTTCTCTCAGGGTGCAGTAAAACCCAAATGCTTTGTTACCAGAGGTCTGGGCTTCATCTCCTTGCTCTGGAACCTCCTCCAGCCCTTTCTCAACAAGCAACCTCTCTGAGCAGCATCAGCAGTCTCAAGTGTTTAAAAAGAAAGTTGCCAAAACACGAAATGAATCCAGGCTGTGTAAATACACAGCTTCCCCCTAATTGACTCTTTAAATGCACCTGTGTCAATGCAGGCACCCAGCAATGTGTCAGCTTGAAAGGTCTGTTCCCCCCTCAGGGGAAGCTGGGCTAACATTTCATAAATTACAATCATGTTTTCCTTTTCTGTTAATATTTTCATTCCAAAGGTCATTTACCACACATACACACACACACTCTCCCAAAGCAGGGGAAGGTGAAGGAAGCTGCTTGATTCCCAGGCACAGGAGTCAGTCACTCCATGAATGAATCAAATCTACAATTTCACTACAAAGATATTTCTATCTGCACTTGGAAAAAGCTTCATGCTATGGATCAGCTTGTGTCTAGCACCCAGGCTCTGGGAACAAGTGCAAGACTCTGCATGTTCCTTGGGCTGCTGGAGCTGTCAGATCATCACCAGGGCTTGGAGCAACCTGCTCCAGGGGAAGGTGTCCCTGGCCATGGCAGGGGCTGGACAGAGATGGGCTTTTAGGGTCCCTTCCAACCCAAACCATTCTGGGATCTCTTCTGAACCTCAGTGCTTGGGTTGGGCACCCTCACCCCACGCTCAGGCACCAAGCTTCAGCCTCCAGCAGTGCTGCAGCCAGCCTTGCTCAGCAAGGTCTCACAGGGGATCTCTCTTTTTTCCTGGGAGGCAAAAAGGATCAGGCTACCCAGCAGCCGTGGATCAACCAAGAGAGGGACCCCAAAAGGTGATGGACATGCTGAGCCTGCCCCAGCCTGAACTGGGGTCTCTCACAAGGGATGCTTGAAGCCAGGAAACCTGGGCAGTGTTTGGGTGCAGAGAACATGGTTTTATACACACAGATCTCAGAGCTTTCCATGGTAATACCCTTTCTGAAATATCTAAGGAACATAATATTTTCTCGGACTATTATCTTATTAGCCTGAGAAGGCTTCTGTGCCCCACCCTAGAGGGTGTCAGGAGCTTAATATTAATTAAATATCAGATTTAAGGTTATTTCTCATAATCACAGCTGTGATTTGAATTATTGCTCGATGATATTCTACTTTGGCCCTCTCACTGCTTTTGATTAATTATTTGCATTTACTGGTTTATAACATTCATGCATTGCTTCAGACAGAGGCATCTTTTTTGATTTTAACTGCATTATATTCTCTGGTCAGATGATGGATTGGAGTTCCCAGCATACCATAAACAGCAGAGCATGATATGTATCTATATCCCATATTCACTGCTCAGCATAGCCTGTATTCAATCATCCTTATATTAATTTCTCCTGATATTATTATTATTGGCCTTAGGGAACTTGTTTTATAGGCTATTTAGTTTGAATTAAGCATGTATGCCAGTCACTTATTGTTTCCAGAAGAACACAGATGATAAATGGTAGGATTTATGCCTGGACTCTGCTTTGGACTAGTTCCCATCTTCACTTAAATGTAAGTATCATTACTATTAGGAAAACAACATTGTCAGGACCTTCCATGCACACATTTCACAGGCTTGTTAGTGTGTTCATGAGGCACAACTGGAAATAGCATTTTCTTTCTACCAACTTTCTGGCTTAATCAAATATACACTCAAGAAAAGGACTTTTGCCATTTTCACCCCATACAGCTCACTGCTACTTCCCAAAACAAAATTCCTTGCTTGATCAAGATCTTGATTATATTTCAACCATGTTTCATCTTCATATTAAGCTATCTACACAATGAGATTTATTGAAATTTCATTTATATTTTTAATTAAACACACTTGGTTATTTAGGAGCATAACTGGATGTCTAGACTCTTACTCAGGACAAGTGTTTGACCATCCTCTCTCTCAGCTTTAACCAGACCAAATCAGATGAGCACACACAAACGGCCACGTGTGTAAGTTATGATGGAATTTATAATTCAGCCATATAATCCAGTCCCCCCCACTCAATGCAGCTACAATAGATTTTAGTGCTTTATCCCCTTCCCACACTTCAGATGACACAGTGCTCAAATTGTTCCCCATTATCCCTCCGCTTTCTCATCCCACAAATGACTCAGAAACGTCCCTGGGGATCTGGGGAGTTACTGGTATCCCTTGTGACGGGGGGACTGAGCTGTTGCCTGCTCTGCACCCCTTGGAAGCAGGAGCGAGTCACCATTCCCTGGTCTGGGCTGTTTCCCTGCTGCAAAGGGCCAGGCTGCAGAAGGACAGCACGAGGATGTCACTCCCTGCTCCACCCCAGGGACTGCACAGACACAGGGATTTCTGTGAGTCACAATCCAGGGTTCTCTCCATGGGTTTGTTTGATCTTTTTGCTTCGAGTTTCCAGCTGATAATGCTAAAAACTCCCTGCATTTAGCCCCTTTGTGGAGGCATTTGCTGCACTGTGGCAGCCTTTGGCACAGCAGTGTCACACACCATCAGCCGGAGCTATACATTAGTCAGCCCTGCTCTCCCAAAATAGAAGTGAGCAGCCTGATGCACGCAAGCGGATTATGAAACTATTTTGTCACATCTGCACTGGGAGATTAAAAGCTGACAAATTATTATCATCATGGAAATGGGTTCTCCAGCAAGGTGAAGATTGGAAACAGCTGGGACCACACCACCAGAGCTGAAGACTGTCGAGACTGGCAGATTATCTCCTGTCTCCATCATTTTTACATACAATTCCAGCTACCTGACCAGAGACTAGGGCAGGGAAGCCTAAAATAAGGTTTAACTTTATTTTTCAGACAGAAGTTTTCCCTCAGTATACAGCTGACAGGATATTTGGGAAGGAAAATCAAACAAAGAAATCATATCCCTCCAAATCCTGATAGAAAGCAAATGCTCCGTGAGGCAAAACATGAACAGAAAAGAAAAAGAAAGCACCCACAATCAAAGGCTTTGCCTGGAAATATTGCTGTGAATTAAGATGACAATTCTTGCTCTCTACAAATCTTACAAATATAAGTAGCACATCCAGGCAAAATGAATCCCCGGATGCTGCAGAATGGCTTTAAATCAAGGGAATACAGAAGGAGCCCAGCAGCAGGCAGCAATGCAGGCTCTGGTCAGCTGATGCAGCAGGCATCCCTCCTCCTCACACTGAGGTGAACCCTGGCAGCCCCTGGTCAGTGTCCTGCAGCCAAACCATCAAGAGATGACTCAGAAATGGCTTTGAGAGCTGAGCCATCCTTGAGGATAGGACTGCAGGAGGATGAGGCATAACACGTTCTTCCCACTTAATCCTTGCCAGTGTAAGCACATTTCTTATGAAAGCTTTGAAAAAGAAAGTCCTTGAAGCAGCAGAGAAGGGGAGTGTGTCCCTGTGTATGACTCTGCATCCTGCTGCAGGTGTTCACACGTGCTCAGCCCCACGGCCAAGGCAGTGTGTGGGCACTGAGCAGGAGCACAGGAGGGAATGGCAGCTCAGGATCCATCCCTTTCCTGTCTCATTGCCCTGCCAGCTGCAGCACTGTCACAGAAGAGATACTCACCCAGAGTTCTGAATCACTGGGAGAGATCATGGGCAGCAGGACAAGAGGAGGAAGAAGGCAGGGATGGAGATATTTTTATGTCTGACCTTCCTTGGATGCTCAGGAGCTGGGGTTTGTTTCTCTGAGGATCCGAGTCCTGGTCTCACACACAGCCCCACTGAAGAGAGAGCTCCATGCTGGAGCAGTCTCCTGGCAGGACCTGTGGCCCCATGGAGAGAGCAGCCCGCTCTGGGGCAGGTCCTGTGATGCTGAGGGGGTTCAGGATGGAGCAGCCTGTTCCTGAAGGGCTGCACCCCATGCAAGACCCACCCTGGAGCAGCTCATGGACAACTGCAGCCTGTGGGAAAGCCCAAAACTGGAGAAGTTCAGGGAGAACTGTCTGCCATGGGAGGGACCCTGTGATGGAGCAGGGAGGGTTGTGAGGAGTCCTCCCCTGGGAAGGAAGGAGCAGCAGAGTCAGTGTGTGATGATCTGACCACAACAACATTCCCTGTACCCCCGTGGGCAGGAGGGGAAGAATGCAGGAGGGAAGCTGAGCCCAGGAAAAGGAGGAGGTGGAGGGAAGGTATTTTTAGTATTGGTTTGTGTTGTCCATTACTCCACTCTGATTTTGTTGGTAATAAATTGAACTCATTTCCCCAAGTCAAGTCTGTTTTGCTTGCAGTGGTAAAGTTGAGGGATCTCTCCCTGCCCTGATCTCAACCCATGAGCCTTTTGTTATATCTTCTCTCCCATGTCCAGGAGGAGGAGAGTGATAGAGCAGCTTGACATCTGGCACCCAGCCAGGCCCAACCCACCCCAATTCACACCATTATTCACACAATGTCTGGGGACAGTGGCACCTGCAGCTCCAGTGTCACCCTGGCCACCACTGAAGCCTCTATTTCAAACATGGAATTCCACAGTGTCTTGGTTTGAAGAAACAGGTGTCTGCTAAGAAAGGTAGGACCCTTTCTTGAAATGGAAAATATAAACCCCCTCCCTCCAAATTATTATAATTTTGACATTAAGGGGCTCTCAGGCAAAGAAATGGGAATAGGAATAAGACTTCTTTACTAGGAAAATTAAAATAAAAATGCAGTAATACAAAGAAACCAAAATAAATCACTGACAGAGTCAGAATCCAAGCTGACACCCATCAGTCAGGCAGGGTGTTGGCAGCAGTCCCATTCCATGGTGGCTGCATCCTCCTGCAGTGACAGATGTGGCTCA
>PYHW01010463.1:2951752-2973756 GCA_013186435.1 Turdus rufiventris | reverse complement strand
CTGCAGTGGGACTCAATGGCCATTAACAGGAGAGATCTCCTGGAGGAAGGATGGGCTGTGAAAAGATAAAGAACACTGCCCCAGCTGGCTTAACAGATGGTGACAGAACACACACTGCTGGTTACATCCTGCATTACAACCTAAGACACGCAGCTGAGTCCATCAACAGGCAAAAGACCCAGGATTTTGGGCCAGCTTGTCCTGCTAAGCTGGAGAAGGGGAAGGTTAGTGTGGGAAGCCTGTTCAGAAACAGTTCATCTACCCAGGCCCTGCAGCCTGCACTTGTGAGATTTATTTAAAGTACCCAGATACAGAAAACATCTCATGAATTCCTGGGGCTCACAGTGTGAGCTTCTAATAAGTGAGCACTTAGGAACATTAAGGAAAAAGTTAGGACTTTTAAATAAACACTTCAGCTGAGCACCTGATTTATAAATATTCTGTTTAACCAAAATAAAAGCAGGAGCAGCTCTACTCCCTGGCCAGGCACAGCCCAGCTTCCAGCTGGGTGGGAATGGCAGAGAGAACCTCCCTGCTCAATTACTCACAGAAGTCATCCAACAGATATGTCTGTGGAGTTACTAAGGCTTTAATCGAGCTCAGTATTTTGATAATCCAGGGAAAATCCACAGCACTTCATGCTTCACACAGAGAAGGGAGTATCTTTGTACCAGGAGTCATCTGAAAGGGAATGTGACCAACAAATAAATTTCCCAGCCCTGTATACTAACTACAATCTGAGTATTCCAGCTTTTTGAAGCTTATTTACATTTTGAACCTGCTGCCCTGAACATGGGATGTGCAGAAGAAAAGCCCTTCCTGAACTGGAGAGCCCGAAGTTCACATCAGCAGAGCAGGACACGACACAGAGCAATTCAGCTCAGCTCTTCTGCATGTTCTGTGTTTCAAAGAGACATAATAAAACCAAAACCCACCAAAATCTCTGCCTGAATATCCACAGAGGGAAGCAGGAGATAGGTGAATGTTGCTACACATTCCACTTGACCTGCTCAGCGTCCCATGTGGTTTGTAAAAGGTGTTTTCAACAAATACTATTAACTGACTTTGTTTCCTACAAGGTACTGATTTCCAATATTTTAACAAGTCATTTGAAACACTCTGTGATGTTTGTATTTATTGTTTGAGTAGATTGGAGGTCTCAGGTGCAAAAGCCTGCCTGGGGCTATGTGTCTCCTTCCACCAGGGACTTGATTGAAGTGAAAATCCAGACCAATATGTAGAAGGATAATTTTACTGTTACAAGGAAACAGTTTGGATGAGAGAGGATCAGAACTTTCTCCCTTTTGCCATATATAGCTCCAAAATTTCTTGCTATCAATAGTTTGGTAGGGAAATATTGATTATAAGAAGGATTTGTTTTTCAAATGAGCCTTTAATTTGTCAGACCCAAGACTATTCAGCACTATTCTCTGTGCTCCTGTCTGAATGTGCCTTTTTCCTTTTAGCTCCCTTCCACACAAAATCTGCCACCCTGCCTTATTTATTATTGACCCGTCACAGTTTGGAAACACAGTTTAAAATAAATGAGAGCCTGAATGCCATGGCTGTGGAGTTATCAAACTGCCTGGCATTGAGGAAATTGCTTTTCATAAACATCCTGAGCTCCTATGGCTTTTTCTCCCTAAAGTGCTTAATACAGTGAGAGCTCAAGTTAATCTGAATCAGTCTTCAAACTGAATTGTTAATAAGAAAGAAGATGTATTATTGTTCAATATTGAAAGGCTGAAGTCAGAGGACAGAGCAGAGAAAAGAATTTTCCATGTACAAATAATATTCTTTGGACCTGCTGTCACAAGCTGAGCAGTGACAGGAAATGCCTCCACATTCTCAGCAGGTGGGGCCACACAGAGGATGCTCATTTAACCTCTCCTCCATTATGGATCCCAAAGGCAGTACCAGCACCCTCCTGCTGTTACCTGCCTGCTCTGGCAATACAGACAGTAAAAGGTGAGCAAAGAATAAATCTGGGATTTCCATGTTACTGCATGGGGTCACAAAAGCACCATAATTATCCTCTAGTTGTTAATTCCTATTAATCTCTCCAGTTGGGAGCACTCAGGCATGCCCTGTCTGCTCCAGGCACCAGAGAGGAGTGTACAAGGGTGAGTGCAAATCCACACAGGTTTTTGGAAAGCCAGATACACCATCCAAGCAGACGGCACATGGAGCATGTGAATCCCTCTACCAAAATCTAGACAAAGCCATTAGGGATGCCTTTGTGATGTCTGGGCATCCCTGTTCCTCTTTCAGGAACTCGACCCCACTGCTCCTACTGCTCAGCTCACACCAAAATGAAGTTTTAAAAAGCTGTTTGAGCCTCTTCTGTGTGAATCAGCCAGAGCTACAGCAGGACAGGAGACCACAGGATGCCCTGCCCTACCTGCACAGCTGGCAATTCCCCTCAGAGCTGGGATTTGTTTGTTATTTGCACCATATAATCATGCTGCCCTTCAAAACAGACTTGGGCAGCCTCTGCTTGCCTCAATCTCAACATCTCAGGGTCCAGACAAAAGCAGATTGATGAATCTCTTTCCTTCCATTATATCCCCTTACATCCAGTGCTCCTTAACAGCAGGGTTTGCAGTTTCTCTGAAGTCTGACCAATTCTCCAGCCTGTCCAGATGCAGCAGCAGAGCCCTGTCCTTCCTACACTGCACCCTCTGGACAGGGCTCAGAGGGAGCAGGGACCACGGTCACCTCCTCACCTGCAGTAACCTGTGTGCCACCAAGAAGGGCTCCTGCAGATGCCTTTACACCAGGCTTGAAAGAAGCAATGAAATTTCCAGTCCTCGTCCCATTTCAGGCCCCAGCAGGACAAAGGGATGGAAACCCAAACAAACCTGGATTGTCTTGAGTTCATTTACCCTGCGAGCGTGCACCCACACGATGCTAAAACAAGGCCAACACCAGCTGCATTTCAGAGATGTTAAACCTAAGCAAATCCTCCATCAGCAAAGATTTCCTGTTTGAAATGCCTCTAAATTGAAGAAAATGAGTATTTCTCTTTCCGGCGGAGCAGCACCGGTCCCCAATCGGGGTTGCTACGCAACCGCCTCCTGCCCAGGGCTGATAACGCTGCCAGCATCCTTCCCCGCCTGGCTGCCCTCCCAACAAAGCCCGCCTAATGAAGCTTTCCCGTGCTCTTGGCTCTGCCTGTGGCGGCTCAGAGCGGGTTTTCCCTGCTCCTGTGTGACAGTCACAGCAGCGACTTGCTGTCCCCTGCAGCCAGGGCGCTCCGATGGATGGAGAGCCATGGACAGCACTGGGGAAGAGCAGAGCAGCCCCTAAAATGGAGAGGAGCCACTGCCACAGAAGCAGGCAGTGATGACCAGCCCTCTGAAATGCTGAACCATCAGTACTACAGGTCGAGCCAGACACCTCCTGGTTCCCATTTATCCCTCTGCCCCAATAGCCTTATCACAGCTCACTGCTGCCTGCTGCTGTGGGGACAGTGAGCATGAACTGTGCAAAAAGGTCCAGAATGAAGACAACTCTCCAGGTTAAGCAGTTCAGTTCCTTGAAGCACTTGCAGGTTATTTTTTTAACAATCTGTTGAAATAAATGTGGCTGTGATGGTCTCACACAGCATGTGTAGCAAACCCAGGTGAGTTAGGGTAGCAGAACCACCACTGTTGGCAGGAGCACCAGCTTCATCCTCCTGTAAGGCCTGAGGCTGGCACAGACCATTCTGTAGAGCAACATCCACACATCTCATGAGCACTGCCAGAGATGGATTCCACCACTTTCCTGGGCAGCCTGTCCCACTCTTCCAGTGAAGAAATTTTCCCAGTTCTCTAATTTAAACTTCCTCTGACACAACTTGAGGCCATTTCTTCTTATTTTGTCGCTTGTTACCCGGGAGAACAGACCAACCCCCACCTGGCTATACCCTATCCAGTAGCTGTAAAGAGGGATAAGGTCCCCCTGAACCACATTTTCTCCAGGCAGAACACCCTCAGCTTCACCCCATAATGTGCTCCAGACCCTTCTCCATATGCAGCAGGTGCACTTTTTACCAGCTCATTTCCCAGGAGGGCAGGACACAGTGAACAGAGCATTTCCTTGGCTCTACAGCACCTCATCTCCTTCATGGGATCACCCTCAACAGTGTGGATGTGACACAACCCTGGCGTGGCCAGACAGGATGGGTGACAACACACGCAGTGCCAGCCTGCCGGAGTGCACAGACACACCACAAAAGCTTCGAGAGGGACAAATTCCTGTCACCAAATGCTTCTTGGACAGCACATGGCTCTGGAAGGAGAGCTGGGGATAAGGGTATCCTGCACCAGCACTGATACCTTCAGACACCAAAGCAACGTGAGGAGCAGCAACAGGGGAGTTGGAGAAGGTGACACCTGCTCAACTAAAGGACGAAATACAACCTAAGGAATCGCTCTTACTCTCAAAGACAAATTCTGCTAACAACCTGGTAAGAGTCACAAGTGAGCACAGCACCCAGGGAATCCAACCCAGCCCTGCTCGAGGGGGAGATCTTAACCAAGCAACCCACCTGGCTGCTCATCCTCTGCCTCTGCCTTGCTGGGCTGAGCTGAACAAAGTGCAGCGTGGGTGCTTTTTTTGTGGAGACAAAATTGCCTAACAAGAGACAATTATGTGACATTACCATTAAAAGCAGCGTGTGATAAAAAAGCTCTGAGCCTGTGTATCCTGAGGTCTGCAAACCCCTTTCTCTACTTTTGTGCTAAATAGGTCTCATTTAGCCCATTTGTTCTGTCCCAGCCAGGCAAAGAGAAAGTAGGGTTGATCGATTTGCTAATTACAGTAATTTTATCTTAAATAGAGACAGCTGAGTGTTCATCAAGTCACAACTCCGCCTGTTACCGAGAGCCCTACCCCCTGCTCAATAATTAGGGATAATAAGTGGCTCATAATAAATGCAACCCACAACAACAGGCTCTGAGAAGGTGCTGCAAAATCAGGAGGACTATTAGGGAACCCCTGGGTCTATTTCTCCTTTTGAAGAAAACAATATAAAATCTTTAATTGTCTCTCTTGAAACCCTGAGACAGCTCTGCTGGTTTGTTATAAGTAAAAGGCAATGATTCTGCTTGTGTCCAGAGAAGGTTTAACCAGGATCATCCTGGCAGGTGAGGGTGGCTCTCTGCTCCTGCACTGACTGGGCACTTACAGAAAGCTGAGGTGGGAGGTAACACCTGTGGGTTATGGATAACCAGCTCCTTGGGAGGTTTAAAACTCTGGGTAAGGTGTAAAAGAGTATGTCTCAATACAAGGCACGAGCAGTCTGTGCTCAGCTTTGAGCTTCCATCCACACACACGGACAAACAAAAAGTGTGTTCAGTACTGGGGGCTCACCTCACCCTTCCAGCACAGAAAGGACACACTACCAAAAGCTGAAAGCAAGGGCAAACCAACCTTTAATCCTCATCCTGCACCAGATAGGGAATTTCTGAAGCAGGTGTCCACTACAGCCTGCCAAGAGAAAGGTTTGGGATGAGTGGGGAGAGAGCAGCAGAATTGGTGTGCGTCTGTGTCTCTTCCAAACCCTGAAAAACAAACAGAATGGCACACAACCCACAGAGGCACACCCACACCCTCCGTTTCTGTTGGGTTCTTCCTCTTTCCCTGCTCTATCCCCTAGGTAATCACCCTGCAACTTCACCTGCACAAAAGTGCAGACAGCCAAGATGGTCACAGAGATGAAAACATCACCACTTCCAGTTCCCTTCCAGGACTAAGGCGAAAGGAATGCCATTCCCTCCTCTGCTCCCATTCCTGGCCAGAGCTCAGTGTGGAGGGAAAGGCTCCAACCCCTTGAGCTCCATGGGTCCAGTGCTGTGGGCAGGACTTTGGCAGGGCAGGTCACCATTCCTCACTGTCCTGGGGAAGGACAACAAAGCTGCTCTGGCAAAGGGGGTCTGCCACTGCAAACAACAAAAAACCCCATGCCAACCTGAGATTGGAGCGAATAGGGACTGCCCAGGCCTTTCCCTAGCTGTGCAGCTGCACGTTTTCTTCTCCAGTGACTCAAAGCATTGAACTTCAGCCTCTGTTTCCCTCCCACAAAGTGAAGACATGGTCAACCCTCATGTGCAAGCAGGATTTGGAGAGAACTTTAAGGTTCCATCCTCTCAGCATCAAAAAACACAAATGTCATTTGTCTTGTTTTCAGCACTGGGAAGTGGATGGGGGTAAAGAAATAGATTTAATCAAACACAATTGTATTTTATTTACAACAATAGTTACTACCACTTACTTTGCTCCAGTAAATGCATTTACTTGTGGCAGTTCTGTCCAAGAGCTGAAGCTTTACTTGCTCCTGTGAAGACTCTATATTTTTGCAAATACATTTCCTAAGGCAAGCTACTTTAAAAAATTATTATTATTTTGATATTTCAGTTGCACTTCATCCCCAACTACGTTTAACCAGCATTTGCAAGATTCTTTTATGCTCTGTCCCTTATCTCAGCACAACATACAGTTGCATTCAGAATAAATCCTGGGCTGCTGTTCTGAGCAGGGGAGAGCTGTGTAATGATCAATCACAAAAGCCCTTGGGGATGGGAGAGATTAGCACTCTGATACTACTGAAGATGAATGGCTGGAATGAGTTTGATAAACTGGTGTTTTCTCAGATAATTGCTCTAGAAGGTTTTTGAAGCTGCTTGGATCCTCCTCCTTTTTCCTTTTGTCTGGGTAGGAGAGCCAGCCCTGCTTTTCCACCAGCATTGCTGGCCAGGCTGCTGCACTGATTTTAAACAGTTCACCGTGGGTTTATACCACATTTCATCATTACTGAACACTATTAGTCCTGATTTAACCAAAGATCCAGGCTGGAGTCCTGTTATTCTCAGTCTAGCACCCAAGTCCCTGAGCACAGCTCACTGAGCAGGACTGGGGGGTGGGAAGGGGATTTCTCATGGGATATGGACACTTTTCCTCAAGCTAAATCTGGAACAACTGCTCCTCTTCCTTCAGAAGTCACTCATCGTGCTCACCTTCAGCTCCCATCCATCTTTCTTTGGGCTTTTTATACCCAAGACCAACCTCCTCCTGCTCCTCCTGGCCCAGCCTGCTGCAGCAATCCCTCAGGCTCAGCCAGAGAGGAGCTCCTGGAGCTGTAACACAAAGCTCAGGCCCCAGGTACAGCCCTCTTCAGGCACGAGGCAGATCCTGCTGCATCCACACATGTGGTGCCATTTAACTCCTTCTCAAGCACTAATGAAAGTGGAGCCAAGAGGTTTTACTGTATTTTTATTGTTTCACTGAATAAATGAAATTTAAATACAGAATTAAAAATTTGTAAAAAATAAAAGGTGTTAAAAGCCATCCCCAGGATTGGCTTTTAATACCCCCAGGATAAAACCCACCCATCAGGAGTGAGTTGCACATCACTGACTGAAAAATTTACCTTTTGATACAAAGATAGGGAAAAAAATTTAAAAGCATATCCATCATCTGGAAAGAGCTGTTTTGCTTTACATTTCCTGTCATATTTAAACAATATTTTTCCCATGAGAATCTCCCATTAACCTTGTTTTTCACAGCATTGATTCACATTGTTTGGTGTTCAAAAAACCCCACTCATTTGTAGTTCCCAGCAGCAGTGATGCAGTCTTGACCCCTCAATATATATGGACAGAATATTTAATAAACCAGCATATGAGGGGTGAAAAAAATGCAGCATTGTGTGATTTGCAGAGTGCAATTCAGTGACACCTTTATGAGTTGGGTAATTCTCAGGGTATCACATCTCTGGCATTTGTTCTTTTCCATCTTGACTCCATCACTGCCAGAAGGGATGTTGAATAGGTACCTTTGGTTTTTAAAGCCCCAGTTTAAAGCAGCTTGATCTTTCCAGAGGTACAAACCACCCATTCTCAAGGAAAAGGATCAGGCTCTTTCAGGCACAATTTAAGCCCTATAAAAGAGGCACCTCAAGAATTGTTGATACCAGGGTCAGGGTTGGGAGGTTCTATTACAGGTTCTTAAGAAGACATCTGTGAAGGTGATCCAACCAGTCAATGCATCTGCATCATCTCAACCAAAAAGAATAGACTGACTCTCTAGTATATGAACAATTTTAAGATATCTGCACCACTCACACAGAATTCACAAAAAGCTGGAAAGAATATGGTCTGTGGCTTGCCTGTTCCTCAAGGATCTTAACCACCAAGAGGATTTAATCACACAGAACAATCAGAGAGTGAAGCACCTTTACAACAGAATCTAGGAGTTTGAGAAAATGAATAAGGAAAGCTACACTTCATCCTGGGGAAAAAAAAAAAAAGGAGAGGAGGGAAAATTCAGATTGTAATGGAAACAAACTCATCTAACAAAAGAAATAATACTGGAGATTGTCACTAGTGCAGCTGGGATTTGGCAAATGAAATACTTTGAGTATACACTTGCAGGGCAGCCCTGCTTCTGCCACATGAATAAATATCCAATCGTGTTTAAAACAGTATTTAGAGAGAGACATCCACATTTCCACACAGGCTGAGTGTTTCACGCCTCCCACTGCACAGTGGGGCCCCTCACTGAGGTATTTCAGCATCACCACAAAGGAAAGCAACACTCCCCAGCACAGTCCTGTCTGGTGATGATGCACAGCAAGGTGTGAGTGTTCTGCAGCAAGGTGTGAGTGTTCTGCTCTGCCCTCACCTGTCCAGCCCACAGTGACCACACTGTGCTGAGTGTGACAGAAATGTGCAGCCAGGGCAGCGAGGGCTCAGCTCAGTTCAGCCCCTCACATCTCAGGGGGGGTTGTTGGCTTTTGAACAAACATTCACACAGAATCTTCCACAAAGAAGTTCAGTCCAGGTGGCCAGGTCAGGTTACCAACCTTACATAAACTCCAGGATATTTCCTGTGTTGTCTGTTGATCTGTAGGTTGTCCATCAAAATAAATGTGTGTTTTACCCTCACTGCTGGCAATTTGGGTTTGCATTACCAGCAGAGCTGTATGGGACAGGCATCTGTCCTGCCACACTGCACATCTGAAAGGCAGCTGTATTTTCCACACCTTTTTTCAAGGAATGTTATTTTCTTGTGTTGCATATGTGTATTTAACTGCAGTCATGATGTACACGATGTGTTGGTGTCACATCCCATCTGGCCTTTTTTGGAAACACACTTTTACATTCTTCAAAGAATGTAACAGGAGCTTAACAGTGAAGCCCAGGGTCAGAATCTCTTCTGGTGTCATGCCACAGGCAGCCATGGACCTTGCCAAAGGGATGTCCTTAGTACCACTGCAGCATTCGGATGTCTCTCCTCCAAAACAAAGAGCAAATGCAGAATACACAAATGCCTTCCACCATATCCAAGATAATCTTTTTCTTCTTCTGTTCCATCTTTGCTGCGCAACCATGGCAGCTTTGCCTTCAGGGTTTGTTTTGGGGGGTATTTTGTTCAGGAACAGTCATTCCCCCTGCAAACTCTGCTACACAACGATAATTGCTGCTTGTTTCCAACATCCCTGTCAGCACAGTGTGCTCTCACTGCCAGCTGCCATGGAAGCAGTCAATAAAGGTGCTTTTCCTTCCAAGAAACAAGCAGTGTCTGCTCTGACACTACAACAGGAAAGTCTCTGTTTCCATCTTTAAAAAAATCCCACCAAGTGCTTTCTTTTGTTCATGTTTTCCTCAGAACATCCGAGGATAAGATGGGTTTTGTTTAATTATCCACTCAGCATGGGGATTGATGTGGTACAAGTCCAAGAGGTAAGTGTCTGGGTCCAGGCAATGTTCACCTGTTAAAACAAGACATTCAGAAAAAAACCCCATTTTTATTATCCTTAGTCCTTTAGCTAGATTTGTTTTTTGTTTGCTTTTGCTCCCACCCAAAACCTAGGATTTGTTCATATTAATTTCAATATTACAACCTTTCAGAAGCATTTCCACAAATCTGAGGTAACAGCTTTGAGAGGAAAGAGGGTAGATGTACATTAGATATTAGGAAGAAATTCTTCGGTTTTGGGGTGGTGAGGCAATGGCACAGTTGCTCAGAGAAGTTTTTAAACTACCTCCTAAAACAAGCTGAGCATAAAATCTGAATATAAGAGTCTTTATTTTCAGCTACCCTTTGTACTTACCAATATTGCCTCCCACTTCATACAGGAGCAAGTTTGTGCACTCCATGGAGTTGTTACTGCAGAAGGAAAAACACACTGAAGGTTAAATCTCTGCAAAGAAAGGTTAGGTGGTTTGGCAATACTCCTTCCAGAAGAACTGTTTGAGGTTCAGAGGCTAGCATTGATCAAAGAGGCCATGGTACAGAGACCTTGCTGACCCTCCTGCACCCAAAATTTGGGCAGGACACCCAAAATTGGAAAAGAAGCAAACAGGCAAGCTATTGGTGAGACAGCAGCTGAGCCACATCCATGCCCTCACCCTCCTGTCTGGAACAGGAGAGGCACTGCCACCTCACCTGCCACACAGTCTGCAAGAGCTGTGCCACAGGGGGACAGGAAATTTCTGTGCCTTTTTTGGGTTAGTTCGGCAATTTGCCACAGGAGGGAATTGCAGAGTTTGTTTTAGGAAATCCCTACATTAACTGGAATTACTACTCCAGGCAAATGATGGAGCTGGTGTTTTTCTGCAGGAAGCTGGAGGGGTTTGCATGTCAGGGTCAATGTTCCTGCCTTTTCCCTCCCCTGCAGCAAGGATTCTGCAGTTCACTCGGTGCCCAGCAGCCCAGAGGGGAGCACTGACCTGACAGCCTGAGCACTGGGGGGAATCACTCAGTGAGCTAAAATTTGCCTTCCCCATCCAGCTCCATTTCCTAAGCTTAGAACAGAGGAGCAGAGAACAATCTCTCCTCATGACTCACTGTTCTTCCATCTTAAGACAGAAAACAGCAGCTGGACCACTTTTTTTTCCTTTTTTAAGCAGAGAAAAGGTGATTTACCACTTGAGGAGGTTAACAGTGTTAACAATATTCCAGCCATTCTGGCACAGGTTCTTCTGAAACTGCCTCAAGACATCAGCAACCCTGGTTGCATTGTTCAGGTGCACCTCCAGAGAGTCCTTCAGGAGCAGCGATGCGTGGACTTTCACAATCTTGGAAGGCTGAACAAGGCAGGCAAAGAGAAAAAAGTGCCTAAAGAAGGACTCTTATCAGTCAAAACATTAATTTCCAAAATCATTTGGAGAGTGTGAAGAATTAAACCCGTCCAGACAGCTGTTCAGAGCGCTGAGGCTGGATCCTCACACACATGGAAGCACCAAGGTGAGCATTATGCTTGGTGCTGAGAGGAGCCCTGTGCTCTCCATCAGCGTGTGCTGGTGCTCTCTGCTGTTCAAACACGGCACTGACACAACCCCGATGAAAACAGGATTTGTCAGAAGAAATTCTGGCTAACTGTTCTGCACAATTCTAAATGACTCCTCTGAAATACATTTAAATGACTCGGAAAGAATTTAGAGATCTGGGTTGCAGGTTAATGAATTCCAGAAAGATCCTTTTCAAAGAAAGGAAGCACCAAGTGATGTACCATCTTGACAGATGTTATGGAGCAAAAAGAAATTAGGCAATAGCTTGGATTCATGCTTTAAAAAATGAAAATACATCTGCCTTTATCCCAACAGACACATCTACTCTAACACATGGGACACTCAGAGCTGTAAGAATCCTGCTCTTCACATGGGGAGAAACAAAATTTCTGCTCCTGATCTCTTCCCCGCTTTTAACCAAGTGCTTTGTAGCCTGAAAATGTATTTACTGCTCTTGCTTTTGAGATCAGTTTTTGCCACAATCTGACCAAAAGCATCTGGGAAACTGTTCCTCATTATTCTGGTTTTTTTTGTCCCTCTTGCTCTTTTCAAGGATGTCACCTCTTTCATCTTTTTGAGTTCTCAGGAAAACATTTGACGCTGCCACAAAGGGGTTTGGGTTTTTTCCCAAGCCCTAACTCACCTCTCCCTGGTTCTTTTCCACCTTGTCTTTATCAGCGTGAATCTTCCGCAACAAATTTTTAATTCGCTTGTCGCAGAACTGGTACCTTTTGCTGCTGCTCTCGTTCAGCTTTCTCACCTGAGCTACCAGAAAAGAGGAGACCTGGGCAGGGGAGAAGGGTGAAAACAGGAATTAAATCGAGCAGAGATAAGGATGTCATTTAGGAACCTGATCATCACTTTAGCTCCTGAACTAGACAAAAAAAATCTGTGTACTTTGAGGACAAGCAGCATTGGAATTCAGCCAGAGGTTTTGCTTAGAGCTGTTTATTTTCAAAATTTCCAAGGCTATCCCTTCCTTATCCCAGTTCTAACAAGACCAAGACTCTGCTGCACCACACCACACACTGCAGTGGAACTCACTGTCCAGAGCAGGTCCTGGTAGTGGATCATCATCCGCACCACGTCCGCCGCCCCCTCCGCCAGCTGCTTCTCCTTCCCCTCGGGGATCTTGTTTGGCAGCCCCTTGTGCATGAAGAGGTTTGGGGCCATGACTGTGGAAACGTTCCAGAGGTTCATTTTGTTGTTGTTTTCCCTGGCAACCACCTTGCTGAGAAACTCAAGAAGAGCCTGAGAAAAGGGAAAGAGATGTTAGCCATCCTTTACAAGCAATGCTCAATAAAACTACAATGGTAATTGCTGGAGAGATCATTAATTAGCAGCTTTTCTTGATATAGATCAGCAAATCCCATTTCTCCAGTTAGGAAGTAGAGTGACTAATTTCTAATACTAGGATAGCAACAAATAACCACACCTAGAGAAGTTTATCCAGTATTTATGGATCAGGAAAAACAGTTTGTGTGGGAAACAGATGAGTTTTCACTCCTTGGCAGGTGATAATGTACAAAGTCTAGCTGTAAAAGTTTCTGAATCCAAAGATGAATTCCCTCTTTCCTCCACTGTCCCCTCAAAACCATTCCCAGATGTGGAAAAATAAAACCTTTTGGATTATTTCTTTCACCTCACACCTCCACCAGAACCATGACAGATCATCTTTGAATAAATGAAGTGTACAGGGTGTTAAATCAGCCTTTCCTTTAATACCTGGGAGCTGAACTACTCAGGAGGGAAAAAAGAAAGGCAGCAACAACCACCACAGCTCTTACAAAGCACAGAAAGGAAGATGGGATGTCAATTTAAAAGCCATGCAGCTGTGGCACTTGGGGACATGGCTTAGTGGTGGCCTTGGAAGTGCTGGGGTATGGCTGAACTCAATGATTTTAAGAAGGTTTTTTTTCAATCTAAACAATTCTGTGATTCTAGATTTTACCAGCTAAATCAAAAGCAAGCAGTTACCTTCAGAGTGTTTCTGTTGGACTCTGGCAGAATCAGGATCAGGAGGTTTAGAGCTTGCAATCTTTGCTTCAGGTCTGGAATATCTAGAAGGAGAGTAACAACAGGACAGAGGATTCAGGTTTCTGACCCTCCTTTCTGAACACAGGAACCCTCCAAGGAATGAGACAATTACTTATTGAATGGTTGGTCATCTAGAATCTGAGACCTTGTTTCTCAGAAGTAAATCAAATTCATACTGTCTTTAAGAAGGGAACGACTCATAATTTAGAAGAATGATTAATTTCCTTTAGAGTATACAATCAACCAGCAACCCTGATGCCCTTGAAGGGCAGCAAAAGAACCCACAATTCCCCATTTTTTAAACAAAGAACTTGTGCACTCAAACAGTCAGTTTAACACATCCAACCTACCTACTGAGGCACCAAACCTGTTCTGCTGTGCTTACAGAACAGCACATTACCTGCAGACTGTGTGCCCTGGCCAGTTTCCACAGCTCAGTTTGTGTGTCATTATTGATCAGCTAATTGATGGCAGGAACCTTGCAGTTTCAAGTGACAGGTAATTGAAGAGCCCAGGACAGTGCCACATTCAACCAAGCACAGTGACTGCAGCCCTCAGCTGTGCTGTGTCCCCGTCAGATCCACAGGTTCCCAACACACCTGACAGGAGAGCCCAGAGCTTTGCACAAACAGCCTGGTGCTAGGCAGGCAGAGCAGGCACTCACTCTGAACAGCAGCAAAGGCAGGCAGGTACTCTGCAGTGAGCAGAGGGGCTGGCAGCTCTCGGATGAATCTCTTCAGCAGCCCCGACACGTCGTTCTGGTGAACCTCATCCCAGCGGAACAGGCCACTGTAGAAATCCCTTTCCAGCTTCTGTTCCAGGCTCTGTGGAAAAGATGGAATTTATCACGCGCTTTAATAGGCAAATGGAATGGAAATTTTATAGTTGAGCACTGAGGGGATGTGACATAAGTCAAAATGGTGCAGAGAGCCTCAGCACACACTGGTATTTCCCAGCAGTGGATGTTGCTGGTTGTGCTGGGAAGGGGATGAGAACTCAGGGTATTCAAACACTTGCTTCAGAAAATGCTTCCTGATCACCCTGACACTTCCAAACCAAGCTAAAGGGCTCATACCTTAATTCTGGTCTGCGACCCAGAAACTCTCAGGATGCCCTCTGTTTCAAGTCCTCTCTTCTCCAGGCAGGACAGCAGCTGTTAAAGGGGAAACAGAAAGCTCTTAGGCACAGAGGATGAGGAGTCAGCATGTCCTCATCACAGACTCCTGGCTCTGAGGACCAGAGGTGTGAATGCAACTGTAGAGAACTTACTGCCTGCAGTAGCAGAGGGACCTTGGTGTTGGGCAGCAGCTTTTGGTCATTTTCCAGCAGAGTGTTGAGTGGAACTCCAAAGAGTCTCTTCTCTGCAACAGAAACAACATTTCCAAGTCTGTATCACCTTTAATAGAAGTGTCAGGGATATATCCCCCTCTGCAGACTAAGGTGGTACTTTTGTAAAGACAGATACTAGAGAAAGAGGAATAGTTACACAGGACAATTGCAGCCAGAAATAGATGTGATAGTAGGTTTAGATGTCATGATCCACTGATTTCCAGGAGAAGTCCAAGCAAAACACACCTGTCACAAGGTTTCTTATCAAAGACCCTGTGTTCTAACATTTGAAACAGAGCTGATGAGTGTATTATGAGAAGATGAGTGTGAAAAAAATAAAAAAAAGGCCCAAAAAAGAGTACAACTAACCTGTTGTTTTCAGTTTTGCTGCTTTGTTTCTCTTCAGCTCAAAGCCCAGGATATCACAGAGAGCTGTAAGTTCAATGAGGGCCAATGTGGGGATCTTCTTCATGTCCTGAGCTGACAGATCTCCAATCCTGGTCACTCCTAGTCTGCCCTTCAGGATCTTAAATCTCTAAGGGAAACACACACAAAAGGTTCTGCTCAAGTTATCACAATTAATCCCACTACTGAACAACTTTTGCTGTAGTTTTATTATTTTTATCATAACCAGGCATGTGTTGTTCCTGCTGTGTTCAAGACCAGTCATTTGCCCAAAACTACTCCTACTCAACCACCAGCTGAATAAATATTTTCCCTTTTAATATTGCTCTTTAATCATACAGGAGATGCCAGTTTTTCGATGTTAAATGCAGCCTGACACCCACCCTAGTCTACTTGAACTTTGGAAGCAGCCCAGTTCATTTGCAGAGAGGAGAAAACTTGAGGATTATGAGTAAGAAAGTGCAGTTAGTTACTCTCCTCTTTTCAGAGGAAACAACATGGATGCGTGTCCAAATAGAGAGTTTCAGATAAAGGTTTTATTTCTTTTGATCCTCCACTCCACAGTGGCTATCCTTGCTCAACATTGTAAAGATAACAGCACAACACACCCAAAAATACCAGCAAACACAGACCCACTGCAACACTACCCATAGGTATGAGATGAATTCGATGTCTTGTACCACCTTGACAAGCCAAGACTAATAAATTATGACAAGAAAAATTCCTCCAGTGCTTACAGTTAGGGAATTTCCATCCTTTAACTTCCTGGATTCAGACAGGAAGGATCCCTTGAGCAGGACAGCTGCTTGCTCTGAGTAGGCAACATCCATGTTGAACATCTCCTCTTTCCCAGGGTTTCGAACTGTGCAGGAATAATCCTGGGTTTCTGCTGCAGAGGAGAAATTGTCTTGAATTTCTGCAAGCCAGGAGGGTGAAGCTTAGAAAGCAAATGTTCTAAAAATGTGCAGTTTGAGATAGGTTTGGTACAATTTCTTTTAAGAATCCTGCAGTAACACATGAAAAGAGTGTCCCCATAGCACAGAGGGATCAGCAGAGTCTTCCCTGAGAATTGGTCAAGCATTGGGACACTGGGACAGGCTAACAAGGGAAGTGGTGGAGTCACCATCCCTGGAAGGGTCCAAAAGTTGTGCAGATGTGGCACCTGGGGACATGCCTTAGTGGTGAACACACCGGTGCTGAGTTATGGTTGGGCTTGTGATTTTAGAGAGCTTTTCCAAATTTAATGATTCTGTGATCAGTGTGAAGTCAGAACATTATGGCTAAAACTACCAGGTCATTGACAGGACAAGACCACAGCCTTAAATTGCAGGACACACCTGTGGCTAACATCTCTTTACACAACTGCTCATGGCATTTACAAGGTTTCACTGTATAATCTTTATTACACTGATTTTATTTTCATCCTTCAGTTGCCTTATCAAGAACTTCCAATGATCAGTTTGAGTGACAATTCTAACAACACTGGAGCCTGGAAAAGTTTATTAATCCAAAGGTGTGAATAATCACGTGAAGAAACCCACAAACAAGGTCAATGTTTCAGAACCTTTATGTATTTAAACATGTGTGTGGCTTTCCTTCCAGTTCCAGCCCTGCTTCTGGTCCTACTCTGCATTTTAAAACTTCCCCCTTACTTCTCTGGGCGTTTGAAGTCCGTAGATTGTGCCACAGTGGATCTGGGCTGGACTCCTCTTTCTCTGCTGCTGTGTCCTGAAAAAAAAAAAAAAGTTGTTTTAGCCACTACCAAAAGAGCAGAAGCACAAGAAAACAGATGAAAAGAAGGTGGTTATAAATTCTTTATCAAGGGAAAAAAAATCTAAAAAAACCCCAACAAACGCTCCCTCCCAAAAAAGGCAGCGTTAGTATTTCTCCAGGATTTCTACCTCTACAAGGTCAGCTTATCAGAACTGAATTTGGGAAGTTCTTTTGTTTTGTTTAATGGTGATTTAATATGTCACTGGAACACAGAAAACACAAGGGGGCTCCAAACGATGCCAGTGCTCTATGAGGCTGCTGTGCTGCCTATATAGAGGCATTCCAGCAGGAGTGTTATTCCAGTCTGGGAAGGCTATGGATCTGCAGGTTTTCTAGCAACTCCTCAACACTGCAGCCAGGATTTCTCCAGTCTCAGCTTCCATTTCAAGGGATGAAAACACAACAGGAGCCCTAGACCCAGAAAACCAGGTCAGCTCCCAAACATGCCTTAAGTTTTAGCTTTCATGTTTTCTAGATTCTGTACTGCATTAGTGTGTAACTCTGAACTTCATATAGAGTGTTAGCAAGTTCTCCTCACAGTTTAGTTTGACTAAACAATCCCTTTCCAGCCCCAAACCAAGGACACTGCTGCACCCTCAGGCCGAAAAAGTGCAAACAGCAACGAATAGAGGAGAGCAATCTGGCAGGATGGGACTGCAGAACCTGGAGCTGGAATTGGACAACGAACCTCAATGTGTAAATGGACCAAAACTTATGAAAGTGTGAGAACTCCTGACCAGGTGTCCATCTTGGGTGTAGCCACGGTCAGGCTCTTGCACTGCCCAAGGTGAATCCTTTAAAGGCCTTTTTAATAAATCCCTACTTTACTCCTCTAACACTGCCCAGCCTGTGTTCCAGACGGCCTCTCCAGGCACCACAACGAGGCAGGAATCCCTTTTTGGATAACCCCGAATCCATCGCACCTGTGCGCTCACCGCGAAGATGTCGCGCACGTCGCGCACGGGCTGCTTGTTCCTCCTGCGGCGGGAGCGGCTGTAGGTGTCCAGCCGGCGCTGCACAGCCGCCGCCTGCGTCCTGGTCAGCGTGGACAGCAGCACCAGCCGCTCCTGCTCCGGGCCCGGCTCCCCCAGCAGCTCGGACAGCCCCGCGTCCTGCAGCCACTCGGCCTCGGCTTCTCCCTCTGCCAAGGGGGGAAGGCACAGTCAGTGGGGAGCAGCAGTGGGGCTGCTGGCAGTGCTCCTGAGGCACAGCAGCCTGGACAGTCCCTGGCTGGGGTGACACTGGGACATCACTGACAGAGCCACAGCTTTGTTCTGGAGTCACTCTCAAAATCTCAGCCCTAATCCTGTGGCTTTCTTTTTGGGTCCCTGGTGGTATTTACCAGGACCAGAGAGTGCTAATATGATTTAGCCATCTCTCAGAAAGCTCACATTTCATCAGCAGAGAAAGACTGGAGGCCTTACGTGACGAGTTCCACAAGAATCTTTCTTTCATGCGAAGGGTGGTCAAGCAGGGATTCTCTCAGAACAAAGGGCAGACAGCTATATTTATAGGTTCAGGGGGGATTGAAACTACAGCAAATAAAAGTTTGTACAAAGAACAGCATCCAATCTAAGTGAGAAGTTCTAAAGGTGAACTGACCAATTACACAGACTAATTTCTGACCAATTATCTTCCAAGGTGTTAGAGTGTGACCAAATTCTTGAGGAATTTGGCTCAATCTTGGTATCTAGGATATCTTATCTATTATAGCAAGTTCCAGGGGCCAGGTGAAGATGGCTTTGGAGGAATTGTATCATCCACATAATCCTAGGTGCCAAGTGTTACAAGTGCATGACATATTATTGGCTTTTCACAATTACTGGGATAAATGCTATATGTATAACGTTAAAATGGCTTTTCTGGATGAATATAGGTTCTTTTCTTCTAATAGCAAAAGTTAAACATAAGTTTTTTAGAGATAGTATGCTTAAACTACCCACTAAGTTGAGATAACAGCCCATGAACGCATGATGGGGACCCTGCAGCTGACACAATTACCAACACTCACTGGCTGCAAAAGGCCAGGACCACCACCCAAATTAAAAGATAATAAGAAAAAAATTAAAACCACATGCCACGAAACACGCATACTCTAAAAATGTAAACCCAAAAAGTAGCCATACTAAACAGTTCCCAGAAATTTTTACTATACATAAAAAACTATAAATATGCAACAGGTTGATGTATTGTAAAGTGGATTTGAAGGGGCATTCCCAAAGCAACCTTGTACTCTTGGCAGCTTGCCAAGCACCCAGCTGTTTTAACCCTTTACTTTATGTGTGTCTCCTATTACCTTTTTATTAAACCTTTTAAATTTTACCAAAGCAATAAAACTTATTTTTCACACGAGGGAACATACAGCTTTTTGGGTAGCTGCTCACACAGCTCTTATTGCTCATTCCAGGTGAGGAAAAAGAAGAACGGACTGGGGAGGTGCAGATGCTCCCAGGAGCACAGCTCCCAGAGAAGCTGGGCAGGGGAGAGCACAAGGGTGACTCTGGGTGGTGTTCAGGCAAGGATTGTGACAGATCTGGGAGTGAAGTCAGGTGCACTTGACAAATCTGCCTTTCCATGGACTGCCTGTGCAAAGGGCAGCTCTAGCAGCAGCACACAGCCCCCCAGAAGGAATGGGCTTCCCTGGATCCCACCTGATCTTCCCACAGCTTTGAGAATGGACAGAAGGTCTGTGAGAAGCCACAACACACAACATTACATATTTGACTTCTGTACTTTCCAAATTACTTAGTTGCTTATTTTTCCTTCTTTTTTTTTTTTCTTTTAAATCTATATGCATGCCTAGCTATCAACATATTTTTAAACTATCCAGGTTCAAATGTATTTTACTTAATATATTTGCTGAACTATTTGTTTACTCCTTAATTTTTGAAGTGGATTGGTATCCATACACTCAACTAAAACAAAAATGTTATTTTTACTCTGTGCATTCATTTTATGCCTGGCCCTATTCAAAATATCACTAAAACTAAAGACCATTCCAGTTCCAGAAGGAAGTGTGAGAAACCTGAAGACAATAGAGCAGATTGCTCAAACAAGCTCAATTCCACTTCATTCTTCAATACATATAAAGTTGCACTTCAAACACAGAAGCCTTTTTTTTTTTTTTCTTATGAAATACACTCATAAGGAAGTGCAAGTGAGAAAGTGCCCTGAGCAAGGCAGCTACTTGAAATTCAAAGATGAAAGGAACGATTTAGCAGGTGACTTCAACTTTAACATAGCAAACACCACAAAGCCTTTATCTTTCCAATTCCATCTACCACATTCATTCACTGCAGGCAGCTCTAGTACAGCCCTACCTAAGGTTATACTGGGGAAAAGAAAAATCACAACTGAACTGATTGGCACAGAGCAGCTCATTCCTGTCCTATGCAAACTACTTCCTCAGTTGTCACAGCTGCTCAGGCAAAGTTTTATTATTGCTGCATCAATAAAAGCAGCCATGCAGCTCTCCTTGACAGATTAAATAATTAAATTTTTCTGGAGAAACCTCATGTTCATGCAGCTTGCAAACACATGTTGTGACAATTAAAACTCAGAGCATGGTCTTTGATTTTAGGCATCATAATGAAACAGAGCCTTTTTCATCATCACAACACAATAAATAGAGCTGAACTTGAAGTCAACCATTTCCCTTAGTGAATCTTCTGGCAAATTGTCTGGTTTTCCTACATGGCCCAAAGTTTTGGCCTTTTCCCAGGTCTGGTTTGCAGAAGTTAGCAGGTAACAGCATTCCCTGGGCACAGCCAGTTTGATCCCACTTCAGCTCCTCACCAACCACCTTCTTGTCCTACATCTGTGGTTTCACAGCAGAACAACACACAAAAAGCCTCTGGTTTATTTTGCCTTTGGGAACTAGAGGAAGTGAAGTGTATTGCTTGCAAATTTTGAAAATAGCCAATTCAAGTCATAACAGGAAACTGATCTTATACACAATACCACAGAGTAGCCCCTCCATCGGACATCCGTGTGAGCCTGCTGCCCCACCTGATGCCAAAGCACCAGATTCATTCCCCTATTTACTATTTCGGCCCAGTTATGTTTGCCAGTAACACAAAAGGAAGCCAGCAAAATGGGTTATTTCTGGGGAAAAGGGAAAAATTGGAGAGGAACAGGCCAGAACAAAGAGATCCACAGAAGATGAGCTGCAGGTTTAAGCCTGGAGAGCTGCTAAGATTTGCCTTGTCAGTTCCAGGAAAGCAGATTTCAGGAGGACACAGTTAGGAATGATTTTGCAAAACTAAAGAACCCCAATTCTACAAATTTACCTGAAACATAACCTAGTCAAAAATAGCATTCATCATAAAGCATTCACTTTCCAAATATTTGAAGGACAGCTCCAGCATCCTACATTTTCAGACTAAACACTAAGCACAATTTCCTATCCAATTTTTGAAGGTGAAGAATCTCCTTTGACAGCTCTCAGCCAGGTTATGTGCTGTAAGGTCACAAACAGGTTTTTAGCGGCTGAGTGCATGTCCTCAGCTGGCTGTGCTGTCAGCCTGGACAGAGCTGGGCAAGCAGTGACAGCAAGGACAGCACAAGGCTGCACTTCAGCAAAAAGCCACTCCCTGCTCCCACCAGCTGTCAGCACAGCAGTGCCCTCAGCACCTCTCAGCTGCCCCAGGTCTGCAGCTACACTGGCCTGACAGTGGCACCAGGTCACCCAGGACAGCTCCCCAGGACACCCCTCACCCAGGAGCCCAGTGTTCCCATGGGTCAGCAGTTCTGCAGTGCCTTATCTCCACACAGCAGTGTCCCTGTGCCGTGGTTATCACCAGCCACGTCCCAGGCTGAGCCGTGCTGTCTCCAGACACAGCTGCCCAATTCTCAATTCCCCAGATTTATGCAAAAAGGGCCTCTGGTGAGGAGCCCCAGAGCCTCCATGCTCTGAGCAGGAGCTGCAGAGATGTGAAAGCCAAACCCTGCACACCATCCCAGGCTTCCCCACTCCCAGCACAATGTTTATTTGCCTAAGCTCCTCCAGAGAAGGCATCAAGAGCCCGAGCCTGCCCCACCTCCTTCCCCAGGCTGCTGGGAAGGCTTTGCTACTCAGAGCATCATTTCAAGCCTGTCTGGTTTCAATGGCCAATTAAGCACTCAGCTCCTGCTAGATTAATCTACTGCATTAAAAGACACTTTTCCTCGTATCCCTGCTTA
>PYHW01010463.1:2929109-2951620 GCA_013186435.1 Turdus rufiventris | reverse complement strand
CTTCCTGGTGCACTCATTTTCTGAATCACTTTGCATCTATTCCAGTTTTAAAAATCAAACTCGTGTCCTTTATAAGGGACATTAACAGCAGACCTTCATGTTTACCATGTCCTGCCAACGATGGCAGACAGGGACAATGATATCCCCACCCTGCTCTCCAGAGCCTCTCTATGCCCCCACGAGAGCCACTGGCCCTTCCCAAGCACAGCAGCACCCTGGGACTGTCCCACAAACATTTCCCCAGGACACAGATCGTTCCCAATATCAGGCTGCAGAGCTGTGTTCAAGGGGATGTACAGCCAACCACCTCCGCTTCTTCAGAATGGACCCAGGAAAGGTGTGACCCCCACCTGTGGGATCACTGGGTGCTCATCACCACAGACCAGGGTGTTGTACTTCCCATGTCCCATGCTCATCAGGAACTGTAGTGACAGGACAAGGAGCCATGGGTTCACACTGAAAGAGGGGAGCATTGTGTTAGATATTGGGAATAAATCCTCCCTTGTGAGGGTGGGCAGGCCCTGGCACAGGGTGCCCAGAGCAGCTGTGGCTGCCCCTGGATCCCTGGAGTGTCCCAGGCCAGGCTGGACAGGGCTTGGAGCAGCCTGGGACAGTGGAAGGTGTCCTTGCCCACGGCAGGAGATGGAACTGTATGAGCTTTAAAGTCCCTTCCAAACCAAACCATTCTGTGATTCTACAGAAGGAAAACACACTCCAAAAGTTTTGGAATAACTGGCCCAGGTTTCAATTATTCCAAAGCACTGGATAACATCAGTGCTACAGAAAGTGCATTAGAAACACCCCATACACATTTCTTCCAAAGAAAAAAAAAGAAGGATAGGCAGGAAAAACCTTGTGTGGATGGACTCAAGGCTTTCTGGATGTTTATTGTGGTTTCTTGAACAGGGAATTAGAGAGGCAACAGTCTGCCTTCCACAGAAGCAGCTCCCATAAAAGCCACTATGATGAATCTCAGAACCATGCACACAAACAAGGCTTCCAAAACAGCCCCAGCTCTCACACAATGTTTTCCACACACCACCTGAGCTGGCCCTGAGAGCCCCCACCCTTGGAGGGGCTGCTAGAAAAACCTGGAGCCTTGAACATGGGACTGGCCTTTGGAGTCAGCTTTGCTTCAGAAGCCGAAACCAGGCCAGCCCTCCCCTTCTGCAGGGCATTATCCACCACCCAATTAAAATAATATCTCTATCCCTGATTAACTGATAATCTAACCATACTCCAACATGCTTCTGAATCGTTCAGGTGCTTAAGTAAATCTTCTGTTTCAGACGTTCACATTTCTCTCCTCACTCCCAACATTTTTGGCAACCTACCCTCCTGTGTTTTGACATCTGCAAGGCTGCATTCCTCCTGCTCGGTTTCAGTGCTCTGTTTAATGTTCTCTACTTCCAGCCAAAAACTGTCCATTGACAAGTTGTCCAAGGCCTCTACCCTGGAATTTGTGCTCTCTGACGCCGGGGATGCCGCAGGACTCTTCGGAGGAAGCTGGTTCATTTTCCAAGGGCAATGTCTGGTGCTGAGAGAGGAAGAGATAAGGAAAGGGAGATTAAGCTCCACGTATTACATACAGCATTTGTGTCCAGCCTTCACTGATTAATGACTGCAGCAAAGCCAAACAGAGGTGAGTGCTGAACTTCCTTTGCTTAGTGTTTAGCAATACAGACAAGGCTGGGACTAAATCCCCTGGAGAATGGGGAAAACTGCAGTCCAAACATGAGAGAGGACACAGGATCAGCTGAGTCTTTTCAGTGCTGTCCCTGCAGTGACCTCCAACACACCACCTACCATCCCATACTCATCCCAAGACTTCCCTGCGGGTTTGCTCTGCATTCACAGCCACCCAGGATGTTCCAAGCTCAGTGCACGTGTGCTCCAGGACCTGGCACAGGCAGGAGCCTGGCAGCTGCCCCCAAACCCAGCAGTTTGTGCTCCCTACACAAAAACCAGCACAGCTCCATCCCCTGCACTTCAGCTCATGCAGCAAACAGCTCACAGGGCTGAGGGCCCCTGTTCCTGCCCAGACCAGATTTTTCAGCTGTGAAACAACACGAGGTGTCCTGGGAAACCCAAGCACATGGAATTTTCTTACCACCCTGCTGATTCATTCATGTGCAGCTGAAGTCCCAGACTGGCCTCGTTCAGCTTTCAGCCCCTGTGCTGTGAGCTTCTCATCACTTCATAAAACAGTGCCTCTCCTAAAATAAGCTATAATTGTCTTCAAAGAGTTCCAAGCCATTTAAGACCTGCTACACATATTTTTCAAAGACTTACAAAAAAAGGGGTAGGTGGAACATACTTATGAAAACACCTCAATGGTTCCACTGATGAATACAAAAATTAAAGAGATGGAACACTGCTCTAACTGTGGGTGGTTTGAGAAACACCACCACCAAACACAAGCCAAAATTCCTTTCTAGTTTCATTAAAAAAAAAAAAAAATCAAGTCGAAGTCTTACACCTTGAAAACCATGACAACAAAACACCCACAAAATGCTATTTAGCCTCCTAGCTCTAGGAGCCAAGAGTTATAGATGGCAAAATATCTGGAAAGTTTCAGCCCTTTTCATTCCAGAAAGCCATTATTAGCTGTTCTGGCACTAACTTGCTTCGGTTGTGAGAAGTATTTCAAGTCATAAAGGGCTAAATTTGAAGATCTACAACCAAGAGACAAATGTTGTAAGCTGTTCTGAACATGTGCATGCACATCACGCTCACACCTTACTCCACCACACGCAGGCAGCCCCTCTCTCCTGGAGGTCAGAACCACAGCAATAACCATCACTCCAGGAACATCTGGGGACAGCCACAGTGTTTAGAGCAAGAATTAAAGGGGTTTGTTTGTTTGTTTTACAGGAAAAGTGCAAGACTGAATTGAGCTATTCTGCCATCCGGCAGGCAAGGACAGAAGTGATCTGCTTGTTTAGCCCCATCCTCACTTTCCTATTTCTGAGTATCCAAATAACACCCAAGATACCAATTATAGCCTGTTGGAGCCCTTAAGTAGTCAATATAAGATTTTTTTTTTTAGCTGCACAGTTCATGTCCAGCTCTCTCAGTTCCATTGCAGCTACTAACCCAATTTATTTTTTCCTCTTTTCAACTTTTTACTTCTGTCTTTACCCATTAAAAGTTGCAAAGTTAGATTGCATCCTTCACCTTAATTCTTCATCTTTAGTACTCCTCTCCATTTCTCACATTTGCTGACAATCCTCTCACAAGATTAGATTTAAACAAAAAAGGCTGATCAACACTTTGCCAGGATTCTATTATGAGCCAGTCAGCAGAACTCACTTGCAACATGAAACTAAGTGGAAGGAGGAATTCAGATTATTTTGGGGGAGTTGGTTTTGGCCATGTGAGGAACACTGGAAGACAAACTTGCACTGAAGTCTCCCAGTGCCCAACACTCAGGAACCGTCTGACAAACTCTCCTAATTGCTCTGCTACAGGCTTTCAGCAGGCACAGAACAACTCTTCTTGCCTGAAGTTACTGCCCTGCACTCCTGCAGGATCTGGGTTATACAGATTAAAGCAGCTCTGAAATGTACCTCTCTTTTGTGTTCAGCTTGGTTTGGAGCTGACTCATAACACCCCAGAAACCTCCAGGGATCATCAACAGCAAAACAGAATTTAGAGCCTGCCCCAGACTTGACCAGCAGCTTGCACCCAGCAGATGTGCTCTGTGACAAGCCTGTGTCACACGTGGCTGTGACAATTCCTTCCCCGTGCCTGCCTGGAAAAAACAACACAATTTTAAGCCAACATAAATAAAATCTCCAGCTCTTTCCAAAGGGTGGCTCTTGACTTAGACCTTCTGCATGACTTACCCAGACACCAGGCCCTGAATGCCAGTTTCATCAGGAGATATTACTCCAAGTGAAGAACTGTTTATGTAAGGCATTAGGCACATTCCTGGAGCCCACCTGAGAAGGGTCACAATGTCCTCAGAGCCCAGGTTTCAGACTGTGTCCTTGCCAGCAGCTGGTTTTGGTCTGCCTTCAGTCCATATCAGAGTTCTGGTGCAAAGACAGACAAGAAGGACTTGCTACATCCCATCCCACCTGGCTGTGTTTCCACACCAGCCACAGTTACTTTGCTTCCTTCCACAGTTCTCAGACTGCTGGCACCAAAACCCCACCAGTCACACTATAACCCTACTCCAGGAAAGCCACAGCTGAACGACTTGTGTGTCCAACAAAAGTCATCCTAACCTTTTCTCCTCAGCTGGCACCTTTCCTGATGCACTAAAGCTGGATTCAGCGAGTTGCAGGATGCTAATATCACAGAGCAGCTCTACAGAGGGCCAGCAGGACCCAAAGCCCAGCTCTACTGGTGTTAGACTAGAGCTGCTGCTCCTGTCTAACAGGACAACATAAAATCAGGCTTTCACATTTAGAAAAGGTTGTATTTCCTGCTCTAAGTTTGTTTTTACTCTTGAGCTCAGTGCACAGTGCCTTGCAGATCCTGCTGCCCAGGTGGAAAGCTAATTTTAGATTCAGTGCACCTAAAAGGTTGTTCTTCCTCATTGCATGCCCGAGTCAACGGGAGGGCAACCTGTGACGTGCAGGCACAGCAACAGCTGAGATTGAAAGCAGAGATTGTTGGCTTAAAATGTTAATGGCTCAGTGCAACTGGGCAAAGAGTAGGTGGAACAATCAAGTTCACTCCACTGCACTGTCAAAGTAACAAAAAGCATCAGATTATGAAGCTTTAAAAATTAACCCAGCAAGAAGGAGACAGGCAGAAAGATCTTGTTAAGGACAGCCATATAGAGAGAGCTCTGTGAAAAGACTGAGCAAATTAATCCAGCCTTGTCCTCTCGTTTAAGAGCACAGCCAGTTTTAACAAGGCTTGAGATTCACCTGGCAGTTTCAGTCTAAGCCTGACTTCACAGCATTAATAACACAGCTATGAAAAACCAGGCTGGCACAGACCTTACAGAGTTCTAAGCCTGACTTCACAGCATTAATAACACAGCTATGAAAAACCAGGCTGGCACAGTCCTTACAGAGTTCATTTGGGTCCCTGGAAGCCCTGTGTGCTGGCTCAGTGCTGGGGTCTCACCGATCCTGGGCTGCAAAATGCAGACTCAGAGCAGCTTTTGATCTGTTCCTAGATACTGTCAACACACTGCAAATATGTTGCAAACAGTCATGTAATTCTTCACCCTCTTGAAAAAAATACAATAAACACTGTTGCTATGTTCACTCCAGGCTTGAATCACTCCCATGGGAGAGTTTCTCAAAGGACCTGGAGCTGCTTGGGCTTCTTTTCTGCTTGCTCAACATCCCTCCCTCATTGAAATACCTCTCTAGCAGATGAATAAATAAAAAGGTTCCTTCTTAAGCATTTCAAACAGAACAGGAGGCAACAAGGGCAAGCCAAGAAAAAGGAATTCCTTTAAGACTGCTTCCAGAAAATTAAGATGAGAAAAAGGCAACGAGAACAGAAGAATTCAGGCAGACAAGGCGGTCCTGCCACACAAGCAGCAC
Source organism: Turdus rufiventris (assembly GCA_013186435.1). Lineage (NCBI taxonomy): Eukaryota > Metazoa > Chordata > Aves > Passeriformes > Turdidae > Turdus > Turdus rufiventris. The sequence goes on along the minus strand of PYHW01010463.1, from coordinate 2,946,107 downwards.
CCAGTCTTTAAAGACATTTCCAAAGATCTGGAGCAAGCACAAAAGCACACATGGAACAAAGAAACAGACAAAGTCTGAATGAGCCTCAAGAGCAGGTTTGGAGTAGCACACCAAGTCACAGCATCATTCACAACAGCCCAGACCATGAGCCTGGAACACAAGCATCTAGCAAGAAAAAAAAAAAGGAGAGATTAGTCTATCAACTGGTTGCAGTATTTTGAAAGATAAAAACCCTTTGTCAGAGGGAAAAACTACATTGTCACACCACAGACATCTTACCTGCATTCAATTTACTTTGAGATCAAAAACAACTTATGAGTACAAAAGCAAAAAAATTGAGAGAAACAACCAAAAAGTCCATGCAGGCTCTCCACATACTGCTTCCAGGTTCTTACCCTAAGCAAGCAGTTTAAACCTAAATGATGAAATCTGTAGTTAGTTCTGAAGGGGAAAAAAGTCACCTAAAGATGAACACACCACAGTTCATAACACACTAGGTTTTCTTGTTTAAAATCATGTAGTAGGATAAAGGCATCTAGGAATAACAGACAGGAGTATTTGAAAAACTGAGGAAATCCTGAAGCAGGAGCTCAAATACACTTTGTTAAACATAGATATAGCTGTAGCTATTTTGTTTATTGGAGGTCTAAACCTCAGTCTATCAAAATTATCAATGCAAATATAAAAACAGGTTCCTGTATGGAAGAAGTCAATCTACTCATTATCAAAACCTCACATGAAATACACATGATCGCTATTTCATTCAGACACACAGAACTACACAAATCTCTCTTCCTACCACAGAGAGCAAAGTTATCCAGAAGATGCCTCATGAACAGAAGTCCCACAACTTTTCTACCAAAGTCCTGAACCAGAAGAAAGCTGTGCTGCACATCTTTAATGCCTGGTTAGTTACCCTCAAAATACCCCAGATTTTGAACATGAACACCACTACCAATTCCTCTCTTCTCCCCACACCAATATGCAGAAAAGAACTACTAAGGCTTGCTCTTAGGACGAAATGGAAAGCACATGGCTGGTTCAGATTCCTCAGACCAGGCCATAAAAGCAGAGAGAGGCTAATTATCAAATTACTGCAGTGGCAATGAACAGTAGTTCACCCAACAGACTCTTACCATCCTTTCCTTTCCCTGGCTTGACCAAAGCAGCAAAGAGCCAGCATTAAAGCAATTTTGGCAGTAGTCTGCTACTGCTGATGTACATCTGCATATCTCTGACCAGAGATTTGCTCACATATTTAATAATTTCACCAAGTATCCACTGTGAGAAGGCACAGTGCCTTTAGCCCAGGCTATTTTATCCAGCACTGCTGCCAACCCCCACTTATGTCCCTACTGAGGCATTTTATCAAGGACTTTGCACGTGTGGGATGGCACAGTTGAAGGTCTGTCTCTACAGCACCAGCAAGAATAGCTAAGATGTCACTGCCACAATTTGCTAATAAGATTACAGCTTGTTTTCAGTAACACAGCAATCAGCTCATCAAGATCTTCCATTATGCAAGCAGCTCAGGGAGCAGCGTCATTTCAGGTTGTTTTGAAGAAGCCTGTTCTGCAAGTGATAAAGAGGACATGCCAGATCGTGCTGTGTGTGTGCAGCAATTCCCACCGGCTGCAGCTTTCCCCCAAGTCCAACAGCGAGAAGGCACAACCTCACCTCCTGTCCTGGCATTCTCAATGACACCAGGAAAAGCAAACAGCAACCCTTAGCCCAGAGCTGTGTGGAATGACGGATGTGAACCCTGAGGCTTGTGTGTATCCTATGCTTCAGCCTAGCACCTTCTGCATTTTCTGTGCTGGACAAACTCCAGAGGGTGGTGGGGCACCGGCACAGGGTGCCCAGAGAAGCTGTGAATGTCCCATCCCTGCAAGTGTTCAAGGCCAGACTGGATGGGGCTTGGAGCATCCTGACCTGCTCATGGGCATCCCTTCCCATGGATCAGTTTGGAACTTGATGATTTTTAAAGTCCCCTCCAACCCAAACCATTCTATGACTCTGTTATCTCCACCACAGCTTTGGATCTCAACTAAAGCACAGGTTGTAGCTTTGCTGATAATAAGTGTCTCTGTCAAAGTATTTAAGGGCAAAGAAACTCCATCTCTACTTCCTTGTCTCAGGCCTTCATCTGGAATAGATTTGTGTCTACTCCATCTAGTAAGGGGCTAAATAAACAAGCTAAGGAATAGGGAAAGTTGCCTTTAATTACAGATCTGCCTAGAGGCATCTCTGACCGAAACTCAGAGCAGAACAGAAACAGGATTGATAACCCCATGCAGATACAGCCAAATTAAAAATATTCAAAGCCATGTTTAGCTTAGACTATTAGCTGGATGCCTGTCCCATCTCAGCAGGGTTTGCTCTGGCCTCAGAAGACACAAGGCACCCTCTCTGTGCATGGTTTTGTGTTTGACTGTAAGGTCACTGTGGAGCCTGTTGTTCACTTTCTCTGCATTAGCAGGGTAAGCCAAACAGGAAAGGGCTTTCATCCAAAGGGAAATCCTGCTGGGAGAAAGGGCTACCTGGCCAAAACAAATCTTTACTAGTACTGGGATCTTTAATGTGATTGTGTTTTGATAAAGCTGATCTATGGGGTGATCAGATGACAATCATTAATTAAAAGATGGCATTCCTAACTCTATTTCCATCTCCACTAAATCCATGTCCATTTAAACACATCAGCAGCTTTGTCCATCCAATTCCCACAAGGACCTGGTCTGCCATTCCAATTCCACCTATGGGTATGGCACCAGGATCCCAAACCCCTCAGCCCAGCTGGCATGGGGCTACAAACCCCACAGCCCAGTAGCTCCCACATCCTGTCCTCGCCCAGTCCCCTCTCCTCCATCCAGAAGCTGCCCTGGGCTGAGCCCGTACACAGGAGTGCCAGGAAGAAAGCAGCAGGCAGGGAATCACTGCCCTTTGGTGACTTTGCTGTCACAGCCCCGAGCACACACTGCCAGGGATTTTGCAGGCAAATGAGTCAATACCTCCCAGTCACTAAACACATCCCAAAACACGCTGCCGTTACACCTGCTGAGGTGCCTTTACTTCACTGCCATCACTGCTGAGACTTCAGCAGGTGCTCAGCCTGGGCACACCTCAGGCACTCAGCTGAGGGACCAAGGGCTGAGGGACCACTTGGCTTCCAAGAGGAAAGGCTGCCAGCATGATTGAACCCACTGTAAAAAGGTTGAGAACTTATTTCTTGTGTGATCATTCACTAACACAAAGACCTTTTACTGAGGCAGGTTCACACATACTAAACACTTTTTATACAGCATCTTGAATGTTGAACTTGGAGTAAATTGGGATGATAGAACTCATCCTTATTTCTTCTTGTAGCCCATTCTACCAGCTGTACCTGCATTAGAGTACAGAATGAGTAAGTGCAAGCTGTTGCTCAGCTGCATGAGAACAGCCCAGAGATGCTGGAGAGGTCACAAGAGTGACGTGCTGACCAGCACAAGGGAAGCAGGGGAGGAGAGGTGTGCTGGAATCCAGCTATGCTTCACTCATGAGAGCTTCAGGGATGCAGGAAGACAGAGAGGAGTCATAAACTCCTCGTGTGGATTTCTCAGGGCAGTTATTACACATAACACAAGGCGCTTGGCTGTTACCCTGCCATGAAAAGCCCTTGGCTGGGATTTATAACCAATTCTGTAACTGGAGTGTCACCAGCCAGCCCTGTCTGTGAGCCACCTCAGGTCCCAGGAGCTTTACAACACCGACAGGAAGAGCAGGAGGGAGGCAGATCTGGCTCAGCAGTGGCTTTGGAGCCATGACAGCACCCCCAGCCCCATGCAAGCCAGTAGGAATCTCACTGGGAACTCAGCAAGCACGTCAGCATTGCTGATCAAAAATAAACACTGATTACGGTCAACTAATTGGAAGGGCAGGCTGGCATATCCGTGCCCCATTGTACAGGTTGGTTTTAGGTCAATCCTAGGAAAGAGTCTTAGTTACAAATACACACACACCTGTGGTGAGTCCTGAGTGAGCGGGTGGGAAGTGTCACTTGGCTGCAGTTCAATGTTTTGGGCAAAGCCAGTGAGCAAGTTTGAGGTTTCTGCTGTAGCACCTCTTCAGAGCTGACCACAGAGGTGTTCTGGCAGCAGCACAGACATTGGAACTCAACTAACTCGTTTGGCAAAAGCTTTAAGTTGTGAACAAATATTTTGATTTTTATCAAAGAAAGCCTGCAATACTGAAGGGTTCAATCTCGTTCTCTTACACGTGGGTAATTTTTAAATAATTTACCATATCATTCCGGTGTCAGTCCCCCTATGATTATTATTAATTTATTTTTTTCCCAACTCAAATTTTGCCTGGGGTCTTCTAAAGACTTTCTGTCTTGCTTTGAATGCACAGTCTCATCAAATTGGGCTGGAAAAAATGAGAACTCAGACAGACACATGTAATCAAATCACAGCTCACATTTTCAAGTAAAATCACTGCCAGCACATTCACCCAAAATCAACACATTCTGACCACTACAGCAATTCTAAAACTCAATGCAAACTCCTAAAGTGATGCAAACACAGCTTAGATGAATTCTTAACTCATATAATATCCAGTATGGATCAGCAGAATGGTGTTTGTCAAGCAAAGCAGATCGAATATTAATTCTATCCTCCACTACTTGCAGGATAAATAGGCAGTTCTTAGATTCATACATATCCACAACCCCCTGAACAGCCCTCAGACCCCAGGGCAGGTTATGACAGTGTCGCAAGGGAGCATTTCAGCCCCTCAGGTCCCACTTCCCCAGCTCGCTGCACCCAGCCCAGAGCGAGCATGGAGAAAATAACCGGGATTTTCATAGGCTTAGTATAAGGAGAAAGAAAAGGCAATTCCCACAGGTTTCATATCGGGCTCACGGTACTCAAAGCACTATTTTAAGAGCCGCTCACCTCCTGAAATCCCCTGTGTTCCACCCAGCCTGCCCAGGTCCCGCGGAACGCTCCGTACCTGCCGAACAGCTGGGCACAGCTGGCAGCCCGGCCCGGGGCCAGCACCGCCCGGGGCCTGCCCCTGCCCATCCTGGAGCCGTGTTTGTCCATGGAGCCGGCAGCAGGGCAGTCACTCCATCCGTCTGTCAGCCGCGAGGTGCGCACCGCTGCAGCATCCTCCGCTGCCGGCAGCAATGCAGCGAATAATGCACCGAGCGCTGCCCGAGGCTCAGCCCACGCCTGCACACAGCCGGCACCCGGCGCTGCCACAGCAGAAAATAGCAGCGAGCTCTTCCCAAGGCCGGGCTGCAGCTCGGGATCGCTAAACATTAACGTGAACCCCGGCCCACGGGAAAAGGGAACTCCCTGCGAGGAGGAGTCACGCAGCCGATTCGCTCCTTAACTATGTACTTCAAGAGAACATCGAGAAAAGAACAAAATATCTGCCCGGGGACGTGGGGAGGGCAGGGAAAAAAACTCCGAGTGCCTATTAAAGAAGCAATTCAGCATTTCTTGCCATAGTTGAGCAGTGAGTAAACCCCAGCTGGATGTAAGACACTGGTGTTGAAAGAGCAGTGTAAACTCGTAACACCCACAGAGAATATTTAGCAAGATCCAGATTATTCTTTAAAAATCTCATCAACAAGCAATAGACAAGTGAGCAAAGTGTTAAAGCAATCGAATTCCCTGTAGCCCTTCCTGACAGGTTTTGTTCTATCCTTGTTATTCTCTCTACGGTGTCTCAGTAACTCTCCTTCCTTCTAACATTTTTTTATTCCTAATCCCGAAGGTAGAGGGATGAGTAATTTATTGAAGTTTTTTAGTGAAGGCACACAAAGCTCATCCAGCACAAGTAATAATTCTGCTCTGTGTTTCCCATATTCCCAGTAAGGCTGGATCTACAGCTCAGCCGGCTTTGCCTCCAACAGCTTACAGGGCAGCAGCAGCTATTTTAGAGACAATCCCTCCTCATCAAAGAGCCCATCTTGGTTTTGTTCATACTAACACAGCTATTTTCCCAACCTCTGCTTGAGCCCACCCTGCTGCAGAAGGAACGCTGCCCCACTCCCCAGATTCAGACCCGGGGCTGGCACTGGGACTGGGCTGGGACACTCAACTCCCCACATTAGCTATGCAAAAACATTCATGGGAATTTCCTCTCTTTTCCTCCTTACCCACAGCTCCTGTAAAACTTATTCCTCCACCCATAGTTCAAAACTCAGGTTTATCCACATAGCTCCTCCTACATCAGTGTCAAACAAATATCAACCACAAAGTGCCAGCTTGTGAAGTTCAGTTATAACCAAAACCCACAGGCTTTACTGCAGCACAGAACTACACACAGGCAGCATATCACAGAATGGTTTGGAAGGGACCTTAAGGACCACCCAGTCCCACCCCTACCATGGCAGGGACACCTTCCACTGTCCCAGGCTGCTCCAAACCCTGTCCAGCCTGGCCTTGGACATTCCCAGGGATCCAGGGGCAGCCACAGCTGCTCTGGGCACCCTGTGCCAGGGCCTGCCCACCCTCACAGGGAGGAATTTCTTCCTAGTATCCAATCATAAAAATTCATCCACTAATGATGACTGTAGGAAGATGCAGAAAGCAAATTAAAGATTTTTCATCCTTTTATGCAGCTACACAGGTTACAATTGCTGCAGAAGTGTCATCATCATGTGTGACCACACACACTGCTCAGGATGTGAGACATGGGATTGGAGAGCAGGGAGGGATGACAACAAAAACATCTGCAAGAGAAGATGTGGATGCTCTTTGCTTTCTGTTTTTAGAAACTTTGAAAAGCATTTTTTTCTCCCCAGGGAGCACTCAGCCTTTCCAAACCACTCCCCACCGAGCACACCTTGCCGTGAAACAAGGGGCTGGGTTTCAGGCCATTCCTTCTGCTGGACATAAAATCACCTCTAACTTGCCAGCACTGCAAGCTGATGGGCACCACAGCCCATAACTATATTTCTTTTGTCTCTCCATGGTGTTCCTTGTCATTAAATTTCTTTTAATAACTTCAGCAGCCAGCTGATCATCCTTTTTAATGGGTCAGTTTACAGACAGAGGCTGCCAGACACTCGTACCAGGCAGTTTCATCCTCAGGTTTCTCATGCAGCAGTAATAACTCAGCCAGGCTTGTTGCACAACTGAGGCAAATTTAAAGCATCCAGATGAAGACAGAATTCTTTAAGAGTACATTCAGCTTTGATTACTCACACAAAGAGTACTCCAGCACTGCAGAAAGTTTCTGATCTCTGTGGATAATAACAGCTGCACTACAGCCTTTCACATCTTCACTCCTGTCTGGCCTTCAGTTCCTCGTGGTATTTTGAGAGGAGTAATCAGTAAGTTTATCTCCTAGATTGTGCTTGTGAGAAAAAAGGCGGAGGAATAGAGGCCAGCTGAGTCTGCTTTATCAGAGTGAATCAGGATAAATATTCCAACTCTGGTTTTGAGCTATCCAGCATGTTCCATGCTCCAGGACAGTCTTCCTGGCATCATTAGAGATGAGACAAGCTCACTAGGATGAGATGATCTGCATCACAGGAGCTGAATCTTACTCAAATATGGAGACAAAGAGACATATGATGCTCTCAGCAGCCAATTAGTTCTAATGAATCATGAGAACAAACCCAGCGCTGTTACTGTCACCACTTTAGTGTACAAGTTATTTCTGAAGGTATCCACACATCCTGCCAAACTGACATGACTTGGCCTGACTTTTTCAGGATCAAAAGGAGGTGGAAAAACACCCAACACGCTTTTGGGTAGTCAGGAGTTCCAGCAGGATGGAGAAGTGAACACTGCAGGAACTCTCTGAGAGAGCTGCCTCTGCACAGTGCCTGACAGTGCTGGGCATCAGAGCCTTCAGGTCAGCTGGAATAAAACATCCCTGGGCTGCATTGCAAGATCTTATGGCAGAATACATTTTTCAAGCATCTCAAAATTAATTTGTTACCTTGAAAAATGAATGCAAGTGACACACTGCAGTGTGGAGTGGGAAAACCTGGATGTAACCCAAACCCATAAAATGCAATTCCTTTTTCTCAGGTTTATTTTGAGGGTACATAGCATTAGGAAAACCTGAAAATCATTTACCCCCTTCAATCCCACCATATAAGAAAATCCTCAAGCGGTGCTACCTATCCAACACACACCCAGTGAGATTATTCCAGTTTCTGGAGTCACTAAATAGGTGAGACTACCCAAGCCCCAGCTTGTTCCCAGTCTGGCAGGGAGCAGCAGCCAGGCTGTGGCCTGGGGCACAGAGTGAGCTGCAGTCAGGTCTGGGTAAGGCAGCAGCTCCCAGCAGCTGGGCCTGCCACACATCTGGCTCTGCTCTGCCCTGAGCTGGGAGAGAAAACCAGCACCTCGCAGCAAAGAGCGGCCAAGAAACAGCCCCAGCAACACTCAGGCCCCACAAAGTGCTTCCACTCATGGCTTTAGTGCCTGAGACAAGAGGTAATTTGTCATCCTGCTGGGAGGATGCCCAGGGAGCTGGAGTATCAATAATCAGTATCAATCAATGTCAGTATCTCCAGCTGCCCACCCTGTTTGAAAATGGCCTGCCTTGGGAGAGTGAAGGAAGTGGGGTATGGGGGGAAGAAAAGTCTCTCTTTAGACACAGATGTACATTCAGATAAGTCAACTGCAAAGTTGCCTAAACCTAATTACTACTGTAAATGTAATTTAAATCACCCAAAACATTTCCACTGCTCAAGGAAGAGCTGTAACAATAGAAGGAAGCATTAAGACAGAGCTATTCTTAACACTCAAAAACACTTATTCTGATGAATAACCAAGACTTACTTATTAATGTAAATTGAATATGCCTCTGCCTCCTGGGCACTGAAGGTAGTGTAAAATTAGTAGCCTTGGCAGGTTTCAGAGGATGACCTCGTTTACCTCCCTGCTCAAACACGTGCCTGCTATCTACAGGGGGCTGTGCCTTACAAAAAAAAATTTAAAAAAAAAATCTTTCTCTTGCTGGACACTGAAGGCAGAAGGGAGTTACAGGCACCAGAGTAATGAGCAGCTAGCTGCTTGTTCACTTCCTCAAGCACAGGGAGCTATTATCCCTGCAGGCAGGTGACAGTGCCACCCATCACTCTGGAGTAGAGGCAGTGGCAGCAGTGACCAGCAGGCACGCTCCAGCTGCAGTGAGTGACCAGCAGAACAGCTCACACAGGGATCCTGACTCCACACTGCACAGCCCAGCACCACCTCCACAGAGCACTCTGAACATCCCTAATTTTCACACAAGGAGAATATGCAAAACCTCCAGTTCCCAAGATCACACCCCAGCCGATTCCACAAACCTCACTTGAATTTTTGCACATTTCTGTTCCCTCCTGGAAAGAGGATGGGGCTACAAATAGGGAGAGTGCCAGAAACGGACTTTGTTACTGAGGTGCCCCAGTTCTCAGCCCAAAGATGTGATAGATTAGGTTGTCATCCTGTTTATTTCCTGCAGCATAATCTCAGCAGCGGGATGGGCTCGCTGGGCTGAGCTCACCATGAGTCAGTTTGTGGGCCTCCCACAGGAGCTGCTGCCCAAAGAATGCCAAACATCCACTGCTGGGAGAAGTCATGCCCATGGCACTGCCCCACAATCAGAGCAGCTACCAAGGGTATGAGACAGCTCAACAACAGCTACTGATAGCTACTGATAAGCTGGAGATGGCAAGACAAGGGGAGGAGAAAAGTAGGAGTGACCTGATCATAGCTACACAACCGAGCTCTTTGCTAAGATTAAAAGTGAAACACCTGAGCATGGACTGAGTACAAATACAGTTTTCAAAGCAATGTTTCATTTAGGAGGTTGTCTTGTTTGTTTGAATAGTTTTTATCATATCATAGTTTTTAAAATCTCATAAATTTTTATATTGGGTCAGATTAGCTGAAACTACTTCAGAAATTAGGCTGGACACTCCCCCTCCCTCCCCTCTGCCCCCCTTATTGAAGTTTGTCTTGTTGAATGATTACATTAAAACCTAAATCCACTCATCTAAATGGTCCAAGATTCAGAGAAAAATAGTGACCAAATAGGTCCCCACACACACATGGTTAATGGGGAGTGTACTTGGGAATGAAATGCCTCTGTGCCCACTTGTGGGCAGATCCACCAGGCTCCGAGCAGGGGAACAGAAGGACAGCCCCTCTCCAGGGGAGTTGAATTTTTGCAGACCTCGGTTGCTCAATCAGTTATTTCCAAAATAAAAAGAAGATTTAATACAGTCAAGTAGCAGAAGCTCTTATTTAGCAGCCAGGCAATTTTAAGTGCCAATTATTCCACTCATAAGCAACAGTTTTGTTGTACTCCAAAGTGCCATCACTTATCCTAACAGGCTTCTGTTCCTCTTTGTCATCTCTTCAGCTGCAACAGGTCTGTCAGGAAGAATCCAAACTTCTGTGTGGAGAGATTACAAGTGGCCTGTAATTTATATTTTATGGGCATTCTGCTCATGTGTCCTCTACAAGAGAGCTGGACTGCTGTTTAAAGGCTCAGAAGTGAAAAAAAAAAAAAAAAAAAAAGTCAGCATCCACTATTTTTGCTCTGCTGGTGCCTGGCTCTGAAGTCACCACTCAGAGCTTGTCTGTACTGGTTTTGTCTATAAACGATGCAACAGCTGGAACAAAACTGGTTGAGATGCTGGACGTGATTGCACAACACAGCTCACAGCTCTTACAGAGCTATTTGTAGTCAGGAGCCTGTTAACTCATTAGAAGAGGGCTTGTTTTCCAAAGTTTTAATGACCAAGTTGAATTGCATGAGTCTTCATGAAAACCAGGACTGGAAGATGTCAGACATGATCTGGCTCGGGGGCCAGTGAGGGGATGGAGGAGCTTGCTACAGACATTCCCAAATTGCTTTGTAGTGCAGGATTTAGAGGAAGAGCTCAGGGCAGGTGAGGCTGGTGGTGTAAGATCATCTCAAAGGTCAGCCAGGGATTAGAGCAGTGTCCATAAATCCCCACATGCTGTTTGCTGTATAAAACCCAGTGCTCTAACTGGAGGGCCAGAGAGGAGATGGGACACAAAGTCTCAGACATCAGTGTCAAATGATGCAAGATAGGGTTTTATTGCTCAGTTTACACCTGGTGTGCAAGGTCAGACTGATGCAGTGCTGGTGCCAAGGCCAGAAGATATTACAGAGATCAGCCACTGAAAAACCACAGTCAAAACAAATAAGTGAAAGAAGCAGAAATTCAACCTGGATTCACAGTTGAATTGAAAACTATGAAGATTCCATAAAAATAAACCTAAAAACACAAGAAAGGAACTAAAGCAATTTTGTTTTACCTCACAGCTCTAGTAATTTTGATGAATAAACATTTTAACCCAACTAACACATGTCTTAACCCTGATGTAAGCAACCAAACTTTTGTACAATGGCCATTTTCTGACACAGGCATCACCTGGCTGTGGTTGCTGACCTGACTCCTACTCATGTTTTGGCCGCAAAAATGCTGATACAGCTCAGCCTGATCTATGCTGGGAGCAGCCACTGGGCAAAAACAAGAGCTACACATATGGCAGAGCCACAGGTGAGGAGATGATGAGAACTGCTGTTCTTGCAGCTCTGCAGAAGCACCTCTTGGGCAGCTTCTGGTATGGCAAACTCTTCAGAAATAACTGAAAGAACCCACAGAAATGGTAGAAAATGTAAATACATCATCTTATCCAAAATGTTTTCAAGCTGACCTGAGAACATCTGCGCTGCTGAGGCTCCCAGGCTGCCCACTGTGACACTTGCACGGTGCTGGAAGAGGAGGAAGGAGCATTCTCACCATCAGATGGGAAACCAGCTTCCTCATAAGCATGGGAGATAGGGAATTTGTCAATTAACCAATTAATTAGAGAATTAACAAGCTACCATCCCACTGAGAGGGGACTGAGACCTTTTTTACCTGATGAGCTCATATAATAAAGCTGGCTTCACAGTGCACATCCTCCTGGAGCTCTGAGATTCAAATGAACTGTGATGCCTGACCCAGTGCCAGAAAAAGAACTTTCATGGGGTTAAATGATATCCATAGACCCCCATCTAGCAGCTTCTTGACTTTTACAAAGACTGTTTTTCCTTTGCCATCTGCTTTGTTAGCAATGAGGTGATGCTAATCCTTTACAGACACCAGCAGAATTCCTTGATCTTATTTATCAATTGCACTCCCCAGTCAGGTTTCCTTCCATCTAACACATTATTACAGCTAGAATGAGCCTTGCAAAAATCCTTTCTCCAAAAAAGCTTTTTGCAGGGTGAGTGCTGTGTTTCACCAAGCCTTGGATTCTCCCAAGGGAGCTGGGAACTCTGTGCTTGCTCCAAACCCTTCCTGGTCTGCAAACATCCTGGCCTGCTTCACGCCAAGGCAGCGTAGGAAACGTGGAGTGAGTGAACTCTGGAACCCCTGGATGAGGGATATGGCTCCAAGGGATCCTTCCTCTCCCATTAGGCAAAGGAAACACTGCAGCTAAATACAGCTGTCACCTTTATCTAGTTTTACCCTGCTCATGCACAGGCTGGAGGGGGGCCAGCCCTAAGGAATGTTTGCCCCAAACAAGGGGCTGGGAGATCAGCTGCAGGGATGTATACACTGCCCTGCATGCCTCACCTTCCGCTGGGAGACACACAGGGATTTCCTTCCACTGTGTCAGCCCCGCTGTTTTCAAACAGGAACATTGTCCCAGCTTTACCTTGACTGAGAAAAACAACTTTCATCAGCAAAGTTGTATTTATTTGTTGCCTAAAGAGGATATCCTTCCAGTTCCATTATATATTGGCCACCTGCTATGGGCTTTGCAAGAGTTCCAGGCTCCTGTTCACTCAAGGGCTTACACATGAGAAATCCCATCTTATTTCCAGTGTTCATCACTTGAAATCTAACTCAGAAATGAGAACCTTCAGACAGAAAAGAGCAGAGGCAAGGGAATGAAAAGTACTCCAGATTTGTGCTCTTCCAATGTTTCTCAGTTACAGTGGTATGTCTTCCACATTTCCCTAGGTGAGTTAACTGAGGAATATAAAATAACTCCTGGCCAGAGCCTCCTGTCAGTGCTTTGTCCATGCCCAGGCTGCCCAGTTTGCTGCTGCTGAAGCACCAGTGTGTAATGGCTAGGCAGGCTGCTGTCACTTCCTATGCTCAGGCTCCACCACATGATGGGACTGTGTATGCTCACGAGGACACCTCACAAACCACAAGCCACAACCTTCAACTCAAGTTGTAACAGATGACCAAAATTCCACATTATAGAAGAACTAAACAGCTTTCAGAGAACTAGTGAACTCATAATGTGCTTGCCAGACGTTATGCAGAAAGATTCAGGGGTCCTGAAACTTTTCCCTCTAAAAATTTAACAGTATGGGGAATAAATACCAGAATACTGTTTGTTCTAAAAGGTCCCCAGTAGGGGTTGCCCTGTTATTTTTCTGTATGACCAGAGCAAAGCTCCCTTTGCACACAGCTGGCACAGAATATGTAGTGAGAAAGATCCTCATTCTTACAAGAGACACAGATTCTAATAGCTCAGCAGTCCAGGCACTGGCAGCCCTGGGGGCTGATGGAATAAGCCGTGCAGATGGAAACAATTATTTAGGAAGGGAAGGACTCCTGCATGCACAGAGCAACATCTCAGTAAAACTGAAGCCTCCCACCAACACATTCCAGACTCTTGGAGTAATCTGCTTTGGGGAGTATGCTTTAAGCTACATCAGCTTTTGTATTTCTTTCTCCAATCTTAATTGCAATCACAAAACACACTCCCCTGCAAACTGACCCAACGGTCTGACCAAACAGCAACAAATACCAGGAAATATTACAAGCATCTGAATCTCAAAACTGTTTAGAAACCCAACTCATCAAGCAACAAGTTCTGATTTCAGACAAGCTTTTCACTACACAGCACACCTGGAAGGACTTACCCACTCAGTCAACAACTGCAGTGGACAACTTACACCTAAAGTCTAATGAATAAATCACACAGGCTGTACTTGATATATAGTTCATCAAACCGAAGTGCTTTACATAAACCAAAATCACTAGTTTTGGAAAGGAATAGAATTTCCAAAAGCACTAATTGATTAGAAAAATCTCATTAAGGGTAGTCCTTTCAAGCCAGTTGCATAAGGAATATTTCATATAATATGTTGCAGGAGAAAAGTAACTCCAGCAGGTTTCAATTAAGCCTCGTTGCCATATGGATTTTGCATCCACAGCAGGAAGGCTCAAACATCATGTCACAACTAAGATATTTTTATGTCTCCAACCCAAAGCATTTAAACTGCTTGGAATAGAAGCATATGGACCATAACACCCCCATTTGAGAAAATATTTTGCTAAACTGGGAGCCTAAAAGGCATACGAAGCTAAAATACACGACACTGTTGGTCAGGTATGGTAGTTTCTAACTTTTAAAGGATATAAAAAGCTAGGAGTGTACTGCATGTATGCCCTAGTGACTTCATTACCCAAAAGAGAGGATCCCAGTGCAAGGCACACAGGGATTTTTAAGGAGGTCCTGAAGGGGTGGGGGCTCCTTTGCTCTGCAGACAGGGAAGGGCACTGCTCCTGAGGCAGTCTGCACCATCACAAGCACAGTGAGGGGCTCCTCAGGTCACCACCTCAGCCAGCCTCCTGCTTAAAGCAGGTTAAACACCAGCCAGAGCAGGGCTCTGAAAGCTTTGGCCAGGTGGGTCTTGCGAAGAACTGAGGTGCCAGCACCCCTTTGGGCTCCCATTTCTGCACTCCAGTGAGTGATATTTTCCTTAAGGCAAGCTGGACACTCACCCATTTGAGTTTATAAAGCTCTGACAAGTAACACGGCTCTCTATCCAGCTAATCAAAGATGTTGTGAAGTGGGAAACAACCGTTATGTTTTTTCCTTTCCATATTAAAAAACTGACTTCCAAAACATGCCTTGATTAACCCAAGAGCTCAGCTGCTGCTGCTGCACCCTCTTGGGATCTTGAGCCAAATCTTCAGTGTTATTTTTCTTCATGCAGCTTGGACCCAAGAACCCCAGTTCCTCCTTATTGGAAACAGATGTCAACCAAGTTAAATCATCCCATGACTCCTGCAGGAGAAGGATGTAAACAGCCACAGCTCACCCAGCTGTTACTGAGAGGTCCTGCTGACAAGTTAGGGATCCCCACACACTGCAAGATGTTCAACAGGCTTTGACATAGTGATTTGAGATATGTTTATCACTTAAATCCACCAAAACACATTAGGTCACTTCAGTTTACACTAGATTAGAGTTTGAGTCTTTTTACCAACATCTTCCAGAGTTTTGAGCTCAGAGGAGAAAGAAATTGTTATCTATGCCTTTATACATACAATGCTTCAACAGAGTCTTAATCTTTAACAGACCCCACCCCTGCAACATGCCTGCAAAGTAAAGGCGTTACAAAACAAGGAGGAGTGGGGAAAAGAGAGATTAAGTGATGTGCAAAAGGTCACAAAAGACGTACAGCGCAGTTTGACCCACAGAAATGCATCCTCCAGCTTCCAGGAGGCTTAACTTCAGCCAAAAGGAGCAACCAAATGACAACTCTCACTAATGCTGTACTCTCAAGTGTTCAATGCAGGTTTTGCTATCTTTTCAGCTGGGAAAAATACCTGCTTGCTGCAGCATGAAAGAGTTCTGGGACAGAGGCTGCTGGATGCAGATGAGAAATGATGCACTAGGTGAACAAGAGACCCTCAGGTGAATAAATCCAAAACTATTTGTGGTCAGTGTAAACAACCACACTGCTGATGCCCAGGAAGCAGCTTTTGCACATAACAGCAAAAGGAAATTAAAGCACAAACTCATGGATGCTATTGAAGCACTTGCAGACTACAAGGCAGCTGCAAGGTCATGCTACATTCATGCTGTGAGTGCCAAATGCCCAGCAAAGACAGGCACAGGGGCAGGCATTGCAGCCAGATTCAGAGAAGGGAAATATTTTAACAAATGTGGATCACAATACAAAGTCTACAGGGTTCAGTCTGAGACCCCTTATCTGTAGGTTCTCTGTCCATTCTCCAGACCAGGTTCACACACCACCAACCTCTTATTAGAGGCACAGCAGAACCAAAATGCTCTTTCTATACTACTTTTAGCTAAATTCACACACAAAAGTCCTATTCTTAGCAGCCAAATATTTATTTGTGCATTATTTCTCATAGCTCAAAGACAGGAAAACCAGGTTTAAACCACTAGTGCCAGCAGCATAGCTGTGGTACTGGGGAACTCTGTAGGAACGAGGAGTTCTCACAGTAGCTTTCTCAAGCAGGTTTTTGCAAGCTGGCACCAACCTCCCTGCTATTACAGTGACACTGCCATAGACAGCCAGCCCAGCCAAGCTAAAGCTATTCTGAGTGTATTTACACAGACTAAAAACTACACAAAGCACATCCTTTGGTAGCACCAGGCTTTAGAACATCACCAAGCAGTACAAGAAGCAATATTCTCCTAGACCTTCAGATTGTTTATTTACTCACCTCAGCTTGTCTGCTTCTTTTCACTAATGATCCCAATACAACATTTTCAACTTAAACTGTGGCATTCTGGCAAATACCTCAAGATAACAGGGTTTCTTTTTGAGCTGAGATTAAAAGAGTCAAGTAGCCTAAACAAGTGAAGTCCCATAGAGACAGGAGGTATCATCCTCAGGGGTGATATTAGAGGCATCCCCAAGCATGCAGCTGCAAGATGAAGCCTTTCATGCCCAACACGTTTAACGTGCACAGGTAGAAAACGTAAAGAGAAAAACCTTGACACTACCAGCAAGCATCCCTCTCTCTAGCTCAGGGAGGACAGCTTTAAGATATCAGTACAGCCGAGACAATAACCCCATCCCCCAATGGGGCAAAAGCCAAAACCTGCGGGAAAAGCGACAATTCAGCAGTGCACCACCATGGCATGCAGACCCCCGGAGCTGCGGGGCGAGCTGGAACCCCCGAGGAGCGGCGAGCATCAGCCCGCCCGGAGGGGTCAGTGATAACCGGGAGGGGTCAGTGACAACCTGAAAGGGTCG
>PYHW01010463.1:2906216-2921483 GCA_013186435.1 Turdus rufiventris | reverse complement strand
AGGTGTCCCTGCCAACGGCAGAGGGATGGAATGGGGTCTTTTAAGGTTCACTTATGATTCTGTGCTGTGTCGGTTGCTTCCCGTCCCACCGATTAGGTGTCCTCTCCTGCTGGTTAGGCTCAGAAGCGCACAAAGATCTCACATTACGGAACACAGCCGTTTGAAATAATCCCGTTTATTCCAAACCCCGCGGCCCGGAACCCCCGTGCAGGCCCGAGTTCCCGGCCGGACGCGGGCGGAGCGCGCCCGCCATGGCGGCGCCCACGCGGGTGTTCGCGTTCCGGGACGCGCGCTGGGCCCCGGACCCGGTGCTGGAGCCCAGCGCGGCCGTGCGGAGCCCGCAGCCGGCGCCGCTGGTCATCGACAACGGCTCCTTCCAGACTCGGGCGGGATGGGCCTGCCCCGACCCCTCCGTGCCCGCCGAGCCGCTGCTGCGGTTCCGCTCGCTGGCGGCGCGGAGCCGCGGGGCCCGCGGCGGGGCCGGCGCAGAGACCCAGGTAGGGAACGACCTGGGCAGCCCCGAGCCGCTGCGGTGGCTGCTGCGCTCGCCCTTCGACCGCAACGTGCCCGTCCAGCTGGAGCTGCAGGAGCTGCTCTTCGACCACGTCTTCCAGCGCCTCGGCGTCTCCTCGCAGGTACCGCGGGGCTGAGCCGCCTGCGGATCCCAGCAGGGTTTGGGTTGGAAGGGACCTCGCTCCACCCCTGCCCTGGGCACGGACAGCTTCCACTGCACCAGGCTGCACAGATTGCCGTGCAGCCTGACCTGGGACACTTCCAGGGATGAGGCAGCCCCAGATTCCCTGTGCAACCTGCGCCAGTGCCTCACCACCCAGACAGGGTGGGATCTTTTCTTAATA
Source organism: Turdus rufiventris (assembly GCA_013186435.1). Classification (NCBI taxonomy): domain Eukaryota; kingdom Metazoa; phylum Chordata; class Aves; order Passeriformes; family Turdidae; genus Turdus; species Turdus rufiventris. The sequence continues at coordinate 2,920,626 of PYHW01010463.1, read as the reverse complement.
TCTAATTGAAACTCCCTTAAACTTACTGTAGGATAATGCTCTTATTGCTCGTGTTTACTGACCGCCTGCATACCCAGCTGTGTTGAGAGGTGCTTCTCAGACCATGGAGCCCTTTGCCTGCATGGCAACACCACTTTGAAAGCTTTACCCGGAGTGGAACTAAACTTTCACTGCTTTTCACTCACCACCTCATTGCATAGATTTTGGTTACTTAGATGTTTAATAAGTTATGTATGCCTTTAAAAGTCCATTCTCCACCACCATTATGAGTTTATTCTTTGATTGAATTATCTTTTTTACCCCCTTAAACACTAGATATAATTTAACTTTCATTATTAATACTCTGCACATAAAGTGCTTTCTAATGCCCATTTTGGTGGAGTTTTTTGCTGATGCTTAAAAGAAGCAGCAGAGATAACTAAGCCTGGATTTTCCCTTCATACCTTTGTTAATGCTCTTTCCCCTTTTCTCTCCCAGGGTTGCGTGGATCACCCAATTGTTCTGACAGAGGCAGTTTGCAATCCTCTGTACTCAAGGCAAATGATGTCTGAGCTCCTCTTCGAGTGCTACCAAGTGCCAAAAGTGTCCTATGGCGTGGACAGCCTGTACAGTTTTTATCACAACAGAAGGCAGAACTGGCCCTGCAGTGGTTTGGTGATATCCTCAGGCTACCAGTGCACACACATTTTGCCAGTCTTAGAAGGAAGGTGAGTTCTGGGTGAATTAGCTCCAGTGCAGCCACTGGCTTTATAAGTGATGCAGATATCTGTTCCTCCAGTCCTGCACTATTAATTCTTGTATTAATTTATACGGATGAGTTAAAACCAGGTCTGCAGCTTTTGCTAAGCTCTGTTGAGTTTTGAATTGAAGAAGCAGTGTAGCTCTTGTAAATATTGTGTTTTAGTTGCTAATTGTACCTTAATGTGTACTTTCAGGTGAAACTGGGCATTAGAAAACATACTTTGTGTTTTAAAGCAGCTTTGGGACAAAGTGAAGGGCTCTGTGTGTGAGACTTCTGCAGTGCTTGAGGCTTTCATCATTCTGGTTATTCTGCTACTTTGCTCTTCTTTCTCTTTGTACTTTTTTTTCCCTTCTTTTTTAATCCTTACTGCAGGAGATAGTTTTATTATATCTGGAAACTGTTTCATATTTTCAAGGTTTACACTTGTCCTACCACAAAGTGTTACAAAGGTTTAAAAACTGCTCTTTAGCATCGCTACCCATGACTTCTCTTGTTAGAACAGAACATCTCCTTGCTGTAGCCAAAATTATTTAGTGTTTGGGTTTTTTTTAAAAAGCAGAACAAAGTCTCTCAGAATAAAATAATGAACACAGCAGTGATTGTGCTGTTGCCTGAGAAAAGCAGGTGTATTAGATTCTCTGCTAACTGAACCTTGAAATACTTACCTATGAATATTCATCTATAGAAATCAAATAATTTGGGGGAAAGCAGGAGCTCTGTTTGATTTCCTGTGAATTCCCCCAGTCTGAGCTGTGTCTGTTTGCCTTTGCAGGCTGGATGCCAAGAACTGCAAGCGCATTAACCTGGGGGGGTGCCAGGCTGCCGTGTACCTGCAGCGGCTGCTGCAGCTGAAATACCCCGGGCACTTTGCAGCCATCACGCTGAGCCGCATGGAGGAGATCCTGCACGAGCACAGCTACATCGCCCAGGACTACATAGAAGGTAAAACAGCTCTGATTCACCACCAGGTAGTGCTCACCCACACTTAGTTGACCTCTCTACCTCTTGTTTCGAAGTCGGCTTGAATTCTTCCAGAGATATTTTACCTCTGTTTTGCTTTCTTTGTGGTTTAATATTTAAAATTAAGATAGTAGTTAAATTTTATTCCTGACACAAAAGAAATCTGTATTGGTTCAAATTTTTCTGTGAATAAAAATTGTGATGGTTTCAGCAGAAAAGAGTTTAAAATGAGCATATTGTTTCCTTTATACATCAACAAAACCTCGAAGTTGGTTAGGGTTTCAGTGTTTTGTATCTGCTTTAAGGTATCCAAAGTTGAACAGGTCATCTCTCTTGACTTTGTGAGAATTAAATAAGTTGTAAAATTTCCATGGCAAATGTCATCTGAAGTACTTCCTGAAGAAAAGTGTGGGGTTTTTTTTTTTTTAATTTGTCACTTGTGAATGAGCCTTCCTTAGAAATGTGTGAGAGTTCTCCCTCCCCTTGGGCAGAGATACTTCAGTGTGCACTTGCACTTTGTAGTGCTTGGTGTTTCCTGGAGGTCAGAGCACTCAGAGCTGCCTGCACTGGGTGTGTGACCTGGAGGCAGTGCTCAGAGGTACAGCCAAGCTTGGGAACAGCTGCCAAGAGGTGACAAAATTCCGTGCTTGCACTATTTTTGCCTTCTTTCCTCACCTTTCATCCTTCACGCGGGGTGTGCACAACACGCGAATCATTGTTTTGGGCTGCCAGAACAAAAAGTTGCTTTGCTTTCCAAATGCCCAGAGCTGCAGAAGTGGCGGTGTCCAGAGTACTACGAGAACAATGTGCACAAGATGCAGCTGCCTTTCTCCAACAAGCTGCTGGGCAGCACTGTGGCATCCGAGGAGAAGCAGGAGAAGAGGCAGCAGCAGCTGCGGCGGCTTCAGGAGCTCAACGCGCGGCGTCGGGAGGAAAAGCTGCAGCTGGACCAGGAGAGGCTGGACAGGCTGCTGTATGTGCAGGTAATAAAGGCAGAGTGTCAGTTTGGGGTCCTGGGAGGAGGGCAGGCTGCCCTCAGAGCTTTATCACACATCGTGGTAAAGCTGTGACTGTGGTCTCTGTGTTCTCTGATAGCAGCTTGCCAAGGTTACTTGTGAGATAACAGAGATTATTGATGCAGTGGATGTGTTCAGTTTGTGAACAGAACTTCTGGGAAATACTTGAAATGCTGTCCGAGTGTGCACATCATGCAAGCAGAGTGTCTGGTACAGCACTGCTGACTGCTGTGATTGCCCTGTCTTGTTCATCACAGCTAACTCTGATCTGTCCACAGGAGCTTTTAGAAGATGGTCAGATGGATCAGTTCCACAAAGCTTTGGTGGAGCTGAACATGGACTCTGCAGAAGAACTTCAGTCTTACATCAACAAATTGAGTCTGTCTGTTGAGCAAACGAAGCAGAAAATCCTGCAGTCAGAAGCCAATATTGAAGTAGATGTTGTGGACAGCAAGCCAGAGGTAGGATGTTTTCACCAAGTTAATCCTCATTTTACCTCTGAAGGAATTAAACTTCCGTGCTTGAGAATGTGTCCCTTCAGACTTCCATTGATGAACTAAGCTTTAACACACTGCAAGTCATTATTAAGTTTGCAACTGCTTCTCTCTTTTCAGAGGGAATGTCCTGAGACAACCATCCTTAATCTTCATTAGCCTTCTATTAAAGATACAGAGGAGCCCATCAATCTTTTTGTTACAAACAGTATTTGTTTTCCTTTCTGTTCTCCCCCTTCAGGTGCAGAGAACTTTATGGTAAACAAACAACCCTGCCTTCATTGTAGCTGTCTGTTTTTGGTGCATTTAAGCAGCATGTTCTGTTTTGGTAACTTAATGAAGGATTAATTACTACACATGGGTGTTGGAGTTGTCCTTGTCTGCTTTGCCAGACTAACACAGGCCCAGCACACAGCAGCTGCTGCCAAGAGGTGCTCAAAGGCTGGTTGTGCATGTGCTTTTAATTGACTTTCAGGTCACATAAGACAGAACTTTTTAGCTTTATCAGCCTCTGTTCAGGGAAAATGTAGAGAAAAAAACAGAAAATTGAAGCATAGAGGAGAGATCCTTATTTAGGTTGCCCAGAGAAGCTGTGGCTAGCCCATCCCTGCAAGTGTTCAAGGCCAGCTTGGAGCAACCTGGTCTAGTGGAAGGTGGCGTGCTCATGGCAGTGGGTGGAACTGGATGAGCTTCTGTGTGTGATTATCAGTGCAAGATTCAGAATGATTGTGCTTCAGCAAAATTCAGGGGGATAATGGGCTTATTATTCTGGTGAAGAACCTTTCTTCCTTTCTGTCAAAAGAGGATGTTCTAGAAAAAGGAGAATTGAAAGATTAGCAGTTACCTGTGATTTTTTTCAGTGACTGTGCCTAAATTCCAGCATCTCCCACACCCCTGCTCTTTGCTAGGTGCAACCTCAGACCTCAGAATGAATCTACAGGCTTTGTTATTTGGTCTGTGCCTTGAGAGAGCATTTAGAAGTATCACAAAATCCCTTTGTAAAACCAGGTGTTCAGCTGAGTTCTGTGTATCTTTCTGGTTTTGTCTTTTTCCTTTTTGTATAACATATATAAAAAGAAATACATTTAGCAGGACTTCATGAGACTACATTTTTTGCTGTGACAATGAACACTTCTGAACTTCAGTTTGAGAAGTTCAATTTGGTTAAGTAGATATAAAATAGATACTTAAGAATGTTTGAAGGATGCAATTTTAGCTCACTTGGCATTTCAACAAATGTTTCAAGTGTAAAATAACCAAAACAAATATTTAGCAACAAAATCCCAGAGGTAACATTTTAACACAAAAAATGAAGATAATTTAGAAGCTGCTCCGACCTCACAACAGGAGTCTTGTAGGATTTTGAGTGATGCTTTTCATAAGGAAAGAGCTTCGGGTCTGTGTAAAATAAAAGGGGTTTGGTGCATCCTGTGAGCAAATAGTAGACAGTTGAAACTCTCAAAAATTGTGTGGTGGCTTTGTAGCTAGCAAATATTTGTTTTCCAGTCCCACACAAGCAAAATAGGGAATTTAATGGTAATTGTAGAGCAATTAGAGATGCTAGGGAGGTACTAGGTTTTAAACAGTATAAAAAGCTGTTTTAGTAAGTTTTAATATGTTGTTATGCTTATGACATGGCTGCCTGGGATCCTGGCAGTCAGCCTGGTGACTGAGGCCTGGATTCCTGAGCTGACATTGGGATAAATTTATTGGAAGTGTATGATTTTTTTTTGTGCTTTTGCATGAATGTCTGTATTTCTGTTTCCTGGGTATTTTTGCTTTTGGGCATGTTAAAGAGTTGAGATTTGAGGAAACTGAGTTTTCCAGCCATGTCACCAGAATTGAAATCACACCTGAGCTAACCTACCATAACATACTTGCTCTGTTTCCAGACTCCTGACTTGGATCCACTGGGCAGTGAACAGTCCCTGGAGGATGTGGAAAGTATTAATGAGTTTGAACCTTTGTTTGCTGAGGAGCAGCCTGAAGTTGAGAAGCCTGTTGCTGCAGTGCAGGTTTGGTTTCTATATTTATAACTCATGCCAGGGGTTTGCATCCCAGTTGTCCAGCCAGTCTGTTGACATTTCTCCTCATGCAAACATTGTTCGCCTGCTCTTGGAAGAGATTCTGAAACTGCCTGAACAGGACATTGAGAGAAATCCTGGCAATCTTAGCTGATGGTTTAGGAAGAGAATTCCCTCTTGGCTCATTCTGCAGGCAGTGCCTGGTGTAGCAGTGCTGTGTTATTAAGGGAAAAAAGTTCTGCTCAAGTGTTTTTGTCTGTGATCCATAGCCTGATATCCCAGTGGACACAGCTTTCAATTTGTTGTTGAGCCTTAGAATTAAGTGGCTCAAAGCAGAATAAATGATCAGAAACATCCAGCTCCCCTGACCTTTTGGAACCTTTAGCATAATGCTTTTTCTCTGTGGGAGCTTTACCATCTTGGTTTTTGTACAGAATTGTTTGGAAACGTTGCTTATTCTAGACTTTTGCTGTTCTTTAACACAATTCTCCACTGCTTCTCAATGTTTTTAAAGCCCGTGTTTAACCTGGCAGAGTACCACCAGCTTTTCCTGGGCACTGAAAGAATCAGGGCTCCAGAGATTGTCTTCCAGCCCTCCCTGATAGGAGAGGACCAGGCTGGTATAGCAGAAACCATGCAATACGTCCTTGAGAGGTGAGTTCACAGAACTATTTACCTCAGAAAAGCTATTCTTCATTTGATACCAGCTTTTGAAATGCTGGGGGTTTAGCAATAATTTGAGAAAATGTGTTGAATAGTTCTTTTTGGTGGGGTTGAGGATTGCAGGTTAGACATGTCTTCCTGAAAGCAACATGTAACTCTGCTTGTTTTAAGTCAGTGAGTCTACAAAGTTTTTTGATCAGTAACCCCATCAATGGAAAATTTTTGAGCACACACTCCAATATATGAATATTTGTAAATTACAGCTACTACTAAAGTAATGTATTATGGATATTTTAAAACATACACAAAAATAGGAATTAAAAATAATGAGATAAAGGTGAAATAAACACTATTTACATGTATTTATCAATTTATTTTCCTGCACCCCATTGGGCTGTTTTGCATAAATCCCACTTTAGAGATCCCTGGTGTATCTCATTACTGGGGGAAACAACAAACTTGAGCTGGCAGTCTCTGGTTTTGGGAGAACAAAATTTTCAAGTTGAGATACAGGCACACCTGCTGGACATTTCCAGACAAATTAGCATTGATGAAATGTGACCCCTGAACTGTATGAACATAGGAGATCACATTTTCTAAAAGCTAGGGGTTCCAGCCCTAGAAAGAAATCCAGTTGTTGATTTATGGGGTACTGAGTGCTTTCAGGATTTTTTTCTGCCACCCCCTTAATTTCCAGAAAACAAAGTTTTTCATGCTAGGAAAATGAATTTTCTCAAAGTGAATCCTGGGACAAGGTTTAGGAAGAGAATTTTTCCCCACAGCTGTGCCAGTTCATAGGGCAGATGTCCTTGAGAAAGACTGAGGCTGTTCTTGTTCTTCACAGATACTCAAAGGAGCAACAGGCTATCCTTGTGCAGAATGTTTTCCTCACCGGTGGAAATACAATGTACCCTGGACTGAAAGCCAGAGTCCAGAAGGAGCTCCTGGAAATGAGGCCATTCCAGTCATCCTTTCAGGTGTGTGTACTGCCATGATGTTTGTTGAACAGCCTGTTCTTCTGTGTTCAGATGTAATCAGGTGAGGTGCAGAGCAGGGCCATGGAGAGGGTTTTAAGGCAAGGCTGCAAACAGCTTTGTGACCTGAGAAGGTGCAGGTTAAGCAAAGATTCAAAGTTGCTCTTTGTGCAGACAGCGTAGTGAGTAGGGGAAAGGAAAGTGCTCCTGCTAAAGGACCATGCACACAAAAGCATGTTTGGCTGGAAATTTGATTGCTTAGGAATTGATAACAAGGGAAAAACACTTTATTTTTTTCCTTGAAATGTTCAACCCATTTCTAGCATTGCTCTTTCTGAGAGACACTGAGTAATCAGCTGAAATTTCTGGAATTCAGTTGTTTGTCTCATATGGCATTGTAACCAGGGTTAACAGGGCTTCCCTTTCCTGTGCAGAATTGACATTGTTGTGTTTTCCTTCCATCCAGGTTCACCTTGCTTCCAGCCCCGTTTTGGATGCCTGGTACGGGGCTCGGGACTGGGCACTGGAGTACCTGAGCCGTGAGGAAGGCTGGATAAGCAGGAAGGACTATGAGGAGAAAGGAGGGGAATACCTCAAGGAGCACTGTGCTTCCAATGTCTATGTCCCCATCCGCCTTCCCAAGCAGGCCCCACGGGCAGCAGAGGCTCCCAGCAGAGCCTCGGGCACAGGCAACCCCAGCGAGCAGGCATAGCCCTGTCCTTGCAGCCCAGCTCCGCAGGGAGCAGCTCCTGCTGTGCAGCAGGGCAGAGCCTCGCTGCTGGGAGCCCTGAGATCCATCCAGCCCTTGGCCAAGGAGAACAGGACACGCTGGCACAGGCAGCAGCTCCGTGCTGCTCACACACAGCAGCTCGTGGAGAGGAAACTCACTCCGAGAGGCTGTCATAGAAAGGCTCAGGGCTTTTGGAGAGTGTATGTTTTACAGTTTTTTTAAATGTAATAAAATGTCCTGCTTTTGGATGGTTTTTCTTGCAGCTGGGCTGTACCAAGGCAGGCAGCCCAGCAGGTGTCCCCCTTGCCCGTGTCACAGTCGTCTGTCGGGACATGTCAGCTCGTGCTGCAGGACACCAGGGGGGCTGAGCTCAGCCCCACCTCCCGGGACCTCGTGTTCAATCTCCTTCCTGCCAAACCACCACAAAGAGGCAGTGGGTGCTTCTTGTCTCCATCGATATCAGAGATATCGATGTTGTGGTTGAAACTGGAGAGCTGGGCACGAAAAGACACGAGCAGTCCTCCATAAAGCACAGTCCAGAGGCACTGGAGTGGTTCTGCCAGCTGAGCAGGGCAGCTCTTTGATGGGACTTCTTGATCAAAACTTGTAGCAATAAAGCAAGGCCTTTTGCTTTACCACTAACTTTTGTGTTTCAGTGATTTCACCTCTTTAGAGCTATGAGGATGGATCTGATTGGTTGTACCTTGCTTAAAAACAGGTTTGCAGCCAGGCCCCTGTACAATATGTTCCAGCTTAAATTTGCCTGGGGATTCAGCTGTCACACTGAACGATTTGTTGCTTTCCCAAAAGAATAATCCGTACTGAATGCTGAGCCCAAACCAACACTTTGGCAAAAGCTGGAAAAGGCAGGGTAATAGGGAAAACATCCCGACTAACTGATATAAAGAAGGTGTAGAGGTGGTGATTGGGTGTCCCCAAGGGCTGCAGAGTATCAAGGTGAGTTGTCATCTGGCAGATTCAAAGCAAAGAACATGAGAAACTTGCTTGTGCTGATGTTGGTTGCCACAGGATGAGATTTTTTGATTCAAAAGTATTACTGAGATGTATGGTTTTCTAAAAAAGAAGAGTTTGTGGGCAAATACTGAGGTCTCACCTGTGCATTGAGTATTCTTCAGAGAGCCTGTGAGGGAAGGTTGTTGCAGTTCCTGTGGCACCCAGCAGTGGCCAGTGGATTCTGGTCTTGGTGGCCTCTGCCTGCACCTCAGGCTGCAGGGCAGGGCAGGAGAAGGGAGCTGCTGCCCCCAGATGACCTCAAGGTTGGATTATTGATCCTATCCCTGGATGCCTGGAGACACTTCTAGGACAATTAAGGGAATTCTGTGGGTGGTAAAGAATGTGGAAAAACGTGCTGTGCTGAAACCAGCAAGTTACACCCGAGCTTTTCTGCTCTCGGTGACCTGGAGTAAATGATGTCCCATTGCTATTTGACCCCTTTCTGACCCTTCTTGAGCTATTTGAGGCAGAGGGACTGCCCAAGGTATGGAAATAGTTCTGATACTTGGTATTGCCTGCTAAATAGATAAGTGTGTTGTGCATGAAACTGTTCCAGGAGGAGGGCCTGAAAGGGCATCTGTAATGCATGATTATGTGACTTCTAAATCTTTGGCCAAATCGTGCCAGCCACTTCTAGTGCATTAATTCAAAGCAGAGCTGTCTACTTCTGCAAAGAAGTGCCAGAGCAGCTGCTTAAATAGCTTGAAGGAAGCATAATTTTGTAAGCTCCTGACTATTAGCTATTAATTTGGTACTTTGTGCCACAGTAGCCAGAGTAACTGATGAACCTGGACAGGGTGATCACTGCCACAGGCTGCTCTGAGTGTGCTGGTGGCCATCCAAGTGCTTGGATTGGAGCAGCATCATGAAAAGCATGAACATTGCAGAATGGGATGAATTTTACTCAGTTCACTTCAGTCCCCTGGTAATGATTTGCTGTGGTGCTGCCTGAGCGCTGGTGCTGGCAGGAGAGAAATGGAAGGAGTGTGTGGTGCTGAGGGCAGGAGGACACAATGGTGTGATTTTGGACAGTACTGTCCTTGAGGAGCTTCACTTTGTGACACTTGTGGCAAGGTTTTCTCGTCCCCATGTGCAGAATTTGGTTGTTTTCCATCTAAGTGGCACAGGGCTCTCCAAACCCAGAAGGGGCTTGGGCTGTCTCCTGTCGTTGGATTATGCTCCCTGAAAGGAGAACAGATCAAAAAACATCTGCTAGGCCTCTTTTTTAATGGGACTTTTTGTTGTGTGAGGACCAGTAGGAGGAAAAATAATCCTGCTGTGGACAGGAATGTCAAAGTGCTGCTGTGAGGGCCTTTGGTAAGTGATGGCAGGGCTGCTGTTGAGTGAGCTGCCATGCCAGCAGCCTCAGAATCATTGCTGTGTCCTCCAAACTCATCCAGGGCAATTGCCAGCTCTGAGATGGTCAAATGGTTCCCATTTGGTCCTTGGTAAATTAAGTTCAAAGCAACCCGTAACCTGGTTATGCAATTCAGTTATGCCCTAATTCAGGTCAGAGAATATGAAAGTACAGTTTCACAGCAGTGCTGAGTTTGGTCTATTTAAAAGAGAGCTCAAACTGGGTCCCACCTTTCACAGGGTCCCTAAGATCTGCTCTGGGTGGAAACACCACGTCAGTGAGCAGCCCTGGAGACTGAGCATCCATCACGTGTCCCATGTCCCAGATTTCCTTTGGAGCTGCCAACCAGCCTCGCTTTGGGGCTTCAAGGCTTCTTATGCTTCCTGTGCCACAGCAACTTCAAACATGTTCTTTGCTAAATCTCTGCTAGGACACCAAGATTAGAACTCTCTGCTCCAGTTATTAATCTCTGGAATACTTAATGTGCTGTGTAAGACAGCATCTCAGAAGAAAGAGAAGATGCCCATGAATTGTCACTTGAAATTTAGGATTATCCCTCCAGAGACAGCCTACAGTGATCCTCTGGCAGTCAGTCATAAACCACAAGTTTTGAAGCTTGTGTGGGATGAGCAGGGGAGAGGAGAATGCTGTAATGGATTTAACATTATCCCCAAAGTCATATGGTGGGATTTCCACGCAATGGTTCCAAGTGCCAGGCGCAGAGCAGCTGTGCTGATTCCCATTGCTCACTCCCACTGCTCTGAGCAGGCAGCGAGCGCTCCCTGAGCATCAGCTGCAGCAGAACTGGCTTTTAAATGGCTCAGACCCTGAGCATGGCTTGCCAAGACTTTTTCAGGTTCCTTTCATTCCTTTTCAGGCAGGTTGTATGTCCTTGACAAAGACCTTTTCCCTCTCCTTGTTCACGATCTCAGCCCTCACGTTAGCAAGGTGTCATTGTTTCAAGAGATTTTTTTTGTTGTTTATTTTTAAGTTATATTGCCTTTTTTACACCCTTAGGGGTCTTTTCTTTCTCTTTTCGAGCAGTGGGCTTGGTTCCCATTTTCTAATGCAGCAGAGGCTGTGATGAAAGAACCGTTTTCATGGATCCAGCTCATAGCAATTTTTGCTTGTGACAATGCACAGCTGTTGCTCTGCCCTCAGTTCTGTGTCTCAGCAGAGCCAGCCTGAGAGTGGTGCTGCCTGAGGCCTTCACAGAGTGCACAACTCCTCTGGGAAAGGAGGGAGGTCAAGTAAAATCATGGAGACTTGGTCCATCTGTGCTCAGTGCACAGTGCCAAGTGGAAAAACCTTCCAACCATTCATTTCCTGAAGCCAGCAGAAGTCTCAAGTATGGTGAGAATCACTCTGTGCAGGTATGCTTTTGTTTTTAAGCAATTGCTGTTCCCCACTATCAGAGTATGAAGCAAGCTGGATTTATGGTCTGACTGCAAAACTTTTGTGCTCTTAAAATTCCTGAGTTTAATCAGGACAGTATTTTTTTAGCTTTTAAATTATTTCAGAACTGAGGGGTAGTATGAAACAGCTTCTCCCTTCATCTGACAGGAGGCAAATATGCAGTGCTGATGGGAAAAGAATTTTTATGTTGTCAGTGATGTTCTGTGAAGGCATCCAAGTTCCTGCACTTCCAGTAGTCAGGCTGTTACATCAGGAGGAAGCTCATCCATCCCCAGGGAAGCTTGTGACAGGTCTGGCTGGACAAATGAGCATCATAACATGCAAGGAAAAAGTGGCTTTGTTCAAGTGAATTCCAGAGGACAGAGACCTTTGGAAAGCTCCTCTTGTTTGAGCTTTTTGAAAATATAGTGGTTGATAGAGTATTGGAATGCAGGGAGGCCATGGGGCATTGGGGGCCTTCCTTATTTAGGTGAAGGGCAGGGATGCATGGTGGATTTCTAGGTGAGAGAAGGTTGGAGGGATGATGGCAGCCTGCAGCCCCCAAAGCTGCTGTGGTGACACTTTACCTGCATGCCCTGGTGCCCTGGGGGTTGGGAGGCTGTTGGCTGCAGCAGAGGCTGATTTTCCTCCTCTCTAAATGATCACCCTGTTTCTGCAGCTCTCCCTGGAGTGTACTCTGTGCTCCTAAATGGCTCCTTATGCCAAGTGCAAAAAATGTCCTCTACAAGCTTGGGAGGCTGGGAACTCACTGCCTTGTCTGAGCTTGCTTGGTAGTGAGTTCCAGTCTGTGCAAACAGTTTTTGGGTAGTCTTATCTTTCCACCAAACATTTTGATGTGGAGGTTTTGCTCTTCAGGGTGTTTTCATTCCCTTCAAAGGAGGATAGTAATGGGTCAAGTTATCCTGCCTCACTGATGATGGTTTCTGCAGCCCCACTGCATCTAGATGAGGAACAGTCCTGTTGGTCTGATCTTCCTGCTCTGCTTAGAGGGCCTCACAGGGCTTCCCCATAAAATTTTAGAAATAACTCAGTCCCTGCTAGAATGACCAGAAGTCCCCTAAAATACACAGAAATGTCTGCCACCCCTTCACCTTGAGCACCAGCTGCCTTTCACCATTTTGTTTGCTACACTGAGATAAATCCACCCGATGCAGAAGCCATCAGTTGATAAACCCTCAGTGCTCCAGAGGCAAAATGCCTTGAGAGAGTCCCAAAGTGCTTTCTTGTGCACATCCACAATGACATGTCACTCTTAAACTCAGTTTTGTGTTCTTTGTGCATTAGCACATTTCTCCTGGCTGACATTGCTTCTCAGCTCTGGGGAATATATTTCATATCCTCATCCTTAGATCAGTTTATTTTCCCCACTCTACAACTTGGTTAAAATACACCCCACTCCTCCTCTCACCCCAGATTCCTGACACATACCTGGCATTCTTTCACCCTTAATGAGATGAAGGAGTGGGGGATTTCACCCTCCTGGAATTTTAGAGGAATACTAAGTGGATTTCTCATGAAAAGCCCCATTTAGGATACGAGTCTCCCTGAAAGATATTCCATGACAGCAACCCTTGCTTTTGCTGGTAATGGTGAGCAGAGTTTTTACTTTCCTGTTTAATAACTGCTTTCTGCTTGGTTGTTGCAGGTGCTGTCATTGATGGAGACCCTGTTGGAGCAAGTTCCCAGTGGATGAAGCAGATTTGCATCCCTGCAAAGGCAGATGGGCAGAGCAGCAGAACTCAGGCTGCAATGTGGCCAAACTCTCCATATAGACACAACATCACAAAGGTGGTTAAGTCAAAATAGTTTCATCCAGACTCAGTGATTAAATTCCCTTAATAAATGAAGAGGTTTGTTGGATCAAATGTTCTGGAAGTGACCTCCAGGAGATGTTAAGGGGGAAGTACAGGAATAGGAGCAGTGTGATGTGTGTGTAAAACAGGGAGAGGATGGTAAATCATCCCAGCTGGTCAAAGCTACACAGGGACACGGGAACACAGTGCTCCTGGTGGCCTGACATGGATCCATCCCAGAGCCCTGTCCTCTTACACGTGGTGACAGAACAGGTTCAAGTACCCAAACTACAGAGCTCAGCAAGGATGATGAGTTTGGAGCAGCAACACCACGCTGGACTGAGCATCATGCTGGAGAGCTGGGGATGTTCCCGAGGCTGCAGCTGTGCCAGCCCCAAGCTGTGCCCAGCAGGGAGGGGACACAGCGAGCCTGGCTCTGCCCTGCAGGTCCCAGTGCTGGGGCTCCAGCTCCTTTCATCCAGCCCTGCTGTGGCAGAGGGCCACGGGCTGTCCTGCTGCCGAGGGAACAATGGGGAGGAAGGCTTTGATTCCAGCAGTGATGGACACCCTCCTGCTCCAGGGTGGTGCCGATGGAAGGAACTGGGGGCTCGCTTATTTGCTTTTATCCTTTGTTAACCGCTGGTAACTTCTTGTTGTGGGAACTGCTGTGGCTCCTCTGGAGGGTTTATTTATCCTTTTTGGCTGACGTGGCTCGGAGGAGCCCTTTGATATCCAGCCGGGAGTGTCCCCTGGCCTGGGAACGGGAAGAGTTGAGCTGGGCTGGCCCTGGGCACATCCAGCTGGGACAGGGGCTGCTCTCCATGGGCACATCCAGCAGGGACAGGGGCTGCTGTCCTGGGTACATCCAGCAGGGACAGGGGCTGCTGTCCATGGGCACATCCAGCAGGGACAGGGGCTGCTGTCCTGACACATCCAGCAGGGACAGGGGCTGCTGTCCTGGGCACATCCAGCAGGGACAGGGGCTGCTCTCCATGGGCACATCCAGCTGGGACAGGGGCTGCTCTCCATGGGCACATCCAGCTGGGACAGGGGCTGCTGTCCCTGGCACATCCAGCTGGGACAGGGGCTGCTCTCCATGGGCACATCCAGCAGGGACAGGGGCTGCTGTCCTGGGCACATCCAGCAGGGACAGGGGCTGCTGTCCTGGGCACATCCAGCTGGGACAGGGGCTGCTGTTCTGACACATCCAGCAGGGACAGGGACTGC
>PYHW01010463.1:2889068-2905364 GCA_013186435.1 Turdus rufiventris | reverse complement strand
AGCCCGGGGAGCACAAATAACTCACAGCTATCATGGGCTGTGCCCAGCCTAGTGATTTGTGCCCAGCCTTGCCCTCCTGTGCCACAGCAATGTCCCTGGTCAGCAGCAAAGGTGGTGCTGCAGGGCCAGCAGGGGGAGAAGATGCAGTTGGGCACTTTTGGGATTATATAGAGCTTTTCTAGGGAGAGAAGAACTAGGAGGACACAGAGATTTTTGTACTGGGTTCATGTTTAGGTTCATGCCTGGGACGGGTGGGGGATGCCTGATCCAGGAGAGCTTTGCTCAGCCTCCTTCCACAGGGGCTGCCCTGAATCTGGGCTGCCAGGGATGATTCCCCAGCTCCCCAGGGCTTGGCTGCCCTGTACTGGCAAACTGACACATCCATGCCTTTTAGCACTGCTCCTCTTCACAGGAGGCTGCTTCTGCCCCTTGCTGCCCAGATCCATTTGTCTGGGTACTGAGTGAAAACAGCTTTTATAATGATGCAAAAATGGAGGAAATAACTCATATTTATACTCCCTCTGAGCCCAATCTCTTGAATGCATGCTAAAAATCTTTGTGAATTCTGTTTTTCACCACACAGCAGATTCCCCAGACAGCAGAGATGACAATTCCCAGGAACCATAAACCCCTTGAGTGTGTTTACCCAACTCAAAATGCACTTTATAACGTTATATCACCTTCAAACCACTCTGCAATTTTACATGCTGGGATTTGAAACAGGTACAAGCACTGGATGTGCTCTTTATTTTACAGAGAGCTTGGAAATGTGTTTTTAATTGTGAATTTAGGAGCTGTGGATAGGACTTTGACAAGCAGTGCCACTTCAGCCACAGGAGCCAGCAGCCACTGACAATTGGTTTTGTCAGGTATCAAAGTGCACCCTTACACTGGGAAGCAGGGCTCACAGGGGGGTTTGATCTCCAGCTCTGGGCTTTTTGGGGAGGGGTTAAGTAGATCTTCAGTGTTTCAAGGAGAGCTTTAACTCTCACGTGCTCTCCAACACCCCTGTGCACAGCCTGGCAGCAGGGACTGAGCGACAGAGCCACGTGGGAAGTGGGGCTGGTTCACATGGGAATGTCCCTGCTCTAGAAGAAGCAGATATTAAAAGAACAACCAAAAAAAAAATCACCCCTCCAAACACTGCTGTCACGATTTTGAACCCAAAATAGCAATTTGGTGTTTTCCACAGAAGGAACCCTCCGTGGCTGGTTCTGAGCAGCCCCACTGACCATTTCCTATTTTTCTTCCTTGTAGGCGGCTGTTTGAGCAGCTCCGGCTCCTGAATTGAAGGAAGTGTTTTCCTGAAATGCAGACACAAATGCTACTGGTTTTTCTGGCTCAGGAAATGAGTCCTCAAATGTGAGGCTGACTTTAGAGCCACAGACACCAGCAGTCCCCACAGGCTGGTAGGAACCTGGTGAGTTCAGCCTTGCCAGAAGTGACGAATTCCAGTTCTCCTGCTCTACAGACTTCATGTCCTTGACATATTTTTTGTTTCATGGACTTTGTCAGAAGATGCCCAACTTGCCCCTTCCTTTCAAAAGAAGGCACCATGGCTTAAATCTAAGAAAAAAAAATCCTGTCCTGGTATTTTATATTATTATAAAAATATATATTACTTCAGATCTGCCTGGAAATTAAAGCAAAAGTATGTTTCTTTCTAAAGTGCTTTGCACCTTCATGTCTCTGCTTGAAAATAAAAGGTTGTATCTCTCTCAATGCAGTTTCTTCTGAGATGCATAATTCAAATATTTTGAACTTAAGTACAAGCCTTTAATGCCACAATTTTTAGTACCACTGCCATGACTGTTTAGACATAAAAGCCATTTGATCACAGCTTTATGTTAAATGAGGAACCATAATTAATACGATCATGTTTAATTTCTTCCTTACTGAGCAGAACGATGGAATAATTTCTCCAGAGAAAAGAGAATTTCCTCAAATGAGCAAATGACAAGATTTTAAAAATAATTTAGCTATTGGAAAGAGAAGTTTAAAGCATTAGATAGGATCAATGCAGGATATAAAATGCAGAATGCCCTGTTTGAGATGTGGAGAGAGCATCCCAGGGAGCATCATTTCATGCCCTCAACATCCTCCCTCCCTGCTCTTGTGGTTTAACCCCAGCCAACATCTCAGCCCCATGGAGCCACTGCTCACTGCCCCCGTGTGAGGGGTGAGAGAAAAGGGAGAAAACTCGTGGGTTGAGATAAAAGCACTTTCATATGGAAAGCAAAACTCACCCATGCAAGCAAAACAAAACAAGGAATTCATTCCCCTGGGCAGCAGGTGCTCAACCCTCCTCAGGAGAGCAGAGCTCCACCACGAGTGCCTGGGGAGGACAAACACTCCAAATGCTCCCCTTGTGCTCTTCTACTCCCAGCTCTGGGTGCTGGGCATGAGGCCACCTGTGCTGTGTGTCCCTGCTGTCCCACATGTGCTGTGTGTCCCTGCTGTCCCACCTGTGTCCCTCAGCCACATTGCAGCACCCCCAGGCTCCTTGCTGGTGCAATAGAAAAGTCCTTGGCACGATGCAAGCCCTGCTCAGCAGGAACTGAAACATCCCTGAGTTATCAACAGTGTTCAGCACAAAGCCAAAGCAGCCCCACACCAGCTGCTGGGATGAAAACGCTACCCCAGCCCAAACAAGTGTACCCAGGTGCAGGTGGAGCAGTGGGATTTTCCAGAGTCGTCCCTTTTCGTCTCAGCACCATTCCATGGAAAACAGAATGGAAAGCCTTTGGTTGTCAGAGCTCCACAAGATATGCTCTCAGTTTTCCACTGCTCTCTCCAATTTTTGTCAAAACTACATTCCCTGGGCATTTTGGGAAGCAGAACATGTAGAGAAGCAGCAATGATCCTGCTGTCATGCCCAGCCCTCCAGTGACTCTTTCCAGAGAGACTCATCAAGGTTTGTAACCCTGAGAGCCTGTGCACACAGAGACATTTTAGACTGAAAGAGGCTAGATTTGGATTAAATATAAGGAATAAATTCCTTCATGTGAGGGTGATGAGGCCCTGGCACAGGATGCCCAGAGAAGCTGTGGGTGCCCCATCCCTGGCCAGGTTGGCAGATTTGGAGCAGCCTGGGATGGTGGAAGGTGTCCCTGCCCATGGCAGGGGTGGGACTGGATGGGCTCTAAGGTCCCTTCCAGCCCAAACCATTCCATGGCTGGATGATTTTCATTCAGCTCTAAATTCCTGCACATCAGTGTCACTCTAGTGTGGGGATGCCCTGGAAAGGTGCCCTGGTGTGCCTTGATAATTTTCTTTGGTACCCCAGGGTTTGAAGGCTCCATGGCTGCCCTGAGCAGTGCAGCACCTGCAGCTGTCCCTGCTGGCTGTCCCTGCAATGCCCTGGTGCATCCCAGGGGATCACAATGCCAGCACTGACACCTCAGCCCTTTATCTGACCTACAGTACATTCTGCCATCAAGTCCTGGAGCCTGGGAGCAGTTATCTGCTCCTGGTGGAAATCCAGCTCCGATGACTTCAGCAGGAACCGAGTGATGCAGCTGGAATATGCTTTATCCACACCCTGGTACAATGTGCCACAGCCTTGCTCGCACATCGCTGTTCACCACATTTTGCATGTGATGGAAATACATTTGTGCTTTTTCCTTCCACGTGGATGCATGCTGACACCCACGTGTCCAAGGCCACTATTACCCTTGTGTTTCAGGAATCCAGCTGGGTGTCACTGAGAGGGTGTTGGAACACCCTTGAGCTCGAGAATACAACCTTCAAATTATTTGCTTAAACATCTGAATGTGGAGGGAGGAGAGTGTATGTCAAGCTCTCTGTCACTGCAGGGCTGAGAGAAGAAATAAGTGCTTATTGCTGCCTGCAGTTCCTCCCTGAGCTGTTCCCCAGGATACTTTGATGTTCAGCATCCCTCCCAGGCTCCTGGTGACATTAGCAGCAATAATGGTCAATTAGGTGCCCAGGGAAGGGAGGAAGAGTGATCAACAGAGATGCCAATTTTAACGCTAGCAGACAGAAGAGAATTAATGTTTGCTGAGCAGAAAGATTAAGATCCTAGCAGGGAAGGAAGGAGAAGGAAAAACTGGAAGCCTTCGAAGAAAGAACTACAGAAAATATTTAATACTGCTTTTTCAGGCTTTCAGAACAAGACATTTTCACCTGCTGGCTCAGACTTGACTCTTGATTCACAATTATATAATGTGTTTTGAAGCACACATGTTAAGCAGGGTCTGAAGGTGAAAGGATTCAGGGGCCATTGTATTGTCAGGGAGAGGAATGTGGTTTTGTGATAGAAGTGGGAATTTGCAGCAGGTCAGGTCTGGGCTGCTCAGGGATTAGGTCAGTATCAGCTCTCAACACTGCCTTAAGGCAAATTGAATTTTTCACAGAAGGGTGGAAGATTAAGAAAGAAAGAAAAATATCCCAACCCTGTAAGTTACCTAATCACCTGCCACTAAATAAGGCACCATGAACGATTCACCACCTCCACTCTGCTTTATACATTACTGCAGTAATTACATGGCACATTTGGTTGGAGCATTTCTAATCCCTGCAGAATAAAAGGGATCCTGCCCAGCTGTGCCTGGGCTGTTGGTGGGTGCATTTGAGTGCCTGGTGGTGGGCTCAGTCAGTGGGTGAGGTGTGGGCAGGAGATGAGTGCAGAGGGATGGGGATGATGAGTGTGGAGGTTGTCCAGCTAGGAATCAGCTTTGTCTCACAAGGGCCTGGTTCTCAGCTGTGTGATTTTGGATATTTTGTGTGTGCTGGTTTGCATTGATGGCTGCTGTTAGAGGGGAGGCAAACAGATCTCTGTGACTTGCTGCTTTTCCTTCTGTAGTGGAGTAACCCCAGTGAATCCCACCCTAGGTGTTCCCAAGGAGTCCTGTAACTCCTGTTAGACCCCTGGCTCAGCTCCCCTGCATGGTTTAAGGATGCTGGGTGCTGAGGATGGGATTGGGATGGTGTTTCTGCATCTGTCTCCAGGTGAGCAGAGCTCCTTGCAGAAACCCTGCAGTGGTCACAGGCATCCTTTTGCTTTGCTTGGAGGAGGCTTGCTCTATGTAGAAGAGACCAGTTTCCCCACAGGAGACAGGGAAGAAGGCTGTAGATATAGCTGAGATAATGCTCTCCTTACTTTTGAATTAAGAGAAGGCTTAATGATGGCTCTGAGAGTGTTTCCTACTGCACCTAGTCAGAGAAGCATCTCACCAGGGATCACCAGCATCAGGACTGCTGCCCCACCTCTGCTGGCTGAAAATAATCTGTAGCATGGATTGCTTTGCTTCTCCTGCTCCTGGGGCTGTGGCCTCTGTCTTTCCCAGACCCCCTCCCCCATTTCTGCCAGGCTGGGCACTGGGGGTGATTAGGGCAGGAAGATGGAAGGGAAAAAGCCAATTGTCACAGTGTGGACAACAGCCTGGTGGACCTGCAAAATCTACTACACCAGCTTTGGCAGCACTGCTGACAGCAGTACCTGTTTCTCACAGGCTCAGTGCCAGGAGTCAGGGGCTGTCTCCAGGGTGAGCCCTGTGCTCAGGCTTGGGCTGAAGTGAAGGATTCAGGCTGAGCAAGTTCAGCCAGGTGAGCCAGCAGCACTCTGTGCTCCTGCCAGGTTTGCTGCACCTGCCTGGGCTGTGCCACTGCTGAAGGGCTGGGACTGTCACTGCGTGGGGAAGGGGGAAGCTGTAGAGGACACAGACCAACTATTGGAGTTATTCTTCTGCTTGTGATCCCTGCTGGTGTGTCTGATCCCAGGTGTTTTGGTGACACTCCTGTTTGGTGGTTGCCTTGGCACAGCAATGAAGGCATCACTGGTTGGAGTTTGAGGGGAAATGGGGGATTCCCTCAGTGCAGAACAGGTGGAAGAGTGTTGGCTGACTCCTTTAAAGGTTCGTGCTGTTAGGGGTTTACTCTGCTGTGTGCAGAGCTAGAGCCCTGGGAACCTGGATAGAAGTTTGGGTTATTTCTAAATTCACAGCAAATGGAGGTGTCCAGCAGAACTGGGTGAGGTGGTCAGAGGGCAAATGAGGCTGTGACCCAGGGCTAGCCTGGGGCCAGCCACGTACACATCCCCAGTGTGCCTCCCCCTGGGATTTCTGGCTGTTCCTGCAGCCCCTCTGGTCAGGGGAAGGGCTCATGCTTGTCCAGAGGTCATTTAAGAGTTCTTGGTGATCTCTAAACTGGGTGTCCCCCAGGCTATGGGAGAGCCCAAGGAAACCACTTGGACTTTTCCCTTCCAGTGCTGCTGTGGGACTGTGTTGGGCAGAGGCAGTGAAAGGCAGATTTCCAGTAATAAGGAGTTTATAGCAACCCATTAACTCTGTTAGTTCTTGCCTTAAGTAATGAAAGGAGCTGCCTGTGTGAATTAGTGAAACAAAGCAGGAGAGGATTTTTCTCTGTCCCTCTCACACATGTGAATTGGGAGTGGTGCACGTCCAGCCTGTGCTCCCAGGGGGGCTCTGCAGCATCTCCCACCTCCAGCTGGGCTCTGCCAGGCAGCTCCCAGGGCTGTCCATGCACGGGGGGACGATGCTGCCAAGCCAGGTGTGCCAAGGCCTGGCCTCCAGGGTGAGCCTCAGTATCTCTGTGTTCATGAGAGCTGCAAAATGACTTTTTTAAGAGTAAGTCAGACCCAAAACTTCAGTTACACTCCACAGGTGTATGGATTTTACTTATGTATGCACACCTGAGTGAGGACTTACCACCTGCCACCCAGAGGAAAAGGAGAGATTTTGTCCCTTGCTCAGCAGAATTTGTATTTCAGCTGTTATGGGGTGATCTGTAAGTGTCCAGCCTGACAACAAGACAAAGCTTCTGTTGATATCTTGGGAGCAGACTTAAACCAATACTCATTGTTTTTGGAAGCCTTTCCTTTTCCTACTGTATTACAGATTTAGATGATTTTTCCCCTGCTGTTTCACTGTCAGGGATAGGAATATCCCCTTGAGTTTTAGCTTTCATATTTTTCAGATTCTGTACTGCATTCGTATGTAACTCTGAATTTCATATAGAGTGTTAGCAAGTTCTCCTCACAGTTTAGTTTGACTAAACAATCCTTTTCCAGCCCCAGAACCAAGGACACTGGTGCAACTTCAACCCCAAAAAGTGCAAACAGCAGCAAATAGAGGAGAGCAATCTGGCAGGATGGGACTGCAGAACCTGGAGCTGGAATTGGACAATGAACCCCAATGTGTAAATGGACCAAAACTTATAAAAGTGTGAGARCTCCTGACCAGGTGTCCATCTCGGTGTAGATGGCTCTTGCACTGCCCGAGGTGAATCCTTTAAAGACCTTTTTAATAAATCCCTACTTTACTCCTTTACCACTGCCCAGCCTCTGTTCCAGGTACTCTCTTTAGGCAACAACAAGGTAGTGATATTTTAATACCAGGCTACAGTAGTTCAGGTATTAAAATGATTTGTTAGAGTGTGATTTAAGGCACAGCCAAGAAAATCATTTTACTGCAAATACTCATTGCAGGTATGAGATTTAATAGATACAAATCTGTGTTTCTGGTGACTTCACTGATGCCTCAACCCCCATATGCCTCTAAAGCATTACTACCAAGGAAATTTAAGACCTTTCCAAAGAAGCTTAGCCACAGCATTCTGTGTTATATGTTATTTAGTGTCCCAAAGTGCTGAGCAGGGGTTTCTGAGGAAGAGATGGGGAGTTTAATTCCACACCTGCAGGCTTTGGTGGGTATCTTGGGAGGGCTTCATCCCAGCTGACCTGGATGCAGAGTCTGTTGGCACAAGGCAGACCAGAAGTTTCCCACTTTAATCACTGCCCCTTGGGAATAACATAGCATGGGTGCCAAAGCATCTTCTCAAACCAAGGAGCAGCTGTCCATCCTGTTGTAATCCAGTCATGGAAACAACCATCCCTAATTTTCCCTACACTCTAATCTGCAGGACTGGGTTTCTCCTGTGAGTATAAAAATACTGTAATTCTTTAAGAAGTCAAGACCACTCAGATTAATCATCACAAATCCTCCCTTCTTTCCTTCTCCTCCAGAATAATCCTTCTCAAAAACCTTTAGGGAATAAGTGGGGTGAGGTTTGCAGAGCACTGGAGCAACCAGGTACTGCTGTGAGATGTCCTTGTCCTTTTGAGGTCTGTGTAGTGCCACCAGTCTCTAGTTCAAGTTCTGCAGGTAACAAGCACTGAGTCATTACAGCATTAATTCTGCTGAACCTTCAGAAGTGCTCATTTCAAACATCAGGGTTCTATTCCTTCACCTGGGGGTGGAATTAAAAAGAAATTAATTAATGCTAAGCAGTTATCAACATTTAGCATTGTCTTGTGTGCTGTGGAATAACTTTAGGCAGGGTCCTCTTGCATTTCTAGAATGCCATCTCCCTTCCTGCACTTGTGTTTTCCTGGGAGCTTGGGCAGTGCTGTAGCTCTGTGTTTGTCCTGGCTGCTGAGCCAACGCCTGCAATGCTTTCAGACTGAAATAAGTGTTGGTTATGTAATGGAAGTGGCTCCTTTTTGATAACTTCATCCCCAGTGCTGTGAGTTTTCATCCATGCAGTCACCTTTAGAACAGCTGAATAACTGCGTGGTTAAATGTGGATATTGTTGGACAAGCAGCAGCAGTTCAAGAAGGGATGTTGGGCATAGATAAGAACTTGAAATTAAGCCCTCTGCACTCTGCCTGGTCAGGCACCAAATCTTCTAATGGGAACTGGAAATTAAGTTTTATGTCTTATAAAATGGAGAAGTGTGTGAGCAGAACTCATCTATGAAGCAACCATCATCTTGCTCTTTGTTCCTTTTATTCTTAGTCTTTCTTTTTCCTGAAAGTCCATCTTTGTGTCAAAAAATATCTGAAAAACTCTGTGCAACAGTAACATCCATGATCAGACTAGGTGGTACAGCTGTGAACCACACTTGTAACAAGCACTCAGAGTATCAGAGCAGGAAACTTCCAATTAATATTGATTAGAATCAATTCCCCCCCTCATTTTAAATACTGTAGGACAGTATATGTTGTCATCATCACTTTTGCTGTTACAGTTGTCATATTGATTTTTTCCTACTCATTAGGATCTCAGTGAAGAAATGGTCTTTCATTTGCTCGGTAACATGACCAGGGCTGGTTAACTGGAGTACATGTGAAAGCAATTAGGAACATCTAGACCTGCAATAGATGCAGAGCCATGCCCAAATGAACTACTGAATGCGCTGGGAAAGGAAAAAAACATTCATCTGCTTTGCTGAAAGCTCAATAAAAGTGGGGGAAATCTGGGGGGGTCGCAAAATAAAACCCAAGTTTGGGGCAGGACCCACTTGTGTGTTCCCATAACCAGGGAATGGGGTTTGTTCTGTGTGCTCTGCTATGTTAGGTTGTCTTGATACATCATTAAACCAGGTCTCAGTAGCCTCAGGGGGAAAAAAGGAATCCTGATGTTGCTTTTAGTGCTGTGTGCGTTGTGTAATACTGAATATTCAATTAAGGCTGGACACCTTAACCTTGAGTCTGTATTTCTAATGTCAGGGAACTTTGATAAAGGGCTGAGTTCCTGCTGTCCCCTGATGTGTCTTTTGGTGTTGCTTTGTTCTCGTTCTCACTGTTCTTAAATGCTGATTATTCTTCTGTGAATTCCTGGATTTAAAGAGCAAAGGCATTATGTTCCTTTTTGGAAGCAGTGGGCATGAGCGACAGGGGAACTTTGAAAACATAACCCAGGTTATTTGAATGCTGCTGCTGCAGAGCCTCGTGTTTGCACAGCATCATCCCTGTCAGGGCAGCTGACCAGTAAAGCCATCCTTCTTATGGAGGAGAAAGTCCTAAGCACAGAATATCTGTGGATAAATCCCTCCACACCAGCCCCTGACTCTCACAGCTGTAAGCCCAAGCTGCAGCTTTCCTTCCTCAGGCCCTGCTAAAACCAACAGGGGCACTTTCATCAACTGTAGAAACTGGATCTGGCTCTGAAAGATGGACAAAGGCTCCTGACACTCCTGCCGAGGCTTTTATGCCTTCAGCTATCAAATGTGTTCAGTGCAGAGAGCCCATTAAAGATGCATGGGCTGCCAGGATCATTTCCATTCGCAGTCTCCTCCTCTTCTTTGCTGCACTGATGTCAAGTCCTGCTCAGCTTGGGGCCAGCCAGCTCCAGCTGTGTGCTCTGAGGGTTTGCTCAGTCAGGGATGGCAGTGCCAGCCTCCACAGGCTCACTCTGGGGTGCTGCTCCAAGGGACAAAGCGTGGCCATTCCTGGAAGAGGAGCAGGACCTGGGTCAGAGCCATGGGAATGGTTGGAGATGAATTCCTGTAAATAAACCCACCTCAAGCTGGAAGACAAAGCTCCTCAGACAGCAGAACCTGAGCAGGCTGCAAGGCTGGTTCACTTCAAGGGTTAAGTGCCAGAACAAGACAAGGGCTTGAGGTTATGATTCCAAAAACGTGTTTGCAGTTTTTTCTGTTCCAGAGGGTTCTGAGGCCAAGTTTCTCTCTGAGCTTGGATTAAAAAAGACATTGCACAGTTGTATATCTAAACAGAAACACCAGGCACACCCTTAAACGCTCCAGCTCGTCAAATACCTGAATGCCACAGGGTATTTTGTGGATAGATGTTTTGTGCACTTACTACAAACCAGATTAATGGACAATATTTGCTTTAACTGGGGAGAAATCTCACAGATAATGACAAAGCACGGATGAGTTTCAAGTCCAGTGCACAGGAGATATTTTAATTAATTCCAATCAATGACTGCCTAATAGAAGGTGGAAGGCCCTTTATGGGAGTGAGAGTTGTGTAGAAAATGCCATGGTTTTCCTCTGGTAGTGCCCTGACCTTACCTCTAAACCACAACCCTCTGCAAAAGGGACATTTGCTTTCAAAACCAGTGCTGCTCTTTGTATTTGCCATTACACTTAACACCGTTGTGTTCCTGTGATCAAGGGCTGTATTCTTGGGTCAGGACTTTTTTAACAGATTAAAGAAATCCGAAATTAGAGAATGCAGGTGTTTGAGGATGATGAAGACCCCATTTTGCAGACCCCAAAACTGGTAGCATAGCTCTGCTCTGGGTTTCTGTGTGAGGCTCTACTTTCTCTGGGCACAGTTCCCAGGCTGGAGAACAGGAGGATGGCAATTATTTTCCAAATTTCCATCAGCTTTGTGAACCGCAGGTGAAGGCCCACCCTGTTCCACCAGTGAATTATGGGCTGGGCGATTTCCTCAAGGCCAGAAACAGAGAATTTCAAGGATGCTATCAGGAGTGATAGTTGCAAATAAAACAGCGTTGTCTCGTCTAAATGCTAAAGCATCTTTCAGTAGCCCAGTGCTGAGATGTTTTAGGAGCATCCTGCTTTGTTTGATGTGATGTTTTCTTCCTAAAAGCCTTCACCACTGACACCAGAGCTGTCCAGAAGGGCCTGATTTCAGGTAGCCAGAGTCTTGCTTCTGATTCACTCTTTTTGGAGACTGTATTTGGAGATTCTCCTCCTCATGAGTAGCTGTGACCTTTAAACTCCCTGATGTGCATCTACGGCCAGTGTGTCAGTGCAGTGAGCCTGTGCAGCACCAGCTGAGTGTTGTGCTTTCATCTTTTGGTCTGTAATAAATATAAACCAGCTTACTGCTCACCTTCAAAGTTTCCAGCCAAGTGCAAAGTTTGCACCTTGGGACGATCTTTGTGATGAACCTCCCCAAATGGTTGTGAAGAAGGTAAGTAACAGGTATTAAAGTGCCATGTGAGGGTGGGAGGAAGGAAAGAAGCTATAGCAGCATAAAAGGTGTTCATGTCCCAAACTATGGGCAGAGAGAGTGCTTGGAGCTGTGTGTGTGGTGCTCCCCAGAAATCCAGCAGGAACTTGGGGCACTGGAAAAGATGCAGGGGTTAGTTGTAGATGACAGCAGTGCTGCTGCAGGTCTGCTGCTGCACTGGAGGGCTGTGCTCTGCTGCAGTGCAATTCCTGCTTTCACTGCAGCACCTCCGAGGAGTGGGGGGAGCAAACCACCTCCAGAGCAGATCCCCTCAATCAAACCCCACAGGATTCCATGCCAGCTACTCCAGTGATCCCGCAAATGTGCTCACCTGGCACCAGGGGCTGGCTCTGGTATCCCTGACAGGGTGGGGCAGGCAGTGCCCAGTCCTTCAGCTGGAGGATGAGGAGGAGCAGGCTGCTAAGAACTGGGGTACAGTGTCACCCTGGGCAAGCAGGCAGCTCCTAACCACAGGGATTTGGGCTTGTAACCTTGCAAGCCGTGGATCTCTGCCCACCAGCCTGTAATATTTCTTTCCTTGAAATCCTTTATAGGTCAGCCTGGTCCTGGTTCTTTGTGGGTTTAGAGAGGTTTTCTCCAGACCTGCTCCTGGCTTTTATGTCTGCAGGTGGCCCTGCTGGGAAGTCCTGGATGTTAGAGAGCAGCTCTCCCTGCCCTGGGTGAGTGCTGGGGCTGGTACTCAGTGTTCTGCCTGCAGGGAGTTGGCCTTTGTGCCTGCAGAAGAGGAGGAATGAGTGGCAGCCTGTGATAAAGGCGTGTTGTACAAATATTAGGGATTGATCAATTAACCTTTTTCTACCTTTGGTCTATTTACAAGGTACAAACTGCTGCTGGCACCACCCCACGTCTCAAATTTTCTGCAGTGGTGAGGATACACTCGGAGAGCTCGTTGGTCTGGTGGGAGTTCCCTGTGCCAGTTCACTGCCCAGCTTGGTGTGGACTTTCCTGGTGCAGGTGGAGTGATGTCTTCAAGGTCACAGCCCCTCCTGCCAGCCTTTGTGAAGTTTTTTACTGATCTGAAGCTGGAGCATGAAATATCAGTTACTTCTGACTTTTCTTCCTACAGCACTTTTTAATTCAGCTGTACCAGATGTATGCACCTTGTTTTTGTATCCTGGTTTATTCTTCAGCTAATCTCTGATGTCCTCTCCTGACCTTCTACTGAAATGAGTGTGAATATCCCAGATCTACTCTGTCTCTTTCAGCCCCTCAATTCTGCTGCAACTTCCACCTGTCCCCTGGTGCCCTCCTATGTCCTCTCTTCTCTTACTGATTTCCTTCATCTAATTATTCTTTTTAAGTCAGACTCTGGTTATTCCACGTGTAAGACATTTGAGAGCCTTCCTATGACATCAGCACTTTTCAAGTCCTTGAATCTATTGTTTGTTCGTTTGTTTTACAGAGAATAATTAATGTCAGTGTTCTTATTCATGAATCTTTCTCTAAGATACTGTTTCACCACTGACAACCGCCTGGCCTGAACATGATTTCCTTTTCTTGTCCCTTGCTGTTGCCTTCTAGAGACCCCACACCCCAGAGCTGGATCACTCCTCCCCTCCCATCACCCCGCAGTTCCCCTTGTGCTGCATCACTGATTTCCCCCCACTATTTCTGTTCAAAACCTGCCCTCACCTGCAAGTTTGCCAATTCCTTCTGTCTCCCCATCTCCATTTCACCTCCCTTCCTTTCCAGCACCCTCCCAGTGCTTTCTGTGCCTCCCCTGCCCAGCTGGTTTCACCTCCTGCACTGGGTGAGCCCCAGCGCTCAGAGCAGCCTGTGTCCACCAACCATGGCCAACTTCTGCCTTCATTTGTTGTCTCATGACTTGTTTCTCCTCCTGAGCCCTCAATGTGCTGCCAGACTGCCCA
Organism: Turdus rufiventris; assembly: GCA_013186435.1. Lineage (NCBI taxonomy): Eukaryota > Metazoa > Chordata > Aves > Passeriformes > Turdidae > Turdus > Turdus rufiventris. The sequence goes on along the minus strand of PYHW01010463.1, from coordinate 2,891,767 downwards.
TGGGCATTCCCAGAGGCGCTGGGATGTGCAGGCAGGGAGAGGACGTGTTCCTCAGCTCTGCAGAGGCTCTTGCTCCTTTGCAGCAGGTTTAAGTGAGGACATGATCCGCTCGCTTGCCATCACACAGCAGCTCTGAGCTGGACTCAGATAAACACACCGGGAGACCTTGAAACGCCATGAAAGGAGAACTTTGCCAGGGCGCTAAAACTGCAGAGATTGGATGCATCAATTGAAGAGGGGAGAGGAAAGCACAGCAGCAGCCTCAGCCCACCTGAGCTCAGCTGTGTGTTTGACAAGCTGACAGCAGCACTGATGCTGCAGCAGAGACCACAACCACACGTGTCCTGCATGCCTGCAGAGCAGGGCAGCAGCTTTGCTGTCACCTCACTTGTTCACTTTGATCCCCCAGCAGCAGCTCCTTCTGCATCCGAGCCAGGGGACTGCTCAGAGTCCTTCAGCCACTGCAGCTTCCCACCTGTTTGTTCAATCCAGGACACTCATCTGACTGCTGAGCAATTGATGGATTGTAAAAGCACAAGAGAAAAATCCCCTCCTTAGGCCTGGGTGAAATCTTCCCAGCAAATACTGAGCTTCCTGAAGAAAGGAAACTCGAGCGACCAAAACTACCTGTGAAATTGGATTGAATGCTGGATGAGGAAAGGGAATCTAGGAACTGAGCCTTGAAACTGCTGGATGCTTTAGTGCTTTTTTATGCAAGTTTACCTTTGAAACGTGGGGGCTTTTTTTTCTTAGGGTTAGAGAAAAAATTATTTGTACTGGAAAAAAATAAAGAAAACTTGATGCAGCGAATTTTGACTGTATTAGTAAACAAACATTGTATTTTTCTTCTAGCTCCAAATCTTTGCACTGGCAACTGAAGCAAAGGCTTTGATTTGCCAGCAAAAACGAGGATGATGCAGATGCCTGCGGGCTCTCAGATGAGCTCAGCCCTCCCTCTGCCATGCAGGTCTCCACCTTCTCCTGTCCCAGGGCACTGCAAGATCCTGCTGAGGCTGTAGCTGTCCTTATCTTCCCAGTCACAATGCTGATAACCAAACTGAACAGAAAAGGGGGTGGGGGGATGGGGAAGCGTTTTTGGGGTATTTTAGGGTTTTTTAATCTTGTAGCTGTTAAGCTGCATTTCAGCTCCTCACGCTGACTCACTGGTCTGGCTCAGAGCCAGGGTATTTATGAGACTCCCCCCTCATTTCCATACGTGCCTCAGAAAGCAGCTGTGCTTACAACACAATTTCAATAAACAGACAACTGAATTATGGACTTCAGAGACTGATGCAAAGTTGCTGAGCTCTCCAGTGCCCTGGGCTAAGGCTCCTGCTGCCAGACTCGGGCTTTGGAAAGCCGCCTCCACCCTGCGCAGCCCAGGGCTGCCAAGGTCCTGGCTGCTGATCTAAGTCTAGTCCCAGAGCTGTAATTAACCTCTAACGTGGCTAAAGCTTTTCCCATTCCATCCATCCTGCACCTAGGTCTCTGTGGATCCAGCGAGGAGGAGAACACAGATGTGCTTTCTTCTCATCAGCTTTGTTTTGAGATTTTTGCGTATATAGAGGCAGCAATAAGACAAGTTTTACAGTTAGGCCATGTCTCCATGGGTCGCTGCTGACTGTTAAACTGGTTCTGCCATGTATTCATGCCACTTATTACTATAAGTGAATTCTGGACAGAGCTGTCAATCACATGTCAGGGTGAGCTCCCACCTTAGTCAGACCTTCACCCTGTGGATGGTCTCTCACACTCCTGTGTAGTTGCAAAGATTCACGTTTATTACCTGTGAACACTTTCCTGCATCTTGTCCTGTTTCAATGAGTGACACATTCTGAACCTAAAGGCCTCTCTTGAGCTAGAAGGGTTTCAGTGAAACCCCACAGCTCAGTGGCAGAGCTGCTCCCCGTGGATGTGTTCAGTCTGGGAGCAGCCTCTTTCCCAAAGAGAAACAGTCTGTGGTGATTAATCCTCCGAACTTCCTGAAACCTATTTCACCCTGGAAAAGGCAGCTGATCCCAGACACAGTATCTGTCAGCAGCATGAGGAACCTGCAGTGCTCCCAATGGGTGACTGTGCGCTCCCCAGTGCCACTCCCTGGCCCAGGGGACTCCTTGGCTTCCCTCCCATCTCCAGTGGCTGCTTTGACCCCTGCAAAGGGCTCTTATATCTGCCTATAAATTGGCATAAGGCACACGTCAGGAATAGCATTTGGTTTTGGTATCAGTCAGTGTTTAAAAGCCTGATGTGATGTTACATTGCTTTGAGGGGGATTTTAGCTCCTCCTAAAAAATTCTCCGGGATCCCATCCCTCGCACCAAATCTCTCTATGGCAAATAGGAACTTGCTGCCGGGCTCAGATATTTATGCCAAAAACTCTGGCTAAACAGTTTATAAACCACATATCCACCTTCCAGCGGGGGCAGCAGCCTCCCTCACCTTGCACCTAGCCAGAAGTTGGGGTAAATCGTATCCACAGGTAGCTGGGCGGGCGGGCAGGGATGCGACCTCACCGAAATTCAAAGAGGAATTAAAAAAAAATAAAATAAAAACCAAAATTATTTATCTTAATGACACCTCCCGGGGACAGAAACAGCCCCGCCCGCCCCGTGCGGGCGAGCGGCCGCTCCCGCAGCATCCCCGGGGCCGCTCCGCGCTTCACCTGCGGGGCGGGCGCCGCTCCCCGCCCGCCTCCAGCC
>PYHW01010463.1:2837674-2888926 GCA_013186435.1 Turdus rufiventris | reverse complement strand
CCTCCAGCCCCGCCGCGGCCGCAGCTCCGCCCGGAGGGGCGGGGAGCGGCACCGGGGCTGCGCGGCGCCGCTGCCTCGCTGCGCTTCCCTCCGCTTCCCTCCGCCTGCTGCTGCTGCTGCTGCTGCTGCGGGAGCCGGGCCGGGCCCGCTGCGCTGAGCGGTGAGTGCGGGGCTGGGGGCGAGCAGCGGGGCTGGCTCGGCTCGGTTCGGTTCGGGGATGCTGCGGGGATGCGGGTCCTGCCGTGCCGCGGTCCCCGCCGCAGTCACGGCGGAGTTTGGGTAACTCCAGCCCCGGAGCGGGCTGGGCAGCCGCTGCCCCCCGCGGGCAGCCCGGCCCCGGCTCCGGTTCAGCCCGGCACCGGCTCCAGCTCAGCCCGGCTCCGGTTCAGCCCGGCACCGGCTCCGGTTCAGCCCGGCACCGGCTCCGGTTCAGCCCGGCACCGGCTCCGGTTCATCCCGGCACCGGCTCCGGTTCATCCCGGCACCGGCTCCGGCTCAGCCCGGCTCCGGTTCAGCCCGGCACCGGCTCCGGTTCATCCCGGCACCGGCTCCGGCTCAGCCCGGCTCCGGTTCAGCCCGGCTCCGGTTCATCCCGGCACCGGCTCCGGTTCATCCCGGCACCGGCTCCGGTTCATCCCGGCACCGGCTCCGGTTCAGCCCGGCACCGGCTCCGGTTCATCCCGGCACCGGCTCCAGCTCAACCCAGGTCCGGTTCAGCCCGGCACCGGCTCCAGCTCAGCCCAGGTCCGGTTCAGCCCGGCACCGGCTCCGGTTCAGCCCGGCACCGGCTCCGGTTCAGCCCGGCACCGGCTCCGGTTCAGCCCGGCACCGGCTCCGGCTCAGCCCGGCACCGGCTCCGGCTCAGCCCGGCACCGGCTCCGGCTCAGCCCGGCACCGGCTCCGGCTCAGCCCGGCTCTGGTTCAGCCCGGCACCGGCTCCGGCTCAGCCCGGCACCGGCTCCAGCTCAGCCCAGGTCCGGTTCAGCCCGGCTCCGGCTCAGCCCAGGTCCGGTTCAGCCCGGCACCGGCTCCGGTTCATCCCGACCACCTCACCGTGTCACACGGATGGGGACGCGGTTCCCCCTCCGAAGGCGGCTCTGGCTCCGCGGAGCTTTTGTCGCTTGTGTTGTGCCGTTTGTACCGGTCATGGTGTGAGAGCCAGCGCGATGTAAATGTGGGTGTTTTGGGCTGTTCGTGGGTGGGTTTTGCTCCGTGCATGTAGAATTCCTCTCCCTTCTGGCACGAAAGGGGTGTGGAAGAAATTTCCTCGAGGTAGCTTAGATCCAAGCAGCCGTAATTCCCGAAGTGACAGGGGGCTGTGAGTGCGGTTCCGTGTGTGAGGCTCATGGGGACAGGTTCCTTCAGACCAGGGGAACTTCGCTCTGAACTTCTGCCCCTTCTCCAGCCCCAGGGCCTGAGGTACCCGTGATGGCAGAGATGCTTTTGGGTTGACTGACGAGCCACCAAATTCTGGTCTATCTCTCTGTTTGCTTACGGTGGAAAGATCTTTTCTGCACGGTGAAAAGCGCTCAAGGAGGAGGAAGATGCTTCAAGCTGTAGTAGAAGGAAAAGTGTTTTCACGAATTGTTAAGGAAAGGAGAAGGTTCACAAACGTGGGGGGAAAAGCCGCAAAACCAAACCCGTCTCTGAGCCCTCCTGGTCCCGAACAAAGCCTCAGGGAGCCTGGGGAGCAGTGGCTGCCCTAGCTGTCACCTTGACCCAGCCTTCCTGGACTGCTGTCCTGAGCCCTGCCATTACTGGTCACTGGCTTCTCACAGGTGGAAGGGCCAAGTGCTCTTAGGGCAGAAAGCAGAAGGGTTTTTCCTGACTGGAGCAGAATTTAGATTGTGTTTGTTGTGAAGGATGTAGTGCATTAAATCCTGAAAGTGAAGAATACTTTTTCATATATGTTTTTTCCTTCCTTCTCAATGGTATGGGTTGGATCAAAACTTGTGGATGATACTAAAATACTCTTACTACACTATTTTCATGGGTTTTGCTTCATGCCCTGAGATCTCTCATGATGTTGGAATTAAAAAAAAGGTTATTTTCCCTCTGACTAGAAAACAGAAGTGACGGTTTAATAAGAAAAATAAGGTTTAAAGTGTTGAACTTCAGATATGTGTGATGGATGCGATGAAATGCTGAGATATCTCATCTTCTTTTTGCCATCAAGACCACGTGTCCAGGATGTGCATTTCTAACAATGTCTTCTTGTTGAGTCAGTTGTTGCAGGAAAAAACGACTCTGTGTAAATGTGCTGGTACCAATTGTACCAGCTCCTTGGTGCTTCTGCAGTCACTTTGTTGGAACCTTATTTTCCCTTGGTTTAATAATTTATAAAATGCCTGTTGCCTCTAGGCACATTTCATCCAGCAAGAAGAAAAACATCAACCAGTGTTTACTGGTTATGGAGCCTGAGGTTTACAAATAATGAAGCTTTTGTGGATGAGGGGGTGTCTCATTTTTATCTTATATAAACTCACAAAAATGCAGGATTTGTGCTGAAACTCTTGTTGGTTATTACTCAGTTCTTTCCCCTATCCTTTTAAAAGGCCTCTTGCCTGCTGGTGACAAAATGGATTTTAACTGTGACCTTCTTTACCCTGATTTTGGGTCTTCTTTTTCCTTTTACCTGTGTCTGATTTAAGTTTCGCAGCTCTTGAGTATTTAACAACTGCTAAGTAAGATGGCAAAATCAGATCCAACATCTTCACCAGCTGAGCTGCTTTGGCTGAAAGAGATCAGCCTCTTTTTGGGCAATAAATTGCTCTCTCAAATCCTCTGCCAGATACTTATGAGCCACTATCATTAACTGCATTTTGAATCACTCATTGAGCTGGAGGGGGGAAACTGGCCTGCAGTTCATCTCATCTCCTTTGAAACTGCTAAATGATGATTCAGTGACCTCAGTGGGCAAATTATATCAGCAGTTAATTGGCCTGAGAAGAAAAACTTGCCTGATACCAAATAAACTGGCTGCTGCTGTTTATTATCCTGAAGAAGATGCTCCAGGTGGAGCCTCCAGTTTCAAACAGTGACAAGGTTTTGTTGTGGCACTGGCGAGGGGACGCAGTGAGCTCCTTCTTTTGGCCGTACCTGAGTGTGGTGTCAACTCCACCTCCAGCAGGTTTTAAAGGCATTGTCCTTTGAAGGATAAAAATCTTATTATTCTCCTTACCTTCTCTTTCTCTTCCTCCTTAGAGGGTAAAATGCTCACTGAGGTGTGGTGTTTTTGGAGGACTTGGCTTTGGGGGGATCCAGCAGAGCTGAATTTAGGAAGGAAGGAAAGCATCATGCCAGGACCCTGCTCATCACCTTGTCTGTGCCATCCTTGCTTTGGCAAAGCCCTTTCCAGGAGCCGTGTGCCACTTCCCAGAGGTGCTGGCAGGTGTTGGGGACAGGGTCAGGGCTGGCCCCTGTGGCAGTGGGACGTGCTGGGTGCTGCCTGGGGACAGCAGGACGGTGAGCCCTGCTGGTGCTGCGGTCAGCCTGACCTCGCTGCCTGCTCTGAGCAGTGCAGGGCCAGCTCTCTGCCAGGAACTGAGGGTGAGTGCTGGGCTAGCAGGGTCCAGTGTGCCCTGTTCAGCTTTCCTTGCTTAAGGAGCTGCAGGAGCGAGCTGGATGTGTGAAAGGGGTCAGCTGGTGGCTTTTTGCAAGGCTGTTAGTCGACTTACACCACCTCCTAGGATGGTCTTGCCAGCTGGCTCATCCTTTAGGGAAGTTTCAAGAGGCTTATCACAATCTTACTAGAAATCTGTCGACTTCTATTAATCTGCTTGTCTCTCCTTGTCTCGTTCCCCAGCGCTCCCCTGCACATTCATCTGCACAGCCCTGCTCTGCTGCTGGCCCACTCCATCCCTTGTGCAGGGCATGCACAGCTGTGGGATGTCACTTTGTACTGCCCACATGGTTTTGCTTTATGTATAGAAAGATACTATATTTTTAAAGGTTTTCTCTGAAGGTAACGCTCCTGAAAGGACAGTGGAGCCTGGGTGGTGTGCTGGCTGGGTGGAGGTGCAGGGTGGTACCAGCAGCAAGCTGAGTGCAGCTGTGATTAAGGCAAAGCCCTCTCCTATGTCAGGTCCTGCTCAGCCTGGAGCACGGGGTGCTTGGCAGCCCCAGGGGCAGGTAATGGTGGGTGGGAATCACCTGCCCCCAAAATTGGTGTAGTTCCCTCTTTGCTGGGCAGTGCTGGGCTTGGCTTGAGCAAAGAGCAGCAGAAGAGCTGTCAGACTTTGGGAGGTGAGAGGTGCTAATGCAACACCCCGGGTCACAGCACAGGGGGAAGGGGTTTGTCAGTGAAGCTACTGGTGGGACCGAGCCAGAACTCGGCACTGCTGTCTGGGACAAATGACACCCTCACAGTGATGTGGCTCTTCCCGACAGAGCCATTCCTTGCAGTTCTCAGAAACACATCAGCACTGGGGTTAACAACCACATAGACACTGAGGAAAAAGAATGAATAGCTGGAGGAAGGCTAAGCCTTAATACCCAAACAAAGCAAAAAAAATGGTGTATCGTTTGCAGAGGATTAAATGAGCTGTGAGATCTCTGGCTCTAGAGACCCAGCTAGGAAATGACAAAGGTGGCTTGGCTGTTCCTGCTTCCAGGGACAGCATCCATGTGCTGCTGCAGGTGCTGGAGCCGCCCATCTGCCTCTCCGCTTGACTTTCACAGGGATGCTCTTTCTCCCGCACAACACATTGTTTGCTCTCCTTGAAGGTTGCTAGCAGGCAGGAAAAGAGATCAGTCTGTTTCTTTCCAGAACAGTCAGCTGATTTCATCCCTTGGGAAGTGGTTGAAAAGCATGAGACAGGTGGGTTGGCGTTCCTGCTTTGTAGCCCTCCATAATTCCAGCAGGAGAAGGATAAACGGGAGAAGTGCAGTTGCTGGGTACATTTCCGTGTTTGCATTTGAAAGAGCTTGATAGGCTGTGATTAACGGGGCTAAATGGAAGCTTGATAAATGGTAATTCAAAGGAACCTCAAACAGAAATGGGTTTCCAAGGAGGCCTTGGGGTGCTGTAAAGGGCAGACTGTGGGTCTCTGCAGTGCTCTTTGGTCATGGTGGGCAGAGAGCACTGCAGTTTCTGTCCCCTGCCCGTGTGTGTCCCTGCTGAAGTGTGCAGACACTCCTATACAGACACACGATGATGTTCCCAAATTGAGACTACCACATCTGCATCCCATGTCCCCATAGCCAGGCTCCAATTAAGGATGCTCTAAAAGCAGCAGGCCAGCTACCATGGCCTTGCAGATGAGAACCACTGGCCTAATCTATTTTTACAGTGAATTAAACTAGAAAAAGGTACTGCCACTCTAGAATAAGAAGCCACCTGGGGAGTTAACCCAGAATAGTTGTTCTGCTTTGAATTCGCACCCTATCTCACTTCAAAATAACTTTCCTTCCTTATATGCAGGCCCTGTAAATTCAAAATACAGGGCATGGCTTAAGGATCCCCAACAGAGACAGGAAAACACCTTCTTCTTCCTGAGGTCTTCTCTGCATCCACACTTACTCCTTAACTCAGGCATCCTTCTCTGCCATCAATCTGCCCTGTTTCATGCTTGATCTGCAGACAGCTGCACTCCTTTCCCACCCCCAGCTCTGTGCTTTGCTCCAACACCCCGAGTGCCAGCTCCCACACCGCCTCTGCTGTCCTGCCCTGTGCCCATCCAGCTGCTGAGCAGGTCACACACAGTGACATGAGCATCCTGGCTGCTCCATCCTTGTCAGGAGTGCACAGAGAGCTTTTCCCAGGCTGGCTGGAGCCTCACTGCCTTTCTCAGTGAGTCAGTGTGAGCACCAGCTAAGAGGCAGCATCAGGTGGTTTTTTGGAGCTGGGGCTGATAACTTGGGGTTGCAGGTGTAAATTATTTGCAGTGGCCAAAGGCGCTGCTCTGGTCTTGTGTCCATCAGGAGGAGCAGTGGGGATGTTGGCAGGATGGTTTGAGTTGTGCTGAGACATTGTTCCTCTGGATTTGTCAAGCTCAAGTTAAATGTATATAATTTTAACATCTCCTGATTCTTTGGGGGCTGACTCATGGTTTCTTGGCCTGAATGATTCATAGCTCTTGAACTCCATTGCTAAATTCATTGTGCAACAATTACAGGGTTAGAAATGCCACCCTAAGTGCACACAAACAAGCTGGCAGCAATCCCCCCCTCCTTTTCTCTCACCCTGAGTTGCCGAGAGACCTTCCTTGTGAGTTTGCTCTTGTCCCTGATTTGTGGATGAGGGTTTGCTATGTCTTGATGCTCTGCCCTTGAGCTGGCCGGCAGGAGTTGCAGGTTGGGTATTTCTGGAAGAGAGGACAGCCTAGGAGGGAAGGATGGAGATGCACAGCTTCACTCATCAGGACCAGTTGCCTTAATTTTGTCCCAACTACTCCATATGATGTTATGGCATAGCCATGGCATCCTTAATATTCCTGTGGGAAAACCTGAGGTGCTCTTAGATGGCTCCATGTGGTGATGTTGGACTTTGGCAGCATTTCAAGGAGACACATTCAGCTTGATGACTGGCACAGCAGCTCAAAGGTCAAAAACCTTCCAAGGAGAAAGACCAAGGAAGGCAGGAGAGCCCTGTGCTGACTGTGAGGTGACCAGCAATACCTTCATTTTCTCTCCTTGGTGGGGCTAAACTGAGATTTAGGGATTTGTGTAGGACTTGGCTTTTTATTAGTGAGGTCTCTAGCAAGAGTTCATCTGCTATGTGACGTTAAGAGGGTTTTGTACTGGGTGGGCTTTGTTTGCTGCCTTCCTTAACCCCTAAAGCAGTGGATGGGAGCAGTGCTGTAGGGCTGGCAGTGGGCTGCAGAAGGGCCATCCCCACCATCTGCTGGACTGAGCAGATTTCAGGCTTTAAGGTGCCTCTGCTACCTGAATTTGACTTTTACACAGGTTTTTCTGCCATCCAAATATCACTTTTCCCCAGAACAGGCATTCAGGTAAGGTACCTGCTGAATGGCAGGGTTGACATCTCTGCCCTTGAAGCCCTCCAAAAAGTCTCCCCTAAGAGCAGCCATTCTTCACAGCTGAGTTCTCACCCTTAACTCTTGATATCTTTGGGAAGAGTCTCTCCTGGACAGGTCTGACTTTGTACATTGGGACAGCAGAGAAGAATGGCTGAATGTTGGGCTCATGAGTGGCTGAGGTTTTCCAAGGATTTCCTTGGTCCTCCTTGGCTTGTAGCAGCAGAGCCTTAGTGCTGATAATCCCAGAAAATGCAGAAGCAAAGTAAGAACAGGTGGGGAGCAGGGCTGTACCAGCAATTCCGGTTCCATGCTTGTAAGTCAACTTAATCTAAAGAATCCAAAATCCTATTTCCAAACTAGTAAATGGTAAATATTTGATTAAACTGGATGTCACAGCAATTGTATTGTCAAAGCAGCAAGTCAAGCCAACAACCACCCTGCCTGTGGCCAAGAGGAGATGCAGAAAACCCAGAAAGTAGGGCATGTATGGTGACGTGCGGGTTGATACTGCGCCTAAAAATAAGGTTCTTCAGAAACAGAAAATCTGCCTCGCAAGCAAGGCAGTGGCAAGCTGCTCCCAGAGTCTGATTTGAGACTGAAACTGGGGATGTTGGCACGGCAGAGAGCTGTGCTAAGGTTTTGTTAGCATTCTGCTAGCAAAACATTTCGTTTCAATCTCATGGCTTGCATCTGAGATAAGGCGAGTTCCTCTGGAGCGGGGCAGGCAGAGGTGGAAGTGAGAGGCGGCGCTGCTTTTCCCCTGCAGGATTCCTGCTCATCTGCATCTTAAGGAGCCTTTGTCCTCTTCAAGTATTGTGCTTCCACTTTCTAGAAGATGCTCTTGTAATATTCCTGCAGGCTTTCAGGGGAAGCAGCCTGGCTTGCCTGATCTGGGCGTGCTGATCCTGTGAATGGGCTGGCCCTGGTACCCTACAGCAGCTCTAGGGTGATTTACAGACCCTACCTGGTGTTGGATCAGCAGCCTCAGGGCCCCCTTCTTGCATGCTGGGGGCTAACCTTGACCTGCATAATCTGGGGGAACTGGAGGATGCATTTTTTGGGGACATGTGCATGGTTTAGCAGGTCAATAAGTCATCATGGAGTTCACTGAGGTATAAGGGCTAAACCTTAGACAACAAATCCAGTTGTTTGAGCTGTCTGGAACAAAGCATCCTGCCCTGTCACATGGATAATTAATTTTCCCCAAAGTCTTACCTCTTTACTCTCCCAACAGAGCCTGTGGGCACCTGCAGAGCAGAGGCAGGAGGGTAACTCTATCCTGAGGAGCTGTACAGGCTCCCTGATGGATGCAGGATGGGTCAGAGGGCATCTTTTTATGTTATTTTGTTAAACCTTTTGAGGATGATTGGAATTGTTATAGATATGCTCAATAATGCCCATAAGCTTTAGAGTTGAAAGCATTTTGTTAGCAGTAATTAAATGCAACCGCTATTTAAAATGGATGGATCAGATGGTTGGGAAGAGAACCCTCACATAAATCTCCCACAAAATCAATAATCCTCCTGTCTGGTGTACAGCAAATGCTTTTAAATTCTGCCAACCGCTGGCTTTGTCACCGTGCTGGCAGAATCACACCTTTGCCTTGGACAGAGATGAGCAAGGCAGGACTTGCTTTAGGTGGCAAAAACCCCGGGAAATCAGTAAAACTTGAGGAAAGTAGTCCCTGTGGATGGTAACAGCCTCTTGCAGGTGGGATGCCCGGTGTGGGTTCCAGGGAAAGGCACATCCCTGTCCACAGCCTGCCAGAGCCCAGCACTGACCCATCCCATGCTGGCACAGCCTGAGGTGCCCAGGAGCTGCAGATGGAAAATCCAGGCACTTATCTAGCTTGTTGCTCTGCCAGAATAGGGCTGTTCCCAGGATTAGTTTTTTTCTGTGGGCCAAAATATGTGTAAATGGCTTTAAACAATGGAAGGATTTCTGTTAAAAAGACTGGGGTGCTGGTGTGAATAGGGCTTTAATTTATATCTTGAGGGAAGGGTGTGGGCTCTTCCAGTGGTGTTTTTGAGATTCTGTTGGAAATTAGCTTAGGGGTTTGCCTTTTTTTTCCCCCATGTCTTATTTTAAAGCCTGTTTTGAGGGAAAATTGTTGTTTTCCAAATTACAGCTCTCTCAATGTGTAGCTGAAAATGTCAGGAAGAGGGATGCAGTTTTGGAAGCCTCCACACATCTGTCTGTGGCAGGGTTGATAAAAAATGGAAGCTCTAACCAGAAAAACAAATAAAAAGAGGTGATATCACTGCCACAGATGGGTCTGCTTTCCCTGCAGGTGTCTGCACTGCAATCCCCACTCCCATATAATGTGCTGTGGAAAAAATAAATGGAGAGCCCATTCGGAGACTTATGCCCTCAATTAATTTTTGTTCCACATAATCGGAGCTGCTGCATGCCTTTCCTTCAATATTTAACTGCCTGACTCAGAGGATGGGGCTGCTCTCCTGCCAGGGAAGTTGGGATTCTCTTCATGTTTGCACAGAAATCCCATTCTGATCCTTCTTTCTTTGCCTAAGGGCAGGGATCCTGCTGCTCCTCTGATGCTGGAGATAAATTTTGTTAGCAGACACTTTTCTGCTGAGGGGGGCAAAGGGGAGTGGCGTGTGCTGGATTCTTGAAGGAATAAAATTTCCTTGTGTTGAGGCATCTCTGGAGCTGTGTGTGCTGTCTGGGGCGCAGTCAGAGGGGAGAGCTCTGCTCCTGGTTGTGTGTGCTCAGCCCTCAGCTCAGGGAGAGAAGGATCAGGACAATTAGTGAGTGCTGGCAGCAGCTTCACATGCTGTTAAAGGTTTCTCTATGGCACTGGGGTAAAGGGAAATGCCTTGTTCTGGTGTAGTTTGAAATAGCCCTGAACATTCTGATTTTTTAACTCTAATCACCGTTAAGATTTCCAAGTTCAAGCTGGCAGAGATGCCCCTCTCCCTTCTCCTTGTGGAAATTCATGGCCAAGAGCCCAGGTGTCTGTTTTTACTGATTCACTAATCGATCTGAAAGCAGAAGGGAACCCAAGGCATTCCCCTTGGGAAGTACAAGGGGGCTGAGCAGATTTGACAGCTCCAGTGCATCCTTCAAGTTGTTCCCAGTGCCTGGTCTGGAGCTGCACCTCAGACTGGGGCTGGAAGAGCCCATTCTGCCCATGGATGTGGAGCAGGAGCCAGTGAGAAGAGGAAGATGATAGAGAAGGAGAATAGAGAGTGGAGAAGAAGCCCCCAGCTACTAATGAGTGGGAAAACCAATCCCATGGAAGTTGTGGATTTGAGAATTTCCCCAGGCAAGGGCAGTTTAATGCAGGCAGGTGGCAGCCCTGAAGGGCTGTGTTGGAGCAGGAACAGAAAGCTGCATTTGCTCTGCAGAGCTTTCAGAGGAAGGTTTTTAAAACCCCTCCTGGTGCTGGGAGCGGGGCTCCAGGAGCAGCTTTGCACAGGAGCCACGTGCAGGGAGGTGAGATCTGAGCTGGCTTAGCTGTAATGCTCTGCCTTGCTCCTAAACTGTGTGAACTGGGCTCAAAGCCCTTCCCTGCTGTGCCTGCTGAGCCCCCAGACCGAGCCCTGCACGTCTGGGGAGCAGCACCAGGTTTGTGTCCCTGCTCACTGATGTGGGGGAGGATCGCTTGGCACACAAGGGTTTTTAAATTTTTTTTTAAGGGAGCCCACGTTGAAATGTTGATAGGAAAAAGAATGTATATTGTGCTGTGTTGGGTGTTTACAGGAAATATATAGTGAAAATAGTGAGGGGCTTTCCTCAAACAACTGCCAGTATTGTTAGGAGGGGAATAGTTGGAAGGAGAAAAGAAAGAGGCACTTAAAATTTTTTATTACCTGTGTTGGCTCCAAAGAGATTTTTTTGACTTTTCTGCTTCTCTTTTTTTCTTTTTGCTTGTATTTTATTCCCTCTGCTGGGAAGGGGCTCATTGAAGACAGAGAGATTATCTGGAATTAGAGATAAAGCAGCCAAACCAAAATGTTTTTAATTCTCTGGAGAAGAATTTAGCTTAAAATTTGGAGCTTTCCAACAAGCTAGAAAAACAATTTACAATGATGTACCTTCACCACCTTTGCAGCAGGCAGCAATGAAAGTTCCTTGGCTGCCGATGGTAAAACAGTATCTTCACTTTAAGAAGGTAATTGGGGCACAGATTAAGTTACTTACTTTGCATACAAGAAACTTGTGGGAAAGCCAAGAATCTCTCCTGAAACTCCCAATTTCTGACGAGATCTCTCACCCAGAATATTTCTGTACCTGCTCTTCCCCACCAGCACTCCAGGGCAGATGTAGGAGTCGTGTTCCCTAAGGGGTCCTGGCTAAAAAAGATATATATATGTATGTGTGTATATATATATATACACATATATATATATATATTTTTAAAGTGATGTTTCCTGCTACTTTCCCTGTCATTCCTTCAGGAGGAACCATTCTTCTGGTAGTGCTGAGCATCTGCTGCTTAAACTGTAGCTGAAGCCCTGAATGAAGAAAGGAGCTGTTTACCTCTGAGATACCAGTGAAATTAAATCAGGCAGCAGCAATTTTCATAATTTTCACTCCTCCCTGTGGTTAACCTGTGGGTGCTGTGGGGCTCACAGCACAACATAGAGAGGATCACATGGTGTGTGCAAGAAGAATTGGCCACCAGAGGCAATGGCCAGAGCTGTCAGAGTAGCACTGAGGGACCAGTGGGTTCCACCAGCCCCTTGTGGCAGGAGCACAGGACTGGAAATAACAGTCCTGAGGTGGTGGTGTGGCTCTGGCAGTGAGTTTGCTGCCCAGGGAAATGCCAGTGACCTTGATCTGTGGATGCTCTTGAGCTCTGGAGAAGGGTTTGTTGCAGATGATGGTGAGGGCACTGCTGAGGTGTGTGTCCAGCTGATGTTTGATGTGCTGCCTTGGGCTCTGCTCAGGTTTCTGCCTTCAGCCCTGCCACCAGCCCTGATGGCCAGTGCCCACCTGTGTCACAGTCCATGCACACAGACCCAGGCAAGGGAGACAGTACAACCTGTCTGCCAGGGTGACATTGGAGAAATAAAAATTTAGGCTTCAGGAAAAAAAAACCCCAACCCTTCAGGAGGCTGGAAATGTTACCCTGTAAGAAATGGGACTGTTTCCTTTGGCACTGGAGGTGAAAATGAGAGTTTTGGGGCTGTGATTCCATGGAGATTTGAAGTCCCCTTCCCAGTTTGCCATGTGGTCGCTGTTGGTGTCCACCCCTCTGTGTGTCTTGGTTTGAAAACCCAGTGGGACTCGATGCAGTGTCCTTATTGATGGTACTGTGATGAAATGTTTTCCTAAAAGGGAGGAAGGGACAGAGGCAGTTTTATAAAAAACTGTTTTGGGTTGTGATGGTCTAAGCATGAAGGACCCTCTTGATTTGATGTGCTCTCTATTAATTGACAAAATAAACCACACAAGCCCCAAGAGCTCCTACCCAGCACAGGGCTCCTGTTCCCATCAGCAGGACAGGAGAGGGGTTTGTTTGCTGGAGATGCTGCAGAGGAGAGCCCAGGTGGCAGTGCTGGGGTGGGAGTGCCTTGGCAGAGCTGCTGGAGGGTGTGTGCTCTGTAGGGACACGCTTAGGAAATGACCTGGAGTGTGTTCCCCTGGGAAGGGTGGGAGGGGGACACTGCTGCCCTTCCCAGCCAGCCTGGGCTGCAGGAGGGAGGCAGGGAAGGACCTCAGCCCCTGTGTGTGTCAGCCCCAGGGCACATCCCCTGAGCCCCCCTGTCCTCCCTTGGGGCTGGCTGAGCTCCTGTGCCTTTCCCTGCCTGACCCCTGGGCTGTCACCTCCTCCTCTCAGTGCCTTTCTGCCTGCCTCTGCATGGGGTTTGGCTTTTGGGCTCCACTGAGCTCTGCCTCACTGGGGACCGAGGGATGAAGAGCTGCTCTGCTGCTTCCTCCAGACCCTGGGAAGGTCCTGGCCAGCAGCAGGAGCAGCCATGCAGAGCACACATCTTTGGCTGGTCTGTGTCCCTCAGCAGGGACAGTGCTGAAGGTGATGCCCTGTGAGTTCTTCACTGGTGCCTGTTGCCAGAGGATGTGCTCAGCAGAAGGGCTGCAGTGGGCTGGTCACCCTGCAGTTCATGGGACACACAGACTGGCCCTGCCCTCACAGGGAGCAGAAGAGATGGATGTTAATGAAATAAATAAATCAGGCACCACCTCCTCTGCTGCCTGCTTATGTGCTCAGATCCTTGCTGCAGGCTTTGGTGCTTGGTTTCCAATTCTAGTGGAGAGATTAGCCTGGTGTGGGGAGGAGAGGGCTATTTCTGTCTCTTCATGCTACTGACTTGACTTTTTGCTGCAGACACCTCACCTAATCACCCAGCCCCAGTCCTGCAGGTGTCCCAGCATGAGCAATCCAGTGGCTGAAAACCATCTCCTTAACTTCTGGGCCTTTCTGTTTTCCCTTTGCTTGAAAGCTTTTAGAAATCTCCAGTCTTTCGCTTCAAGGTGTCCCATTCAAGGGTTGCTCTTCCATGATTTGTGTATGTTTGGGTTTTTTTAAGTTGAATAAAACTGAAATCAGTTGATGACACTTAAGGACTCCTGTGAGTGTTTGTGTTCGGCATTGGTGTCACGCTGTGCTTTAACTGCTGCCTTGGGAAGATGTGACAGAGGATTTGCAGGTCTCCTGCAGTGCAGCTCCAGCTTCATCATCATTTGGGGAGATGAGGAGACTCTGCAGCCTCACTGAGCTGCATGGCTGCTTTAACAGCTCCAGCTCCAGCCCCAGCAGCGTTATGGCAAGCTGCCTGCAGGCTGAATGCTTTGTGGGAAGGTCAGGGGGCAGCTCTGAGTGTGTGCTGCTGGAGGAGAATGAGTACCTTTGGTTCTCACCTTTGAGGGAGGCAGGTGCCATCCTCAGGGTGTGAAATGGGAAGGAGTGTGTGAGAGACACCTTCAGACAGGGCTGGTGGCACAAGCTGCAACCCCTGCCTCAGTGAACTCCCATTTCACAGAACTGCTGTTTCTTGTATTGTCAGTGAGTAACCTTGCCTTGAAAGTCCTTTTGGGCTTAGTCAGGTGAGACAAAACATACAGGAAATGCAAATTTACCAAAAAACCCCATGATGGTGTTGGCCAACACTTGTGTGCCTTTCTCAGGAGCCGCTCAGGTCAGAGTGAGCCTTTCCCTCTGCAGTGCCAGGAGGGGATGGCACGAGTGCCTTGCCTTCTTTGGCCCTGGAACAGCCCCCATTGTCCCTGCAGGGGCTCTGTGTGTGTGGCAGGATGTGCTCAGTGTGCTGGCACAGATCTTCTGAGCTCATGGAAACTGCTCAGCTTGGCCCAACATGAGCAATGGGGCTTTTTTCTGCCCCCTCTAGGTCTTTAAATAAAACAGAAACCAGAATGTGATGCCTTCCAAGCCACAGACACCCACACAGGCACTTGTGTGTCACTTTGCAGGTAAGCAAATGCTGAACCTGTGCTATAGTTAGCCTGAGCTGTTTGTGCCAGAAGTGAGTGTGCCATTTCTTCAGGTGCAGGGAAGGAACCAGGTCACTGGAAAACAGGCAGCCAGAGTGATGGGGCCAAAGTGTTTCTGGGGTCTGTGAGAGCGACAGGGAATTATGTCTGGGAGAAGTTGAGCTGTGTGCACTTCAGAAGAGGTCTCAAAGTGACCTTTTAGCTCCCTTAGAGGTTCATTTTGTGGCTGGATTGAGGACATGCTGGTGTTTGGTACTTCCAGAGCCGTCTTGATGTTCATGGATCTCTCCTTTACAGACCACTTGAATCTCCCATTTCTGCTATTGTGAGATCAGAGGAGCTGCAGGAAAGCTGAAACATGGGCAAGCCCAGCCACACTTGTCCTTATAAATCAATGTCCTCTTGCTCATTCCAAGGTGCAGTCCTAAACCCACAAGAAAACTTCCAGCTTATCTTGTAAAACGCTGAAATAAAGTTCCCTGCTTTAATAATCCTGCAGAACTAGGTCCTCGTTTCTGTTCCAGGTGTGTTTTGGAAAATATTTGTTCATCTTTGAGCAAACAATGGCAGAAGTGGCCTGGAAAAGGAGCGAGGTGGGAGTGCCTGTGCAGTATTCCAAGAGGCATTTCCTGCCCTTATCTCCCCTCCTTCGGGGTATTGTAACTGGGGCTTCAATCTGCAGGCTGTGCTGCTGCAGACCGAGATTGCCAACAAAGATACTTCCCAGGAATGCTTGCCAGGGGCAGGAGCTGAGTTCACCAGAGGTGCTGAAGAGCTTTCCAGAAATGCGTCTGTCCTGAAATCAAAGCCTTTTGGGAAGGGCATTCATGCATTTTCTGCAGTGTTTCTGGGGGCTGTGGGCAGGGGTCAGGGATGGCTGTGAGTGGCTCTTGTGCTGTGGAGGAGCCACAGCACCCTTCCCTTGCTTTCCAGTGCTGTGCTAAACCCACAAGTTGGTATTTTCCATCTGAAGCAAGTGAATTGAATTTGAATTTTGAGTTACTAGCTCTCTTCTGAAAAACTTTGCAAGGATTTGGGTTTGTTCCTGTGTGGAGCTAAAGCATTATTTGGCCCTCTTAAATTCTTATAGGATTAAACAGGTTTTTTTTTCTGTTCAGATAAGTCCTGAAGTCCTCAAAATAAGGTTTGCAGGTGCTGCTGAAGCTGTCCTTGGCCCTTTGCTGGATAAAGCAGCTTCCCAGAGCTGCCTGTGAGCTCTGGCTGAGTTTGTTTGTTTTCAGTTCCCAAACCAATTATCTGTTGGAGGAAACGGCGTGTCTCGCTCTCAGTCTGCGCAGATATTTATAGGTAAGGTCAAACCCCCGTGGAAGGTCTGTGGCAGTGTTCAGTGGGTGTGGATGCCTCAGCCCTGTGGGATTCCCTGGATGTGCTGTGGACACTGCCCTGCAGCCCTCAGAGCCTCCTCCATGGGCTGCTTCACCCCCTGAGAGGGATGAGCTGTGCCTTTCCTGGCTCACCTGGACGGGGTAAGGGTGGGTGTCCTCACCATGGCTCTCAGCTGGGTTTGGCTGCCTCTCTTCTGCTGCTTTTCCCATAGATTCTCTGCATCCAGTGCTTTCCAGGCTGTTGCTTCCTCTCTTTTGCAGCAGCAGAGTTGAGCTCCAGCTGTCTTATTGAGGCTTTCTCAGGTGCCTGTGAATATTCAAGTTCTTCAGTCCCCTTTCCCATCAACACTTTTTCTTTTTGATTTGTCCCTTCCAAGCTGGCTGAACCACATGAGCTCTCATCTCATTCCTGGTTATTCGCTGTTTGCCTGGATTTTGCATGAGCCATTTAATGTGCTTTGCACAGGTCTGTTTGGAAAGGATTAATTCAATTTGCCTGTGATGTCAGCTCTATTTAAAATGCACTTCTTGGACATCTCCTGAAATCTGGGCTGTTTCCTCCTCCTGAGCAGCAGGTGGCTGTGGGTGGAAGCTGGTTGGGCACTCTGTGGGTAGCCCTTCTCAGAGGTTGCTGCTGTGCTCACACCAAGGGTCAGGAGCTGTGAACTGACTACTCTCACTGCTGTGCTTGTGCACCCTGAACTGTAAAACCAGAGTGATTTAGTGTGTGGCGAAGAGAAAACCTGAAGGAAGGGAGAAATGAGCACAACCCCTGTGTTTTTCAGAGCTGAGGTGATTTAAGTATTTTGAATACCTGGGAGCTAGGTGTATCCAGCTGTCCTCAGCTGGGGCTGGATGGATGAGGCAGAGCAGCACAGATGATGCTGCTGGTGGGTAAAGTTCCTGTGGGACAACCTGCCTGGCCTCGGGGCAGCAGACAGGTACCAGATACCTCCAGCCTCTGGCTGCTGGGTTATTTGTGCTGGTCTGGTGTCTGACTGCCCTGGGCACTGCAGCCTTGGTCCCCTCTGACCTGTGCTTTGCTGCTCAGACTGAAATGCCTCAGAGATGGCTGCTGGTGTGAGCAGGACTGGGGAGTGGGGACACCTGAACCAGGGGTGGTGGACAGGAGCAGCCCAGGGAAGGATGGGAGTGTCAGTACTCAAACTGTCCCCAAGTTGTCTGTCTGACAAGTGGTATCAAACAGGTGGGAGATCTTTGCACATTAAGGCTTTATTCTGCCCATAGAAGAGGGTTAATGTGAGCAGTAGAAATGAACGAGGAACTTCTGCTTAATCAAGAGGGTTTTGCTGGGATGTTTGGAGTGGGGGAAGGGGGGAAATCACCAAGGCCAGTAAGAACAATTAAAGCAATTAGAGCAATTAGAGCACAGTTAACTCAGCTGCCTTTTGAGGTGGTGGATGTTACCTGTTGTGTTTTCCAGCAGGCTGAACTCACGTGCCTGATGATGCCTGATCTCTCCCGCTTTTCTCCTCGTTCCAGGTTCCCACCACACTCCCAGCAGTCTGCCATGGGCCCTCCCCAGCTCAGCCTCAGGATGCAGGTATAGCAGCAGGTGGCTGCCATCCAGAACACCTGTGGTGGGCCATCCCTCCCCCTGGGACATCCTCCTGCTCCCCTCTTGGGCACAAGCCATGGATGCCCACGTGGACCTGCTGACCGAGCTGCAGCTGCTGGACAAGGTGCCCACGCTGGAGAGGCTGCGGGCAGCCCAGAAAAGGAGGGCTCAGCAGCTGAAGAAATGGGCCCAGTATGAGAAGGAGATGCAGCACAAGAAGAGGAAGCACGAAAAGAAGAGGAATGCTGTGAACAGGAAGAAAGTGTCTTTTGAAGCCAGCGTTGCTCTGCTGGAGGCTTCTCTGAGGAATGACGTGGAGGAAGGTATGGTGCTGGTGCCTGGCAGGTTTTGTCTGGCTGCCTGTGAGCTCCAAGTGGTGTGAAACCCTCTGTGGTGTGCACAGGCATCTGTGCTGTCACCATGGGCTGCCCTTGCTGTCGTGCTGGGCTTTAAAGCGTTGCCATCTCTGATTGAGCCCTGAGGTCCTCGGAGCCCCGTGTGACACCAGCGTTACCTTGGTTGGCATCAGGAGTGGGTGCAGGAGTGCCAGGATAGGGCAGGAGCTGTGGCTGGGGTTTGGGTGAAGGAAGGCAGTTTTCATCTCTTTCCTTCTCACACTTCCTACTTACAGGAGGTGTGAAACACTTCCTTGCCTTCTGGGTGTGCCTCTCAGTGGTTTTATAGAAGTCTGTCGCAGGGATTTACATGTCAGTGTAAATCTCTTCAACTTCCCTGCTTGAGGCCATGGATTCAGAGCTATGTGAATGTATGATTCTTTTCCCAAAATACTGGGAAGCATAGCTTTGCTTAGTTCTTCCTGAAGAACAGAACTGCAAATCGTTCCCAAATTGGTTTAATTGCACCATTTCTAAGTGGATGAAAGTGCTTTGCTTCTGCTACAAAATCTGAAGGGAGGAGAAAAAAAATGTCTAAAAGTCAATAACCATTACTCTCCGCACAGCATGGGGGAAAACCTGTGAGCTCTGGGGAGCTGGAGAGTGCTTCTCTGCAGAGGAGTAAAAATATCTTTTGCAGGAGAGCTGGAGCAGCCTTTGGGGTTGGTGCTCTGCAAGGCAGTGAAATTGGTGTGATCTTCCTGATCCCTTGGCATGGCAGAGGAGGGTGCTTAGGAAACCTAGCCAGATGAGCATCTCTGCTAGAGAGTGTTGCTTTAGTTTCCAGCACCCTCTGCAAGAGGCAGTGTATCCTGGTATGTGGGTGGAAGGCAAGGACCTCGTCTTATCTCGTGAAGAATCTCCCCAAAGTCATGTCCCTGTTTCTGAGCAAGCCTTTTCTGCCCTGTAACTTGTCCTTGTGTGTGTGTTTTGCTCCTGTTTGGAAACAGAGCATGGACAGTGATGACCCTGCCTGGGCACTGTCACTGCATTTGCCAAGCCCTGCCGTGGCTCTGGTTCTTTGTGCATTTGTGACCTCCCTGGAGCAGCAGATCAATGATAATGCCAGGAGCTGCAGGCTTTTATTCATTCCTTCCTTGCTTTAGAGGTTTCATCGCTCTTTCCAGCTCTCTGCTCCAGTGGCCCTGTGTTTCTCACTGTGAGCTGCTGTGGTTTTCTAGGAGGGCTCCAGCAGTGAAGCCAGCTGTGAAGCTGTGGCTGCTGGCCCTGCCTGAGTGGGCAGGTTTGTGTCTTGTATCACCTCTGCCTGTGCTGGCAGGTATTGGCAGCCTGTGGTTTAGTTTCATACTCAGCTGTTCAGCTGCCAGTGACAGGTCACAGTGCTGGCACAGATGAGGAGAGTTTCACCATCTTCCTTCTGTGTGGTGCTGGGGCTGGGATGGCTCTGCAAGGGGCCTTGGATATTGCTTTCAGCTCTCTCTGGTTTGGGATCTGAGCATTTGGAAGGAGGAAAGCTCCTCACCGATGCTCTCTAATTTTGTGAGGGATGCAGGAAGGGTGGAGGTGTTTGTGACCAGGTGGAGGATGGCTGTGCTCCCTGGGGCAGGGCTGGCGTGTGCTCAGCTGTGACACCAGTGTTCTGGGGCAGGCTCCTGGGCACAGTGGTCTTGCACCACGTGTGGACATGCATGCTTCACTGCTGAAGCTGCAGAGTTGAGCTTTCAGCTCCCAGCTTCACTCTTTTCCTCCTGTGGGGGAAAATCCATTGCTGCAGGTCTCTTTTGGCACCATAATCCTGTTGACCTCTTTCTGTGGCAAGCCCAGGCTGTGGGCTTGAACCAGCAGCTGCTCTTTCCAGTGTGATGCTGGTGATAAAACCCAAATGATACAAAGCCACTTCCCTGCTGACAGAAAATCAATCTCTCCACCCTCTGGAGAAGAAAAGGGACAGTATTTCCACAGCACAGGTGATCCCCAAGTAGTTGGATAGTTCAGATGCCTCAAGTTTTTACAGTGAATTTGTTTTGTGCTCAATTAATTAAGTCCTAAAAGTAGTGTGTGGGCAGGTTGTGTGCCTGCTCTGCCCCCTCTGTGATATGGGACCAGGATAAAAGGAGGAGGGGACAGAGTCAAACCCAGGTGCCAAACTGGCAAAATTCCTTATCAAGAAAGTGTGGGAACTCGTGGGCTTTCAGAGGTCCCAGGTGATTATTTTGATATATGAATCATCTTTTGTTTCCATGTGGGATGTGGAGGGGGAGGTGAAATATAAATGATTAAGAAGTTGATAAGTCAGTGTGAGGAAGGTTGGAGCTGGGGGTGCAGCTGGCACGTGTCACCTCCGAGATGCCTCTGGCTGTGCCATTTCCATTCCTTGTGACTTTTCTGTTTATTTTTATCATTCTCACCCCCAAAGTGGGAGAGGGGATGGTGGGAGTTACTGTGCAATGAAGTCAGGGAGGAGAAAGTGGAGTTGGGTACTGAGCTGGCTCTTTGTCCAGACGATGCGTGAGGCTGTGGTGTGTGACCAGCTCCTGACGTGGTGGTGGAGAGCAGTAGGATGGAGTTGGTGGGTTCAGGTCCCAGCCCTGATTTTCAGGGGTCCTGAGGTCCTGGACATGCTGCTTTCACTGTCCTTTGCCTGCCTCTTGTCCAGGTGTAAGTGAGAGAGCTACTGTGTGCCAGGTGACAGGCAAGAGGCAATAGCCTCACGTTGCACCCCAGGGTAGGTTTAGATTTGTTGTTGGGAAAATTTTCTTCACCAAAAGGGTTGTCTGGCCCTGGCAGAGGCTGCCCAGTGCAGTGGTTGTGTATCCATCCCTGGAGAGATTTAAAAGATGCATCAGTGTGGCACCTGGGGACATTGGACTCTGATCCTGGCAGGCTTTTCCAGCCCTAATTGTTCTGTGGTTCCATGGTCCCAGTGTGGTGGCCAGGCAGGACTGCAGGCAGGGGCTCCTGAGACATCAGCCCAGCGTGGGCAGGAGCTGTGAGGGGTGATGGCTCCTGTCTGCTTGTTCCTCACATCTTCTGCCACAGATCTGTCAAAACATCCCAGGTTTTACAAACGAGCTGCTATGGAAAGCTCCGTTGGATCTCTGCTGACAGCACGGGCTGCAGACACGCTGGTGGCAATGTGAGCTGGGGACACTGGGGTGATGGCAGTGACCCAGACTGGGGGCAGCATTCCCCATGGGCTGCAGGGTGCTGCCTGCACCTTCAGTCTGGCAAGCTGGGATAGTCCAGACAGCTCCTGGTGAGCTCTGGGGTGGGAGAGCAGAGCACTCCAGCTGCCAGATTGGACCTGGTGCGTGCTCTGTGTGAATGCTGGGGAGGGCAGCACACACCATCACCATTTTAATGGAAATATGCTCACTGCCTCACCTCGATCTGGCCTCAATCCGAGCTGCTTTCAAAGGGATGGTGCAAAAGGGAGGCCCCTCAGCCCACACAGAGCTTTCAGGGAGTGTGGTGCTGGATGCAGCCTCTGGGCTGTTCTGATGGCTGCGAAGGAGTTGCTTTATAATGCAATAAAGGAATGCTTTATGAGCTACTCTACTGATTGCGCAGGATTTCTGAAGATAAGAGATTGCTGAGGGCTTTGGAGCTGTTCTGTGAGGTGATGGACTGAAACCATGGAGAGGAGGCTGGTCCTGCCATTCCCAGGGCAGCACCTCATCCCCAAAAGCAGCCAGGGCTGTCATGTCCACGTCTTTCTACATCACTGAGCTTTTCTAAAAGTAGCCCCAGAGCATGGGGAGATGAGACTGGCGTTCTGTAAACTGAGAAAACAGATCCCAGAGGTGGGCAAAGTGGCTGCTTGTACAGACATGTGGCATTTGCTGTCTGGAAGTCCCTTTGCACACCTAGGCTGTTTGCAGTGGGAGCTCCTGCTTGAATGACACAAGCTGCAGGTGTTGGCATTGGCTTCAGCCTGAGCTGGGCTCCTGGAAGGAGGCAGCAGAGAAGTAGAGAGCCCAGGGATTGATTCACCTTCCAGCAGTGCCAGAGGTGCCCTGGTTCTGTGGCTCTGGGATGAGAGCTGCCTCCCACAGGCACCACTGCCACCCCCGGCGATGGCATCGCTGCAGAGTCTTCAGCTCCCACCTCCTGGCTCTTCATCCTGCAGGCAGAACTTCATCAGAGCCTGTGGTGCATAAAGCAGCACTTCTGCAGGAGTTTAACTGTGCAGATCCTTATGGCTGGTGAGCCTGGAAGTGAGGGAAACCCAGGTTTGGTGAGCCTGGACTTGGCAAAACAGTTCCCAGTGACAGAGCAGAGGGCATAAGCTGGGAGCTCATTGTACGGGAGGATTTCCCTGGGCAGAAAGCAGGAAAGCAGCTTCCTCTATAAACACATCCCCCTGCTTCCCTTTGTGCCATCCACTCTCAGATCTGCTGTTCCTGTGCTGTGGTGCCCAGCATGGTTCGTGCACCCCCAAGCAGCTCCGACCGTGCTCCCCTTGCACCTCTGGAACAAACCCAACCTTGTCATTTGCAAAGGCACTTCTAAAAGAGGCCCTAATTAGTGTCTATAAATTGCTTTCTTTAACCTTTCCAAGCTGATGTGATCTGTTCCCTTGTTACTTCAAACCTTTTATGAGTGCCTTAATTTTCCACATTATTAATCTCCTGAAGGTTTTTTTGTGGGGTTCCTGTGTCCAGGTCTGTCAGTAAGTGCATTTATCTGTCTGAGAAGGTTTTTCCCCTGGGTTTTGTGCCCTTTGAAGGGCTCTGAAAAGAAAAGATCTCTTGTCACCATCAGTCTGAGTGTGTATCTGGGTGTGTATCTGGGTATTTGGGAACGGTTTGAGTCAGAAATTAGAAGTTTCTTTTCAATAACCAAGGCATTTCTCTAGTTTTAAGCTCTCACTGGGTGTGGAAATGAGAACTGTCCTCTTTAGGAAGCTGCATGTGGGAGCCCTTGGCAGTGATGAATTTTGTTAATTTTGTTAATGGTGGTTGGTATGTCTTCCAAAAGCAGATTCACATATTTGGCCACATTTTAACTTGGCTTTTTCATGCAGTTTGGATGTGATGCCAACGTGGGGTGATTTGCATATGGCAGCTAACTAGAAGCATCTGGGAGCATGAGCAATATTGAATCAGCAACTTTCTCTCTTGTCATAACAAGTAAATATTTTTAAAATTTCAATCAAGTGGGGAAGTTATCTCCATAAGAGCTTCAAATGCCAACTTTCCTGTCTTAAAATTAATACTGAAAGTCCACCTAAGGTTTTTCTGGGATGAGGCCCTCTCCCCCTGCCAAATCTGCAGTCAATTCCTACAATTAATTTGACAATTTTTCTTTAAACAAAAATGTTTGATCAGAAATACTTCTTTTATTTCTCAAGTTGCTCATTTCCACATCATTTCATTTTCTGCCTTTTACACGTGTGTTGCCTCCCACCATTTCTGCTACCACTGAAAATATTTCTGGTGTATTTTGTAACAGGATTACAGGGTAATGAATAAGCATTGGATTCAAACTGCTTGTCCTGCCAGTCTGTTTGGGTTAAGGTGTTTTTAATCAAATTGGCCAGTCACTGTTGTCAAGATTTTATTTCTAACAAGAGGTAGCTCAAATCACTTAATCATCTTCCAACATTTGGCTGCGGTGTGTTTTGGAGGAGAAGCTCAGCGTCTCCTTGGTTGCCTGTGCACCTGGACACAAACTGGGCATTTCCTTGTTTGTTGCTGTTAGTGTGGCTGTGTGTGAGGAGTGCTGCTGCCTCCAAAGGCAATCTGGGCATAGGGAGAGAGGCTGGGGCTGCTCAGGTTGTGCTGCAAGGTGCAGTAGGTGTAGGATACGTCAGGTCACCATCTGCTCCCATCCCTGCCCGGCCAAATCACGGCGGGGAGGGCTCAGGATGCAGCAGGCACGTCAGACTTTTGTGAGCCCAGGGCAGATTATCAATGGGATTTATTCAGGCAGGTGCCTGGAGATGTCCCTGTCTGCAGGTGCTCAGTCAGTGGCATTTCACCTGTCCCTTCCTGCAGTGACGTGCAGCAGCCGTGCATGCTTCCTGCTGCCTACAGAGCTGCCAAACGCCACAGCCAGCACTTCCAAATCTGCTGCGGCTTGCTGGTGTGTCAGTGGCCCTTTCTAGCCTGTCACTGCCCATCTTGGCTGTCCTTGTATTTTCCCCATGTGCAGAGGCATGGCTGTGGCTGGGATGGACCTGGAGCAGCTCCTGCTCAGTGGGATCAGGGCTGGTGCTCCAGCCCAGCCTCGTCCCTGCCCTGGCAGCTGGGACATGGGGTTTTTCCTTGCAGGCAATGTTCCTTGCCTGCCTTCCAGGTGAGTGTTTCTGTGCTCTGATTCTCTGTGAGTTTTGTCCCACTCCAGCAGTGAGGAATCAGAGTGTCACCAGCAGCTCTGTCGGGGACCTTGGTGTGTTCTGTGTAATGAGCAGCACAGCCCAGAGTGAGATTGCTCTGCTTTCTCTCGCTGGCTGTGAGCTCTGAGAGCCAAGGCTCTGTCCTGCTGTGTTGTGGGGTCCAATCCAGTTCTACCAGGGGCTGTAGGACACAAACCTGATTGCTGCTGAGAGCTCGGTGGCTTTTTGCAGCATCATTCTGTTTTCAGGTGCGTTTTGTAAAACAACCCCCTGCAAAACAACCCACAACCAAAACCACACGTCTGCAGCCACTTATCTGATTGTTCTTTGCAAATGAGTGTTGGTGGGGAAATGAATCCTTTTGGGGGTGAACCCTTCTTGCAGGGTGAAACCTGACATTGCTTCTTTACTCCTGGTACAGTTGAAAATGTGTTTCCGGCCAGGAAGAACTTGCCTGTAGGCTGTGGTTGCAGGCTCTGCTTTCTGCCCCTTTCTCCTGGTCAAGGAGAACTTGAAAAGTGGATTAAATCTATTTTTTTTCCAGATTTAAATTCCTGCCCTTCTGGATTGAGGCCAGCTCAGCTGGTGTAGATTTCTCCCTCCTAGAATAATGGAAAATAGAGGTTGAGAGGGCCTCAGGAGGTCATGTAATCCACCTCCTGCCCCAAGGCAGGATCAACTGTATCTAAAATGCTTGCTAATGAGGGTGGAGTTAGGTATCTTGGTGTATTTATAGGCATCTCCACAACACCAGGGCACATCTACCTGTGCAAGGAGCCCTGCTTCTCATTCAGTTGTGCATATTTTTCCTACTTGCTTATATTTATCCTCCTTTTTATTTTTTTTTATAATGGCTTTGCATCTCATCCTTACACTTATTGACTGGGAGTTTTCCTGCTTCCGTGAAGAATGCTCTAATTCTTTCTTTAATAGCAGTTGCTATGGCAGCTGGTTCAGGCAGTGCCTTATAGCCTAGTGCAGAGCTGCTTCCACACACACTTCCACTGCTTGTTTTTCCCTCTGGAGCTTGGCCAGATCTTTGGGAAACGTTATCATTCACTGCAAATGTCTTGAGAAAAAAAATAAAATTTAAAAAAGTCAGATGCTGGTATAGAAAAATATCCCTTAAGCCTTGCCCACCCTCTAACCCAGCACTAAAGGATGCTAAATAGGCCAGGAAGCCAACTGTTTAATTCTGGCTGCTGGTGCATTTGTAATCAAGAGCCAAGATGCAATCAAGCACCTTGAACTTCCTTTTAATTCAGGGAACAAGAGCCCATGCAGCTCTGAGTGAGCAGATGCAGTTTCCACTGAGGTCTCTGCACATTGCAATTGTTTGTTGCTGGATTTGGCCTCTGGATTCCCTGGATAGCATGAAGTAGGCTGGCTGCAAATAACACTCATGTGGGAAATGGGCTTGAGTTACTCTGGGGTGTTTTCCCTGCTCTGAATGTGTTTTTATAACAGTTTGCAGCATTTCTCAGTTTGGCCAAGGATTTAAAGCTAAGCCTTAATTCACATTTCCCTGGTGGTCTTGTCTGCTGTGCTGGGCTTTGCTTTCAAAGTGGCAAAAAGGTCCCTGCCTTGAATGTAAGAGCATCAAGCTCTGAAATGTAGTGGGAAACTTCCAAAGTCTCATTTATCTTTGTCTGCCTTTACCTGGGCTGACAGGAGAAATCCCATTAGTTAAAAAAACCACAATCCTCCTCCATAATAAAACCCCAAGCAACCCACCCACCAAACAAAGCAACACTAATTTTTTTGTCCTAAGGGCTATTGCTGTAGAGTTCACCTCTAAAAAAGGGAGACTAGAGCAGCAATTAACCTCTGAGACTCTGTCACACCATTCCCCTTGCTTGCACCAGCCCTGTGTTTACCTGGTTGGCAGCTGATGGTGTCCATGGCAGAGTTACCTGCTCTCAGCTTCTGTTTTCTCCTGTGTTACACCTGCCTCTGTTTGGACACATCCATGCGTTGAGTGGGTGGCGAAGATTGTGGCACCTTCCAAGTATTTCCATTTAGAGCAGCAAGGGTTAGAGGTGAGGTGCTGACACTTGGATGGTTCTGGTTGCAATGAGGACTGAGACACGATGGCTTGGTGTCTCCATGGTCTTTTAAATTATCTGATCTGAAGGATTCTCTGTGTCAAACCCATCCTCATCAACAGCAGCTTTTTTTTCTCTATTTTTTCCTCTATTGAATGAAAAGTACAAAGTCCTTGCACAGGAGTAGAGGAGCTCTGCTGCACCAAGCTTTCATTGCTGCAGGCTGTTTGTGGTTTGCCCAATGCCTTGGGACAAGGAATTCATCTGGAAATCCATCCCAGCTCTCAGCCTCTTGGGGCATGAAAGGAGCAGTGTCCCTGCGGTAAAGAACAGTCATTTCTCTGGTGTTAGGGACATGGAGAGAACTTCTGTGTCTGTCTGCCAGCACTGGGTTTGGATCTTCGAGCTGTCAGAGAAGACAGGTGAGATTTGGGGTGCTGTGGTGTTAAATGTGATGAACCCGCTGGAGAGCCCATCAGCTCCACAGAGAGCAGGAGTGACTCAGGAAGCTGGGGCTGGACAGCACACAGTGCTCCCATGGAGAGCAAGTTTCAACCTACTTAGAGCTCAGGCTTGTCCTGTGCCTTCAAACTTTTCAGACCTGGTTTATTTTAGCGGTTCAGATCCTGTCAGTTTGTCTTTAATTAGCATGGCTAGAGCAGGGCTCCGTGGGAGCTTAAATGGGCCTCTTGTTTTAATTAAAATTTTGGTGTAACAGCCTGAAATAGCAGGTGTTAGAAAGAGCCAGAGCTCCAGGGAAGGAGGACAGTCCCTGTGGATCTGCAGTGACATCTCCTGCCTGTCAGGCACTTATCACAGGGGTTTCTTTCCTCCTAAAGCTGGTGCTGTCACAACAGTGATGCAAGGCCTGAATGTGGTCTGAAGTTCCAGTCTAGGCTGTCACCAGCCAGCTCCACCCTGCTGCTGGATGCTGTGCCAAAACCACAGCATGTCTGCCTTGGGAGGTGACAGTGGGTCATGGAGAGGTGCTGCAAGTCCATTTTGCTTTTATTAGAAGGGCAGCTGAGTTTAAAATTTCGTCTGAAAGGGCACCTAAGCAGGATTCCTTGTGCTTTTACAGGAAATTTATTTCTTATAACTTCAATCATGCAGTTGTGAAATAGCTACGAAAAAGCTGCTGCTCTGTCCCTTGACCCAAATTACTCTCCTTTGTGACAGTTTTCTATCACTCTTCAGAGCCAGGAAAACTACCATCTGAGAGCAGGTCAGCACTGGATCTGTAGCATTAGTTCAGGACTTGGGTCATCATTGCATTGTCTCAATCAGTGCTCTAGGATTTGCCATGTGTTCAGTCATGGGAATGTTTGCAGCACTGATCTGTCAGCTACCCTATGGGGATCAGGTGAACAGGAAATATTTCTTGTTTGGCTTACATCCACAGACTTGTCTTGTAGCTCAAGGGCAATATTTGTTGACTGATGTTTCTCCTGTGAGGTGGGATTGACAGCTTGGATTGCAGGTGGAGGTGGAAGGAGCTGTGCCCAAAGGTGTGCCCATCTGCCTTGCCTTGATCCTCGTGTCATTCTTGTGGGGTTCAAACCTTCTACAAACACTCAGCTGTCCTGGGCCAAGCTCTGAGAGGAGCACCTTCAGCTACTGGGGGCTTCCTGTGCATCCCTGAGCATTTTGGCAGAGCCTTCTAAAGATATTTGGGTATTTTGCCTTTATTGCAGTCCGTTTGGTTTTGGTAAAGCATCGTGCTTCTTAGGATACAGAGTGCACGTGGAGAACGCTCAGCTCCCTCCTGCTGGATGCTGCTGTACTGACCACCCCTCTAATCACTGCCCCATGGCATTGAAATAGATTGACAGGGCATTTTGGTCCCTCAGGGGTCACTCTGGTCAGAACCAGGAGTTCCCAGCAGCAGTGGAAACATCTTGTGTGTGCCGTGGGGAGGAGCGGCTCCCTGGACAGCCCGTTCCCAGTTTTGGAAGCTGACCCCAGTGCTGTGGCTCCCCACCCTCCTCCTTCCCTTCCTGCAGGAAGGGCCTGTGGGTTTTCCAGCTGTGGAACAGGAAAGAAGTGGGGATCCTGTTTACCTCCTCCCTGAGCTGCTCACATCTGTTCAGAGCTCCTCCTTGTCCCATGCTGCTCGTGGCTGTGCCATTGCTCAGTGTCCTGTCTCTGCTGTGCCCACCAGCTCTTCATGCAGCATCGTGTGGGGAGGTGCTGAGGTGCCACAGCTGGACTGGCCTTCAAAAGCCCACAGACCCTGGCTGCTGTGTGACTGGGACATGGGAACGGCTTGGTCACCCAGGGATGCTGGGGCTGGAGGGCACAAGACAGGTGTTCACTGGCACTGCAGTGGGCAAAGCTGGTTTTGCCCTATCCCAAAACAGCTTCTGTGTTAGATCCTAATAGCATCCAATGCAGTATCACCTTGGGAAGTGTCAGGTGGTGCCAGACACATGCAGGAATGTGGAGTTTTGGGGGGACTCATGCAACGTCTTGGTTTATCTCACTAAAGTACAGGAGGACTTTGGGCTCTTATGGGCATCCCTTTGCTGCTGTTGGGATGTCTGAATTCTCCACAGCTGGGGTAGAAGCCAGGAGGGTGAGGCACGGATCTGTGAGAGGGTTTGCTGGTGAAAATGCTTTTGGAGTGGGTGAAAGGGAGAGCAGGACTGTCAGCAGGATGCTGCAGCAGCAGGGTGAGCGGTGCAGCCTGCCCTGGCTCTGGGACAGCCTCCTCAGCAACAAAAGCCTCTCCAGATTGGGCACAAGTTGTGGTGTAGAGTGATGGTGTAGAACACTGCCTTGGGGGCAGAGGTGTTTACCTGAACAAAGGTGTCACAGGCCTGGGAGTGTATTTGCTTTGGAAAAAAGGAGTGTAGCTGTGCTCACACATCCCCTGGGACACTCGCAGCTCTGGAGAGCAGCAGGGCTGCCAAGAGCGAGTGGGGACACAGCCAGGGTGGCTCTCTCTGAGTCTGCTGGTGGCAGGGAGCTTTTGTGCTGTCCTTGTCTCAGGGCAGTGAGTCGCTCCCGTGGGGTTTGGGGACAGCAGGAGTGGCTTCATGGAGATTGTCACCCTGGCAGCTGGGTGGGTGCTGCTGCAGAGGCGCTGCCCTGGGCTGAGGAGCAGGCTGTGGCTGTGCTGGGCATGGCTCAGGGTGCTGGGGGTGCCTGCTGAGGAGCCTGGGCACCCAAAAAGTCACTGAGGGACCAGGGTCTGTCCCTGAACAGTGCACCTGGGGGGTGTGTTGCATTCCTGCAATATTCAAAGCTGCAGCATCCCAGCAGCAGCAGTGGGGTGCCCTGCATGGTGTCAGGGCCACAGAGCCACCCTGGCCTGCATCTCAGAGCCCTGTGCATGGCCACAGCCAGTGCTGGCCCCAGGTGTGTGCTGCCTGAAATGGGCTGTGCCAAAAGCTGGGCTCTGGCAATGCGTGCCTGCCCTGCTGCAACCAGGACAAGGTGCCGCGAGCAGGGAGAGTGGCACTGCCAGCAGGCACTGACTGTCACCTACTCTATTTAATTGAATTTGGGAGACTTTTTTTTTATGGCCTATTTTAATTTTCTTTTTTTTTTTGGACAGTTGCTTAACTGGGAAAGTAAACTGGAGAAGAGAAGCTGTCCTTGTTTAAAGGGTCTACCCTTAGCCCATAAATCTGGGCCAGATCTACTGGTACATGCTGATGCTTTATGCAGCCCTGGAAAGGAAAACAGGCATAAATATCACTTTATAGCTGTTCTGCTTTGCTCCATGAATCTGGATCAGTGTCTCTCTCCCTCCTAATCGGGTTAGTTTTCTTTTGATCTGGCTCTGTTAAGGAAATCTAAACTGATTTAGCTATTCCCATCCATTTTCCATTTGCCTGATGGCTCTTTCCACAAGGCTGTGTCAGCTCTACCCTAATTACTGTTGAGTTGTCTGATGCTGTAGCAGGTGACACTCTGCTGTAGAACTTTGTAAATCTTAACCAGCATTCACTGGGAATTTTTTGGCAAATGTTTTGTTTCATTTTTGGACAGATTAGTTTTAAATTGGCAAATGCACTAGACTTAAGGAGAAGACAATTGCTACTAGCTGCCAAACAGAAAACACTAATTATCAATCATGTTTTATTGAGTCTCTGTTGAACTGATTTGCTGTAGAAAACATAATTTTCTTGTACTCTAGCTTCAGGACATCTGATTTTTGAGAGTTCTGCTCTCTTGATAGCGGTGATGTATGATACAGCATAGAAGAGGGAAAAAATTAGCTCAGGATTAAAATCTGTGACATCTTGGAATTTTAATCACCTCCTTTTAGGGACATAAAGCCATTTTCTATGCTGATGTGCCATAAAACCACTGCAGACTCATCTTCCTTGTCACTTCTGCGTGAAGAGCCTGTCCCTGCACGTGATTTACAGCAGAGTTCAGTGAATGCCATGGCTTGTTTGTTTGCTCTCAGTAGGTCCCAGTGTTCAATGCTGTGAGACAAGATAAGAGCAGCTGGGGGAAATCTCAGTGTTCCTGCTTTGCTGTGACAGGGAGCAGCAGCAAAGCAGCGACTGCCTCGGGAGTCACCCACCTTCTACAAAGCTGCTGCTACAGGCATTAACTAAATCAGGTGTTCAGTGAGTTATTGTCCTCTGTGGTTACTTGTGATGGCCAAAACCTCTGTCACTGTGCTCCTGGTATCTGTTACTCACTCAAACTGCCCACTGGGAAAGGCAGGTGGTGTCCAGGAGCATCTTCCAGCTGGCTCATGTGGTCCCTTCCTGACTGCACACTGGGCTGGTTTTCTTTTGGGCTAAGTCCAGCAGGGCAGTTTTATCCAGGTGTATTTCTGTGAGGGGAGGTACTGTGCCCTGTGTGGTGGGGACACATGGGAGCTGCCCAGGAGTGTGGCCAAGTGGGACTGGTCAGTGGGTCAGCACAGCCTGGCCCTGTCCATCACTGCTGGGAATGTGCTCCAGCAGCAGCAAATTTCTCCTTATTTTCAGCAAGGCTGTAGGAAAAGAAGGGATTTCCAGCCAGGGATCTGGGAAACCTTGTCATTCAGATCTAGTCCACTCTCTGAAGAAACTCCTTGATTTAAACAGACTGCATGGGGAAGGAGGATCAGGTTGGTTGCAAAGCATCTCAAAACTGCTGGCAGTGCAAAGGACCTCCTTATGAGAACTTCTGTTCATTTCACAGTCCTTTGAAGAACCTCCTTTTAATGCTTTTTGGACTTCTCCTGCAGAATGGAATCCCAAGGGAAGGTTTGTGCATCTTGCTGAGCTGCTCTGGGGCTCAGGTCTGTCCAAATTCCCCTCTGGCTGGTGCTGGAGTGGAGGAGATGGCTTGGCTTTGCCTCCTGTCCCATTCCCAGGGTGACTCTGCAGTTCCCAGCTGCTGTGATTTGCCTGCATGTGCTGAGCTTTCATATCTGCTTTTATGGGCACGTTATGTGTTAGACTCTCTGGTGCAATATATTCTTCTTCTTAATGTCTTTGATGCTGCCATGCATCACAGGCACAGAACACCTCAAACCAATCTGGTTTGTTGGGTCTGTGTAGAGAAAGAGCCCTCCTGAGGAGCTGGGAGATGTCACCTGGCTGTCCCCTTGGAGCCCACACAGGTGTTGTGTCCCCAGAGCAGGCTGTTTGCTCCATGGGGGATGTGTGTGCTGGGGAGTGGTCCCTGCTGCTGTTGGATGGAACAGGCAGCACCAGCTGGTCCTTTGGGTGTCCTTCAGCCCAGAAGGTGTGTGGGGAGCTTGGCCAGCAGAACACATCCATCCCTGAGTTGTGGGTGGCACATGTGATGTAATTCATGCAACCAGGGCTCATTTTAACTCACCATTTGCTGGCTCCTCCCAGCCATGCTGCATGGAGGAGAGAGAACAATGCTGTTGGGATGTGGAGCCTAGCTGGGATTACAGCTGTGGGAGGTGGCAGCAGCCAGGGCAGAAGATGTGTGCAGCCTTCACGTGCTCACTCCTCAAAGGGCAACAGCTAGGATTTGGTTCAGGGTTTGTAGGTCAGGTTTCCATTATGCAACTGAACTGGTTACTGCTGCAGACCTCGTTGGATGCTCCTGGTGGGGTGGGCTCCTTTCCCTGGGAATGATTCTTTGTGATCAGAGGAACAGAAAGAAACAGGATTTCTGCTGTAATACTGTCTGGGTGCTGATGGAGGGCTGGAGTGGGATTCCCACATTTCACAGGCTGAGGCAAACATATCAAAAACATATTTTACAAACAATGGACTGGAAAAATAACAATAATTTTCTTTAATATTGTGTTTTTCCCAGACCAAGGTGAACCAGGAACAGCTGGGGAGGGATCTTGTGCTTGATGACAGATCTAGCAATGAGGTTAAGATCTCCTGCATCTCCCACAGCAGACACAGGTGCTCCTGGCACAGGTCACACTGAGCATGTGGGGCTCTCTGCCCACGCCTTCAGGACAGGACTTCTTGTGAGGGAGGTTCTATCCTTGGTTTAGGAGGGAGAGTAGAACCCTCCCACTTCATTTCACAGGTGATTAAATGGTCCACGATGTCTCCAGGAGCCAGAACATTTGGATATCCTCAGGAGGGTCTGTAAGGGCTGTAACCTTGGCTAGCCAGCCCTACTCTTGTTAATGAAGGGCTTGACCTCAAAAAGACATCTAGGAGATCTCTTCTGCTGGGTGTTGGTCTGCAGAAAAACAGCAGAAGCTGCTAGATTTGCTAATTTGGACTCTGTGCTGGAGGTGCTGAATTTTGGGCCTGGGAGCAGGAGGAGCCAGGGCAGTGCTGGGTCCAGCCCCAGGGATGGCACAGGGCTGCACATTGCCCATTTCCATGCCAGCTCCTGGTCCCCTTTGCTGTCACTGGGATCCACCTCTGCAGCCTGTAATTAGTGCTGTCAGCAGAGCTGTGTAAGCAGCCACTTCAGTATTAATTACTTTAATGAACTTACCAAGGTGGGTTGAGCTACTAAAGCATTTTGTTGTTCCTGTAAATGTTCAAGTCAAAATATTAGACTGTGGAATTGATGGGGGATGATGCAAAGCTGGAACCTGGCTTTCCTCGTGTCTTAATGCTCAAAATCGGGGTTATTTTAGTTAATTTGATCATGTAGTCTGTTCTCCTCAAGCAGCATGGCAGGAGGGAGTAGGGAGGCTCTCCCCCTTTACTCCTCGGTGTAAGGGCTGCAGTGAGTACAGAGCAGTCTGCCATTCAAGCCCAGAAGATGGATGTCACCATTCCTGCAGTGTGACAACTCAAAGGTGGTCCGTGCCACTCAGGCTCTTGTTGTGTTCAATATGTAATGAAAAACTCCTGATAAGAGGGATCTGCTAGGGAGGGAGCTTTTAGAAACAAACAGGATGGGATGAAATGGCTCATTAACAACACTACAGAAATGAGCAGAGTTTTCACTGCTGCTGGGAGGAGAATGGTCCTGCTGCTGCTAGTGGCAAAACTTAGTGGGGAGTTTTAATGGCTGTTAATTATTTTGCAAACTGCCATTTTATTGGGAATTGTGATATACTTTGGCAAACTGAAGCTGTTCTCCACTGGTGCAGAAAGGAAAACCAGAACTCCTCTGAGCTGCCTCTTGCTGCAGAGGCTGGGGGAGGCATTTCACCTGCAATTCTGACGTGGAGACTTGGTGCTTCATCCCAGGATAGGAGTCATCTCGCAGGGATGAAGGGAGACAAGTCAACAGATGGTTGGATTTGATGATTTTAAAAATCTTTTCCAACCTTAGCAATTTTATGATTCTAAGTGGGATATATTGTGCTCTCTCTACTCCCTGCTGTTGCCTGTAACTCCTTGTTCCCAGCATCAAGGAGCTGTGGTTCAGAGATACTGCTCTGATAAGTGGGATGCTTTAATCCTGTGTAAGAGCTGCAGGAATGATGCATTTTTTAATTTGGTGGTTTGAGCTATTTTGTTAATATATATTACAATAATCATATATAGCATATAATACATAGAATCTCGGTGTGTAAACACAAAGCAATGAATTAAAAATAAATAAATGTATGCATAAGCCTGAAGTGCTGGTCTCACATCAGTGACCTGGCCTGAAGCACTAAGGCAAAGCACTTTCTGGAGGAGACTTGCAGTTCTTTTCCTCTTTCTGTTGATTAAAAGGTCCTCAGGCTGCCCCAAAGGGTGTTAGAGTCCTGAGCTCAGAGCTCCAGTCTGAGCTGCTGTAGATTTGGACCCCAGACCTCTCTTTCCTCAAGGTAGCATCCTTGTTGTCCTGCCAGGAAATTGAGAGCTTTTCTCTCCCTGCCCATCACTAATCTGAAGGGGTTTGCTGAGTTCAGGCTGTATTGTGCAGATGAAGGGTTGAAGCTGATGGAGATAGCTTTTGAAAAAGAGGTGACAAAGGAAAGTGCTGCCAAACCTCAAGCTCAGTTCTTTTCTGCATCAAAGTGCCGGAAGCTCAGCAGAGCAGAGCTGGCAGTGAAAGCTGTCCTGAGTTCACATGAGGCTGCACTTTGGTGTCTGTGCACAGGGCAGGGATGGGTGAAGACAGCCAGTTGGGCTTTTTTTTTGCCTTTCTAAGGTCTCAGTGACCTGTCAAGCTCTGGAGCTGCCTCCCCTGGGTCTCCCAGCAGTCACAGAGCTGTGTTACATCACCCTGCCTGGGAACGCTCATCTTCTACTTCTTGAGATGCTGGCAAGCAGAAAATCACAGGCAGCTTGTGGCAGAAGTTGTTTGAGGGAGATTTCAGCTTTGTGTGATGGAACAGAGGAGATAATTATTAAAATAAGGTGATGTGTGTGCACAGCAATCACAGTCAGCTCATGGACCAGGCCAGGTATGACTCTGTGCTGGCTTTTTTTACCTAATTTGAAGGCCTTTTTGCAGTCTCTGTCTCATTTATTGCAAACTCAGGTGCTAATTTTTGGTTCCACTCTCCACATGTATGAGCTGGTTGCCATGCAGTGCTGAATACTTCTGGTGATGCTGTTCACAGATAAAGTTGACTTCTCTGACAAGAGTTTGTTGGTAACCAAGGGACACTGGACTTTGGGGATCGCTTTGGGATTGGAGGTGTTTGACCTGGAGGGCAAATTTGAATGTACTGCTTTATTAATACAAAGAATGCATTGTGGGCTGTATGATTTGTCTGAAATGAAGGTTGAAAGAGCAGTGGTTGGAAAGTCTGGGGGAAAAGTGAGATGTGATCAGCCCTTGAAAACTGCAAACTTCTGGGACTTGGGCATGTGAGAGTAGGAATAAACAATTGCTGTTAGCACTGAGGCTTCAGCTGCTTTGTCCAATTGCTCTTGGCTGAACAACAGAAGGGATGGGGGAGAGTAGAGTTTTCCTGTGCAAAAAGGGCAGAGCTGGGACCTGGGCTCAAGGGCAGTGTCACAGCTGTGCCATGGACTGTCACTGTGACCTTGGCAGAGAAATGTCCTTGAGCCTCCAGAGCCTTAGTCTAACTTGGGCTGAGATGTCACAGCTGTGAAACGAGGCAAAAACTGATTGTAAAATCCCAGGAGATAGCCTGGAGCTCACTCTGCTAAGGCAGCTGCACTTTGGGAGATCGCTGGATCTGGAAGGTGCTGTTGAAATTCAGATCTCTGAAATGTGTAAAATTTCCTGCTGAATAATTACAGGTTGCAAAAGCAAAAGAGTTGCTGAGGATTACCAGTGCTTCTCTGGTAAAGTTTAGGTTTCTGCTAAACTTGCATGAAAGCTTTTTCTGTAATTTTTTTTTAAATGAAACCATATTCTGTCTTTATCTGATATGAAAAAAGGAGGTGGGAGGGTGATTTTCTGCTTTGTAAACATTTCCCTTCCTGCACTGTGTGACATTTCCAGTTAGAAGCAGTGCTGAGGAGAGAGGATGAGGTTTTAGGAGATTACTCTTTAACTGCTGGCACGTCCCTTGTGCCCTGGCGGGTGGGTGATGTGTGAGACACATCTGGGCTGGCAGCAGCTCCTGCTGTGGCCCTGTCACACAGAGCTGGGCTGCTCTGGGTGTCTTGGCACAGCACACTCTGCCCTCGCAGGTGTTCACACCACAGCCTCGTGGCACCTGGGACAGGAGTGCAGCCATCCATGGCAGCAGAGCTCAGGGCATGACATGGGGCTCTGAGAGATCTCCATCTCCAGTGTGCTCATCCTAAACCAAATGAGACAGATTTGGAGGTAGGTGGGGAGAAAAAAAGCAGTAAGAGTGTTGGCTGAGGTCAGAGTGGAGAAGGCAGTGGAACAGCCAGAGCAGATGGAGAGACCCAGCAGGGCTCTGTAAGAGCAGGGTGTGGTTGGAGAAGCAGGACACACAACAGGAGCCTGAAGTGGGGCAGAGGGGGAGAGCCCAGAGCTGCTGGGATGTGGTCAGCAGGCTGTCACTGCAGGGAATCGCTCTGTGTGAGCTCAGGGCAGCCTGAAAAGCAGATCTGTATTTCCCCACCCTCCACCACAACCTCTCTTCCGTTACTCTAAGTAGAAAGTTTCCTGTTTTATAATTGAAACTCTTAAAAACATTCATGTGGTTCAGGTCACCATACAGCTGCTCAGCTGAGGCCATAGGATGCCTGAAACACGAGCTGGGGCAGAGGCTGTTGGCTCTGGAACCTAAAAGCACTTTCAAATGGCAGTAGGAACTATTTCCTGCTGCACAGAGCACATCAGAGTATCCTCTTGCAGATCCTGCCAGTCTGGCTCTGTGTGGAGGTTGGAGGGGGCCTTTGCAATTCTGCTCCTCTGATCACCTGTTAGGTTATTGTGTTCGTGTAGCTGGGGAGGCTCTCCAGACAGCTGCAGAAGTTTCCCTCCTGACACCATTGCTCCCTTTTATCCAAACACTTCTCTGGCTGTCATTTCTATTAAAGCCAGGACATTTTATGATGCATTTGCTTTTTGGTACCCTGAAAGACTTAATTTCTAATAAGCTTAGTACAGACGGGCGCTAAGTGCTCCATGTCCCAGTAGATGGATTTTGGTCCAACACATCAAAAGTTGTTTCTGAACATGTACACAAGTGAGATTCTCTGTGCTGCTCAGATAAAAGGCACATGTTGTGTGCACATTGATTTTGTGTTGTCTCAATGGATTTGCATGTGTTGTCATGACTTCCAAGAAGTGCTTTTTGTAGGAAGAAAGCTGGGAGTAGCCAGAGGAGCAGGAGAACAGGAGGTCCTGCTTGAGTTCCTGACTCTTTAGGTGCCCTTGGTCTTGCTCTGCCCTGAAACTCAAAGAAAAATGAAATGTGTTGCTCACCTGCTTGTGCCCACCAAACCCAAAAATTCAGGTGTGTACTCAGGAGATGGGGATGCAGAAGATGTGGCTGTCCATCCTCCCTTGCTTTGGGGTGTTGTTCCCTGCTCAGGCCACTCGTGTGGCTTCCACCACAGTGGGACCATTCCCTGTGTGAGCTCTCACACCCTAAAATCCAGCACTGGTGCCAAGCTCCTGAGTCATCCTTGGGAAACTTGGCCTTGGCTTGCTTGGTCCATGCCTCCCAAAGCCTGAGTTAGTATCTATTTTTTTAGTGCTCTTTAAATCAGAACTGCTGAAATAACTGCTCTGAAATGCCTTGTAAAGAGAGAAGAGGCTCTGTGGCAGCCCAGGTGTTCCTGTCACAGTGATATTGAGGAATCTGCTTTCCTGGCTCCCTGCCCACAGCAATCCTGCTGAAGGCAGCTGAGCCCAAAGGTTATATAAAACACTCATCCCTTTCAAATCCCATCATCTGTTTAAAAACCATCCCAAAATGATTTATTTATTCTTCCAATACCAGGTGACAAATGGGAAACCAGGGAAGTAACCTTTGTGTTTAATTTTACTTTATGTATTTAACATTTCCAGTGTGGATCAATTTCACTGTTAGTCTGACATGAGAAGAGGATCAGGATACTTTTGAACATGACACTGCATCCTTGGAAAGGTGTGTCACAGGGCAGCGTCCTCTAATTTTTATTTTCCCAACTGAAATAAATTTGGCTTTGTTTCTGCTATGCCCTTCAAGCACCGTGGCTGCAGGTGGGTAACTTGCCCATTTCCTTTTCCCAGTAATCCCAGGTGGATGGCAGCCATTAAGGAAAGATGCTTTATCATCGCTAGCACTAAGTGGATTATCAGAGCTTCAAGTCCTGCATGCAGAACAAGAAAAATGTGGGATGCAGAAGGGTGTGGGGGCCCATCCATCCAAGAAGCAGCTCTAGGAGCTTGTCCCTTTGTAGCACTGCTCATTGCTGTGGCGCTGCAGTGATGGATAAAGCAAAAATGGATTGAAATTTGCACAAAGTGGGGAAAAGAATGGGGCTCTCTGCATTAAATAAATGTATGACTTGTTGACTTGCTGTCAGAATAAAACTTGTATAAGCAGGCCCCCAGCCCTGCAGGAGGAGCCTGCTGTGAAAAACAAGCTCCTTGGGGCTGGGGAGGGCTGTGCCCTCTTAAGCAAGAAGCATCAAAGTCAGAAATAGATTTTCTTGAGAGAAGCAGCACCTGGGCTGAGCGTGGCTGTGTGCAGTGTCCCTGCCCTGAGAGCGTGGCACGAAGCAGATGGGGCTCTGCTGGCCTCTCTCCAGACTTCACAGCTCTTGTGGGTATATTAGAGCAATGTGTGTGCCTGGCTGTAAACTGGTGGGAAGTGTTTAACAGGCTTTGAACCTTCCTGAGAAAGCTCAGTGATCAATCAGGATGGGATGTCTCGGTCGCTGGCTCAGCAGGCAAACTGGGCCATATTTATTTTTAGGTGTACAATGTGTTTGAAGCTGGCTGAGTGTGGCTTTTCACTTTCTGTGGGGTTTTTCTGTCCTTCAAAAAGCTTTAGGGGAGCTGTGGAGTTTATCAATGGACCAGCATGGGCTATCAGTTGTACATTGCAGGGAGTGGAGGATAAGGCTGAGTGAGTTCATCCTGTTATTGCTCAGAGTTTAGATATGCTGTTAAATGTGAATTTAGCATTGTATGCTGGGTTAGGAAGCTGGCAGAGCGCTCACAGCTTCAGTGCTGTTTTCCTGGCATTGTTTCTCCTGTGTAATAAATATCCCTGCAAAACCCCAGCAGTAAACATGCAGCTTTGAAGTAGCTGAGCCCATCCATAGTCCCATGCCTGGCAGGCTGGGATCAGTCTCTGCAGACATTTGCCAACACCCCTGCGTGTGTGTCACTACAAATAATGCTGGAAGGGGCTTTTCTGCTACACTGGGTCTGACTAAAGCTGCATTTGGGTGGAAAGGACTTGGAACTAGGTGTAAAAATGTTTTATTAACCCAAGTGAAATTTCATTTTATGCAGTGAAATCATGTGTGAACATACAGAAATTATTGAGCTGTCATAGAGACCCCACCTTTCAAAAGTAGCATGGAAGTGCCTGGTTCACCAAAAGGTGAACTTGAAGAATTTTGATGACTTCAAACAGAAATTGTTGAGTAGAAAAGATTGGGACAAACCTGGATTTTTAAAAAGTAATGCCCTGTGCATGTATGTAAACTTGGAGCACACAGGTAAGCCTGCTTGCCAGTAGAGGCAGTTTGCCATTATGTATTTTTGGGAGGAATCAAGACCTCCTATCAGGAAGGTGTCGGTTTTTTTTAAATCCCTCCATGGTATCCATATCAGTTCCAGTTGGCTTTTTCTGTTAGGAGTTATTAATGCTTGAGGTATGCAAGGGCTTGGTATGGATGGGAGTGTAACAGTATCCAGGATTTTATGGTGTAGCTTATTGACTTAGGGGAAACTGCACTAACAAAGGCTTTTTTTTTTTTTTTCTTCTTCATCTGGTTTAGGAACTTTTCTGGAAAAGCTGTTTCTAGTGTAAACTCAGTGGGAAGGAACACCAATAAAAAATGATAGCACTGTAACATCTCTTCAGGCAGGAGATTGCCCCGTGTTGAATTTTCCTTAGGACCTCTACAGTGTTATTTTTGCCTTTACCCTGCTTTTTAGTTTTTGGGGAGAATAAGCGAGGCTGGGAGGAAAAGGAGCTCCTGAGAAGAGGTTTGCTATGTTTGAGGAAGAGAATCTTTCTAAGGCTGCCCTGGGACATGGGAT
The DNA here is from genome assembly GCA_013186435.1 of Turdus rufiventris. NCBI lineage: Eukaryota > Metazoa > Chordata > Aves > Passeriformes > Turdidae > Turdus > Turdus rufiventris. Next base: position 2,848,887 of record PYHW01010463.1, on the reverse strand, counting down.
GGAGGGTGGCTTAAAACCGAGACTGTATTTTCACAGCTGTTGTGGGAGCCTTTTCTATTTAAAACAGCACAGATGTGAATGATAAAATATAAATTGAAGATTAATGTACACCATCTTGGTGTGTGAGAGGTTCAATTATAGGCAGAGCAAGCAGAATAATGGAAAATACATTTGAGTGATCGCTCAGTTAATGTAATTTGCAATGAATTATTCACAACAATTTGTTCACCCAGCTCTTATTGTGATCATTTTCATTCCTTCATTTGCTATGTGCTTGGAACTGCTTCCCACAACTTGTGCTCGACAGGGAATGAAGAATCTCCACGCAGCCAGCCCCTGCTCCCCACCTGCCCCCGCCTACGTGCAGAGCACAGATTTGACAGAGCTCAGCATTTTTGGCACTGAGCTCCCTAAGAAGTTAATCGTGGTGTTAGTGTCCAGCCTGGTGCTGCTGAACAGGCTGATGTGACCCCGAAGAGCCCCTTGTGTTGGGCTCAGGGGCTCGCAGAGGGCTCACTCCTGGGATTGTCCTTCCCCTGCAGGCTGGAGCTGACAGAAGGCGATCAGCTGGCGCTGGGGGATTAAGCTGTGTCCTTGGGAGCTGAAGGGTTTGCTTCCTACCTGTGCAGCATCAGCCATGCCTGGAGTGGGGGAGAAGGTGCTGGGCTCTGCAGAGAAGTGTGTGACACCGGCAGGGCTTGGGGAGAAGCGTTTTGTGCACTGTGATCCCTGTAACTCGTGTGTGAAGCAGCAGAGCAGGTCAGCAGTGCCACAGGGGAGCGTCCAGCTTCCAGCACCGCAAAGCATCACAGATGTGCTCCCCCTTTCCTGTTCTTAGGGCACTGGATAACCCATAAATGCACATTTTTTCTGAAGTTTATCAGAAAGGAGCACTTGTTCTTCCTGGCTGTTCCTGGCAGTGGGCATGGAAGGCATTCTTGTCCTCCCTCTGTGTGTGTGCCTCTGCAGCTCATGGGGAGAGGGGGTGATGGAGCTGCTCTGGACCACCCCATGCCCTGCTGCTGGGATGTGACTGGAATGGGGCTGTGCTCTGCTGTGAATTTGGGCTGGGGGCAGGAATGGATGGGGCTGTGCTCTGCTGTGAGCATGGGCTGGGGGCAGGAATGGATGGGGCTGTGCTCTGCTGTGAGCATGGGCTGGGGGCAGGAATGGGGCTGTGAACATGGGCTGGGGGCAGGAATGATGGGGCTGTGCTCTGCTGTGAGCATGGGCTGGTGACAGGAATGAGGGCTCCTTGCTGCCTGACCCTGTGCCCCCCTACCATGCCCTGAAATGCAATCTTCAGCTTAGGGCTGGACAGAAAGCAGTCTGATCTCTTCTTCGTGTTGTTAGCCTGGACTCAGTGGTACCACATCCACATCTAGCTTCATTATCTGACTTTTCTGAACCATTTCTGGTGTCTTGTGGCTGCCAGTCTTCAGTGTGTTGGAAGATACTGGGAAATTAGGTGAGCCTGTCCTGAGGGCAGAAGGGAGCCAAGGGGAGGTGCACTGAGAACATGAGAGCTGCTGCAGGGTCTAGTGAAGAATTCAAAGCTTCTTTAGGGTAAGATTAAAAACTTCTCTGAATCTAACCCTTCAGGGCCTCTTACAAACTCTGTCAAGCTGTGATCACAGTGCCTTTGACACAAAACCCTGTAACAAGCTGGGATTTATGTTGCAGCTTCTTCCCATGGAGAGACAGCACTTACAAGGTTAATTTGCCAGCATCTACTTGTCCAAATCTCCATAATCAGGCAAAACATGATTATGGAGCTGTGTGTCATTAGTACACAATGGCACTTAACTGACTGTGATTGAATTAAAACCCTAATGGCAGAGCATCCAACGTAAATGAGAGACAAGCAGACCACTGGTGAATGACTCGTCTATCACTCAGCTTGGATTAGGAGAGCAGGAGCTCAGGGCTGGCCAGAAACAGTAGAAGCAGAGTCATTAAATTGGATATACTGGCTGAGGTTCAGTGCTCTTATTACTGTTAAGCATGCAAGTGTTGGGGCTGTGAGTCCAGTGTAGGCGTGGGCTTCCTGCACTGGCCCTTGAGCTGGAAAAAACCCAGAGGCTTTGGATTCACTCTGCTCCTGCATGAGCTCTGTCTTTGCCGTATTCTGCTTTTTTGCAGCAGTTTCATCGGGCAGGTGTCAGTGCCTTGAAATTATTTCCAGCAAAAGTAAATCCAAGCATTCATTTTGAGTTGAGTGAAACAACTCTGTGATGTGAAGTGTTTAATTTCACTCCTGCCTGGTTTTGCCTTCCTTTGTGATAACGTCAGAGCAATGGCTTCCAATCAAAATTTCTCTTTGCTCTTGTATTGCCTTTCTTGCAAGTGCTTTTTCCAGCTCTTTTAAACAAAGCCTCATAAATAATCGCTGATGTGACGGTGGGTGTGTTTTCCATGTTCTGTTTTGCGTGCCAGAAGAGCTGTGTCCCCAGGGACAGCCCTGCAGATGGCTTTCCCTGAGGATGTGCTGGGGAAGGGCTCCCTCTGACAGCAGCACAGGCTCAGAGGCTGCAGGATGCTTTGGAGCAGCCCTGCAGTGCTTGGGATTGCCGGCTCTGAGGATGGTTATTGCCCTTTTAGCTCTGGCAGTGTTCCTTACAGCAGCTCTGGTTTCGCTCGGTGCTTGCACGCTGCCATCAAACGAGATGTGACGTGAATATCTGTTCTGCTCTGGCCCCGGGGACATGATTATGAACCTCTGGCTTGTGCTTGTGCTGTCAGTGACATTTGAGGTAGGAAAAGCATTAGGTAGTGAAATCTCTGGGGGAAAAACAGGGAATGAGCAAGAAAACAACAGAAAATGGGCATGGATCATCAAGGTCTGTCAGCAGCGTTGAATTTGAAGCGTTTCTGGTGTTGCTAGTAATCTATGCCCTCTGCCAACCTTGTTGCTATTGCCCTGTGCAAGTTTTTCACCTAGGGGCTAATGACTTTTCACGTGTTTCAGGAATTTGCATTTTAATGGAATAAATGTTACCCTTTCCCCCAAAGCAGTGATTAAAAACTAAAGTCTCTGGGAAGCTTTTTCCAAACACCCAGCAGCTCAAGTGAAGTGTCCAAAGCAGCCCTGGTGTATTTAGATGTGGCAGGGCCCTGAATGTATTTGGTTTCTCATCATGGATAGATTATTTCTTGAGGCAAGACCTCATCCCTCTCATGGTGGCAGGGATCTCTCTCATGGTTGTAACTCGGGACCCCAAAATCCCCTTTGGGCTCTCCAAAGTGCAGAGGCTGCACTCAGGCATTGTGAAGCACACAGCAAAAATGGAGACTGTTCCAACAGAACAGAATGGAAATGTGAACTGTGTGAAGTGTCCTTTGGAAGGAGGCTGGGGAGAATTGTGTGCTGGTGCTCTCTGCTGGATAAAGGCAGGACGGCTCTGCTCTCGCTGTGATGGTGTGAGCTGCCTGGCCGTGAGCTGTGCTGTGCAGGGCTGGCTGAGAGCCCCAGCTGTGCCAGGGTGGCTGCTCTGACCCTCTGTCCTTGCCTTGCAGTGTGCTACCTGCTGAAGAGCAACATCAGCCCGGACCTGTGCAATGAGGATGGACTGACTGCGCTGCACCAGGTGAGGAGCTCGCACCTCCCTGTGCCTTCTGCTGCGTCTGAGCCAGCCTGGCCAGCTTCACTAACTCTTAGATTGCTTTTTTTCCCTTAGTTAAAGCAGTGAAACTTCACCGTGTTGGTGATCTGGTTTCTTGGGGAGCAAACTGAGATCAAATCCTTTTCTTGTGGGAGCAAACTGAAATCAAATCCTTTTCTTGCTGTATCCCACACTTTATTCAGTGATAATAAGAGCTCAGGAGTCAGGGCTGGACGTCACATTTTCCCCACCCTTTAATTTTTGTAGGACTGGTCTTTAATTTTTTATAGAAGATTAACTTTATTTTAGAGACCTTGGCAATCCATGAGTTTTGAAAGTGATTTAAATAAATGATGCACAAGATGCTTGAAGAACCCACTGCTGCTGCTGGCTCAGGGGCTTCCAAAGTCTGTATGGCAGTAGTGATCAGCAGTGACTTGCTGCAGTGGTGTGAGGTCTGTGGCCTTCCTTGGAGCCTCCGTGCTGTTTCCATAAGGGTTTTTCTATTCTCTCAGGCACGTGGGACTGGCTGTGCCTGGCAGCTGCCGCCTCCACTGCCTCCAACAACAGTGCCGTGGTTGTCACACGAGCACTCGGGTTTTCTGGCCATACCTCCCTGCTGTGAATGCTCCCATTGACTTGGGATTTCGGATTCTTTTGCCAGTCGCCTGCTCTCTTCAAAGCTTGGATGAATGTTTGTTTAAAAATGCAAACTGGCTTCTGGGAGAACAAATGGCCCCCACCACCTTCGCTTCTCCAAAAAAGATCCTGCACCCAGAGAAACACTGACAGCCTCCTTGCTTTCCCAGGCAGGCTCTAAAGCCTGGAGAATCCCACCTTGCCCACTGAGAGGTTGTAAAGGTGCATTTGGGAGTTTTGATGGGAGCTTTGTACCCACTGGAATTAACAGAATCCCTGAGCACAGAGAACCCCTCAGTGAGCACATTAGCATTCCTTCCAGTGAATGTGACTTCCTTCCACTTCTGTGATCACTTGGCTGTGTGACAGGCATGACTTTAACCCCACTTCCATGTACAAATAGTGAACAAAATAGAAATACCTGAAAGGTTCTTGTCACTGGGCTGCTGAAATGTTTGTTGTGTGTTGGAGTTCAGCCCCATTAACAGCCCATACTGTGTGCTGAGCTGTGTGAGTCTGCAGCAATGCACAGACCACAGACAGGCCTCTTGCACAAGAATAAATCTTATTTTAGTGTCTTTATCACATGCACATTCATGTCTAGAGGTGACAGAGAGGTGGATCAAAGAGCAAATTCCACCTTGATCAAAGGAAAGAGGTTGAGGCCCTTCTGGCCTGCCTGGCTGTTTTCTAAGTGCAGGAAGGAAGCTGGTTTTTTTCAGGAAGTGAAAAGTGCTCTGCAGGGTACCCCATAATTCTGGGAATCCTGTTTGTGCCTCTCCAGATAACTGTGGTAGGTAGTGTCAGCTCCTGAGAAGACTTTTGCTCGTCACATGCCAGTGTGTGGGATTTTCCCTAAGAAAAGGGAATGTCAGCTTGTCAGCTCATTCCTTGGTATGTGGTTATACTGGTTACATTGAATTTCTGCTATGTTTGCTCTTGAATATGGAAAACCCAGGGGAATAGAAGCTGTGAGCATGTTTGCAGTTATTCCCTGCTGGTTCTGCCCCCACACCAGAAGGCCCAGAAGTCACCAGTGACCCTTTGGTCTGTCCCATGTAGGTGTTCTGCCTTTTTGACCTGCTGGTGCTCAATTTGGTGTCTAACTCTGTTGGAGATGCTCCTTGCCAAGCAGTGCAGGGTAAAGTAGTCTCCATGTCCAGGTGCACTTTACTATTTTATAGCTGAGCAAGAATGAACCCTCATTTTCCCAAAGTCTGGAAAACCCTAATCTGTCTGCATTTCTCCCTCCCCAGTGCTGCATAGACAACTATGAGGACATAGTCAAGCTCCTCCTCAACCATGGGGCCAATGTCAATGCCAAGGACAATGAGCTCTGGACCCCTCTGCATGCAGCAGCCACTTGTGGTCACATCAACCTGGTGAAGATCCTCATCCAGCAGTAGGTGGCTTTTTGTGTCTGTCCTTTCTGTGGGTCTGATTCTACCCACAGGAAACTGAGACTGCTTAGTACTTGGGAGATTGCAGCAGTGGTGATTATTCCCTGCTTTCAGGCTGCTCATGGGGTCCTTGGGGGAGAAGGGGGAGAAGAAGGAAGAGCAGAAAGGCTGAGGAGACAATAAAACCCTCCATGACTAGGCTCAGTTTTGTGAAACTTCTGGAGATTGGGCCAAAATTTGCTCCTTTTTGTCCATATTCTGGTGTGTCCGTGGAACTGTGGTCATTGGGTATTAGAAACAGGAGCAGCCAGCAGGATCTACTCAGACTCCTAAACACCACTTCAGATCTTCCAGCCCCAGTCAAGCAGACACTAGTGCAGGAGGGCAGCAGTGTGTTTGGGTAACTCAGACACCTGGGTGAACTTTGTGACCTGTCTCACTGGGTCTTAATTAGTGATCAGGAAACTTCCTGCAGTGTTTGATCCGCAGTGGTGACACAGGGTGCTTGGCCAAGTCCCTAAAGCTCCAGTCTTTGTAGACTTGCCAGCAAGGAGGAGGAAGCCAGGTGTGTTTGGAGCTGTTTCAGGTGAATCCTGCCTGGAGCAGATGGCTGTGCCTGTGTATGGAGCCCTCTCCTCCCTTTCCCAGAGTGCTGGTGCTTTGGGAGTGTTAACCTGCTGCCTTCTTCCACAGGGAGACTTCTCCCTGTGGTGCTGTCATCTGGGAGATGAGCACTGAAAATTCAGCTCTTCTTTGACTGTATAATGAAGGAGAGAAGAGGATGCAGTCAAGCATCCCTTGGAGGATGTTCCCACTTGGGTTAGGAAGTTTTTGGATGAGGGTTATAAAAATGGACTGGGTATGGAATACAGGGCATTAGTGACTCAGGAAGGAGGTGTAGTGTGTTACCTTTCATCCAATTCTGGAATTAATCTTCTCCATTCATAGCTCTACAGCTTTGCTTCCAATCTTTCTTATCTCATACCTACCTTGGTGGCATTTGGGAAACTATCAAATCCCAGTTAGTTTTTCCTAAGCATTTATCCCAGTGTTTGGCACAGTCTGCTGTGGCTGTCTGAGGTCCTTCCTGGTGTAACTCAGTTTTCCCCTTGCAGTGGAGCAGACCTGTTGGCAGTCAATGCAGATGGCAACATGCCATATGACCTCTGTGAAGATGAGCCAACCCTGGATGTCATTGAGACTTGCATGGCCTATCAAGGTAAGGAGATTGAGTTTATGGAAAATACAGAAATGGGTCAGTGTGGTACTAAAAATTACCCTGTTTCTCAGCTCTTGATTTGCCTCTGGAGAGAAGCAGAGAGCTGCTCCTGATATAATTTCTTGGGACCTGACTCGTTATTCTGATTCCTAAAGATCATGAGGGTGAAGGATGTGGGGTCATATCAACCAGGATCATAAGTCTTATTTTACTCAACCAGAGGAGAGTTTTACTGAACCTTTCCAACTGTCCTCTTTCTAACTGGAATTTGAACAGGGATTACACAGGAAAGGATCAATGAGATGCGAGCTGCTCCGGAGCAGGTCATGATCTGTGACATTCATGACATACTTGCCACTGGACAAGACCTGAACAGGACTGATGCCCAAGGTGCTACGCTGGTGAGTGAAACTGCAGCAGCTTCAGTTTTGCTTTCCTTCAGCCCAGAGGTTATGAAACCTGCCCTGGAGCAGGAGTTACACTAAATCAACAGGTGCATGTCACTGAGAGGAGAAGTCCCACAGAACAGAACACATCTGCTGACCTGCAGGGAACTGAGCCTGGGAGACCTCCCAGTAACCTCTTGCTTCTCATGGACTGATTGAACTCCTCTGGAGGAGATTATGAGAGTCCTCTGGTTTTCCTGGGAGCAGGATCAGTGCTGGGAGCCCTGGAGGCTTCCTGCCTCCTTTCTGCTTTGTGTGGGATCTGGCTCACCCAGAGTCATGGCCACTGTATTTGTTCTCACTGGGTGGCACCTGGACAAGGGTGCAGCACAAAGCAAGCTGGCATCTGATGTCTGGGCAGGGGCTGGGATGGCTGAACAATCCCAGCTCTTTCTATCCCACAAATGTGTCTCCTAAATCGTGTCTTACAGCAGTCCCAGCTTAGGGAGAGTTCAGTAATGGGGTCATATGGGCTGGGCATTTCATACAACCATGGTCATTTAATGCTTGGGCCCACACATAACTGATACACAGGCACTGGGTTTGTGTGATTGAGGGCCAGGCCATGGCAGTGCATTCCAATTTCTTAATCTAAATGCCACCTTTAATACATACTAGAAGTGTAAGGGGAGGGCAGGCTCCCTCCCTTATGTAAGCTTGGATGATTGAAGTTTTTATTGCAGCTTATTTTTCCCTTTAACAAGTATTATATACATTAAACAGGCCTCTTGGCTCCCCCTTTCGTACCACCCCCAACTGATTCCTTATTAATTCATGTGGTCTTTAGAAAAGGGCATAAAATTTGTGTAGAAATTAACTGGGTAGTCAAAAAGCATCAGAATTTATTTCTAGATGAAATTGTAACTCTGTGTAGTGGTATCCTCATGAAAATTGTTTGTAAAGGAGCTTTGATTTTTCCCTTTAGCTCAACTGAAGTAGGAGGAGCTCTGTGGGGAGTTAATCCCTTCAGAGCAGTGCATGGGTCAATGTTTTGCTCAGAGATGCAACAGCAGACTGCAATTATGAAAATCTTCAGACATGAAGTTGGGGGACTAAAAGAGATCATTATTGATTGCCTCCAAAGTGGTGGCTGTACTTGGAAGCCAATATCTGAAAAATCATACTCCCTTAAGTTTGAGTAGCCAAGGTTTAAAATGTTTTTGACTTTCAAATGGTGAAAATAATTAGAGTGTGATTGGAAGTGCAATTGCATGGAGGGAGTCCTGACTAAAGCAGGCTGTAAATTTGATTCAAAAAAATCCCATCTACAGCACTTTAGTGGGAAGAGGAGGTGTTCTTCTGGCATGAGGAATGCAGAACTTAGAGTGGATGATGTTCTGCATTGCAGGCTCATGTTTTGATGGTGCTTTCCCCACAGATTGGGAAGCACTTAAAAGCCCTTGATTTAAAATGTGAATACATTATTTTTCTCATCCATATGTCTAAGTTATTCTTAGAACTGTTAAGCAATTTCCTCTCCAAACTTTACTAACAGGAATTACCTGCTTTTGACCTGGTACCATCTGCCCAGTGTGAAATGTGCTGCCTGTCCAGCTCTAGGCTCAAACATTAGCCAAGAAAATCCTCTGAAACTCAGTGTATAAAACCATTTGTGGTCCTTGCAGATGGCTGATGCTCTGTTCCTTATCTCCTAGCTGCATATAGCTGCAGCCAATGGTTATTTGCATGCAGCTGAAGTGCTTCTTGACCAGGGGGCAAGCCTGGATGTTAAGGACTGGGATGGCTGGGAACCTCTGCACGCTGCTGCTTTCTGGGGACAGGTAAGGAATTCACTCTAAGTGTCATGTGTGAGGGTGGTATTTCTTTCTGAACAAACTGTGGAGTTCTCTGCAAATGGAATAAATCTGTGCAGGGCTGGGCTCTCTGGACAGTGTCAGAAGAGGTCCCATGGGCTCCAAAAAGAACTGGTTGCTGAGAAATTTCAGGCAGAGCATGCCTGTGCAGGTGGATGGTGGGAACAGTGTTTAACATCACACACATACCAGAGTTATTCGAGGCGAGTTGAACCTGTGTGCCACTGCCTCTCATCTTATTCCAGCCTTTAGCTTTAGGGAGGAAAGCCTAAATGGCCTCAAATACCTCGATCAACTTGGCTTTCTTTGCATTCTTTAGATGCAGATGGCTGAATTGCTTGTGTCCCATGGGGCTAGTTTGAGTGCCAGGACATCTTTGGATGAGATGCCAATAGGTGAGTTTATGAAGCTTAAAGAAAGAAATGGCTGGAGTCTTCACGTGGTGCTTTCAGAAGCTTTAACACAATTTTGTAGCTATCTTTTTAGAATCAAAATTGTATTTTCTTTAACTGCAATTGAAGTTTTGAAGCTTCTACTTTACTACAGAAAATGCTTCTTCTTGCTCATAAAAAGAAGGAAGAAGGCATTTCCCAAGCACCAAGTTTTCCTGCTGTGTGTTTTCCTGTGTTATCCCCTGTACTTGGGAGCCTCCCTGCTGTTGTGTGCAGCCCTAAGACCAGGGTGTCTAACAAGGAAGGCACAATTAGTAACATGGTGTTAATGAGAACTGTCTGACAGAGGGCTTGGTCTGTGTGTGTGCCATAGATCTGTGTGAAGAGGAGGAATTCAAAGTGCTGCTTCTGGAGCTGAAGCACAAACACGATGTGATCATGAAGTCTCAGATGAGGCACAAATCCTCGCTGAGCCGCAGGACCTCCAGCACGGGCAGCCGGGGGTGAGTTGTGCTGTGCCCTGCAGGTCACCTGGCCACCCAGGTGTGCTTGCAGAGCACCCTGAGGTGGGTGAGAACAATCCATCTGTCCTTTCTGAATGAACTTGGGTTGCTGAAAGCAGAGCTCCTTTGAAGAGTAGCTTTTTTCACTTGGAAGAGGTGCTGATTCTTGGGGGGGAAATGGTTTTGTGCTGGTGTGGTTTAAGAACTGCCCTGAGCACAGGACCAAATGGTGAGAATTTACCCTGTTAAACCACTGAAACTGGTGTTGGAAAATCATTGCTTCAAGTGGATTGATTTGAGCTTTTCAATAGTATGTCACATGGCCAAGATGCAGTGCTGAGCACAGTTTGCAGAGGTCTTTATGAAATGTTTACTGGACACCACAGCAGTCCTGCACACCACAGGGCTCCCTAAACAGCCCATGGGCCATTTCCCTCTACATTTACTCCACTGATTGCAGAATAGGTCCATAGGGTGACCTGCATGAGCTCTAACACAGATTTGCAGTGCCAGTTTAGAACTCCTTAAATTTCTCCCACCTTCAGTATCCACGACAGTGCCTTCGCTCTGCGTGGGTGTCAGGAAGCTGAATCCACTTTCCATTCCAGAGGGAGAGGCTGTCAAGTGTGAGGAGGAGGAAGGGAGAAGAGCCACAGGCTAAGAGGAAATGTCATGTCCTGCTCACAGCTTTGATGGCCCTTGTCCCTGTCCCACAGGAAGGTGGTGAGGAGGGCCAGCCTTTCGGACCGCACAAACCTTTACAGGAAGGAGTGTGAGAAGGAGGCCATGGTGTGGCAGCAACTGGGGGCAGCAGAAGAAGGGAGAAACTCGGGTCTCATTGGAGAAATTGGGGAGACTCGGACTGACCAGGAGAATACAGACCCTGTAAGGAATCTCTTCTCTTTCATGGGAGTCACTGAGGTGTGGGTTCAGTAGCAGTGGGTGGAAGGAGGCTGAAAAATTTGTAGACCTCATCCACCAGGTGTAAACAAAAGACCAAATTCTCATTTAGTATAAATTGGGATGTCCAACTCAAGTGGAAAGCCTGTTCTGGATTTACAGCTGCATACACAGTTTTGAGACAAAAATGAACCTGGATGCTCCAAAAATATAGTGTGTGCCTTTCATTCTAAAGTTCACAAACTGGTAAGAAGAAAAGAATCGCAAACTTGCTTTACAGTTACAGTAATTTCACGAA
>PYHW01010463.1:2817084-2829578 GCA_013186435.1 Turdus rufiventris | reverse complement strand
GAGCAAAGCCAAGTGGCTTTCAAACCCTTGTCAAGCAAACAGCGTCCTATTAACTGGGACAATCTCGAAAATAGAGGAAAAGTGGCACTCTGTGTGCTGCCCCAGCGGGCCCTCCCTTTCCCTGTGCTCTGGAGCCGATGCGCCCGGAGCTCCCCGGCCCGCAGCGCTGCTGCCGGGGCCAGCACTGCCGCTGTGTCCAGCTGATCCTGCTTTCACGCTGGGATATTCTAGAATCTATTCTAGATTCCCCACCCATGTGCTCTGTCAGACAGCTTCGCTTGCAGAAACCTCCTACTGTCCCTTAAAGAGTGTGATACACAAAAAGCCTGTTCTATAAAAGCAGGTTACCTATAGATATAACACCGTGATTGTATTTCCCTTCCTTAGCTCACTAATTGCCCCAAGTGACGTACAGAACTGCCTTTGGCAGGACTTTCCTTCTCCAGGAGCGGACTGTTCTGATGCACAGTTGAGAACCGCGTGCCGTAGGAATTTGTAACTGTTCCCTGTAACTCACTGCATTCCCGCAGTTTACAGCCTCCAACTGCAATCCCAGCCGGGAGCCACCCTTCCCCTTAGCAGCCATTCCATTGGCTCAGCTGAAATTTAAATCTGCAGCTTCCTTTTTGGGTGGCCAGGTGAAGCAATCCCTGTCTCTTTGTGCAACGCGCACGGCACACCCCGAATCAGCAACCGAGCTTAGTCTCTACTCCCTTGCGAGGGCAGAAGCTTAGGGAGTGTGTAAGGATGGCATGAACGATGGCTCCTGGCCAGAAACGGTCACAGAGGAAGCTCTGCTCTCAGACAATCCCTACAGGTATATGAGACCACTCTGGTAATTCGAGTAAATACCACAAAGACATTTATTCCCCGCAAAAACTGTTCTTGTTTGTAATACTGTTCCTTGCAGCATCCTGACGAGCACCTTTCCTTTCCTGCTCCTGCCTCATTTGTGGCTGTACCTGATCCAGGGAGCGTTTTTGTGGACGTAAAGGGACATTTTTGACACCCTAAAATTCACTGAATGTCAGCTTCTGTGTGGTACTTCTCAATCATTTCTGAGTTCCTCAAGTTAAGATGAAGACTGGGAAAACTTCAGATGCTGCATAATTTCTACTCAAATGCAGTTAGCTCAAGTGACTGCTGCAATCTTGTCCTTGCTATCCTGAATGGATGAGCAAAGAAAAGCTTTTTCTCTGTTTCCTCTAAATATTTTGAGCAACATCATATTTCATTTTCAGCTGCTAATTCTGGGACTAGCACTCAAACGTGCTGTGAATTGAGCTGTCATATGAAGGCATCAGTGTTCCCAAGGATTTAGTGTGAATTGTTTTCTTTTCAGGGGTGGTTTTCTTACTTGTCTGATCTTGTCAAAAGCATCTTATTGGTTTTTAATCTTCTTCAACACTTTGACAAGTGATTGGGTGGCAAAAATCTCAGGACACACGCAAGAAGCACCAACATAAAGTAACTTTATCTAGAAATACCCATGCGCTTGTGCATGTTACATGTCAGAACTCAGCCAAACAGAACCATTCCCTTAGGGAGCAGGACAGAGGTGGGAATGCAAAGCTCAGCCTGTTCCTGTGGGAAAGGTTTCCTGTGAGTAGAGGCCATGCCACACACAGAGCAGCTGTGTTGCGTGCTTACACACTTTGGGTGTGCTGCAGCAGCCTCCAGCTGATAAGGGCAGGTGCCAGGTACCCACAGTGGTTATGTTATCATTGTTCTTTATGCTAGTTGAACAGAAAAGTGGAAAATTCAGTCATGAACTGAATCCTTTATGGCTTTGTGTCCCTACACAGAAGTGGTTTTGAAGGGTGAGAACTCTAGCACCAAATCAGTGTTTGAGGTGGCTCTGAATTAGCTGGAGAGATGGTTCCTAAATGTGATATTCCCATCTTAGGATTTGCCTTTTTGGAAGAACTGTTGGGTGAGTGGAGGCATTTCCTGTGAAGGTAAGGGATAGAAACTCAGTAAGAATATAGAAACCAGGAAGAGTCTGGAGATCAGCTGGGGTTTGTGAGCTCTGACACCAAGGAGGCCATTTGAGCTAATTCTCCTGTTACTGCTTGAAATACTGATATAACAGGTGTAGAGATGGTTTGTCTGGAATCCAGATTCTGCTGTGATAGCTTCCCCAGTGTGGCCCCATTACAGGGGATTGTGTAGGAAAGGAGGATGTGAAAGTGTACAAATGCAGCAGATAGAAGAAAAACCTCTTTAAACCTATGCTTTGCATGCTGGGGCACAAATGAATTTACAGGAGTGTTGTGGCCATACAGAAATCTTTAGAACATGCCAGGGCCTGTGCAGCAGGACAAGGAAATGTGCATGAGGCCCTGATGGTAGCAGCAGGAGAAAATGGCTGGGGGAGGCAGTGTAAAATAGATCCTTTAAATGGTGTGACTTTCCTTGCAGGTGATTGCCCTTGTGATGGATTCCTTCACAGACATCGAGATCTTCAGTGACCTTCAGGATGCCTATAACAACCGCCAAGTCCCTGTCTACATCCTTCTTGACCAGGACTTTGTACCCCATTTCTTGGAAATGTGCAACAATTTGGGAGTTTGTCCTGAGCAGGAAAGTGTAAGTACTAAACTGGGGTCAGTGTGGTTTGTTTTTATTTTTGTGGTACGGTTTATGCATATCAAATAAACCTTTCTATAAAGCATCAGACTGCCTTGAAAGGCTAAAGCAACCTGTCTGTTGCCCATGAGTAGGAGCTACAACCATGATGTGAACCAGCCTTGTGTGCAGTGTGCACTGAGATCCCTGTCCTGAGGGTGCAGCAATTTTCTGAGATTTAATTTTGCAATATTTAAATGGCTTTATTCTTTGGCTCAAGGAATTGCTTGCTAAGGAAAACAGAAACGTGGGAAGCTAAAGGTTGGTACAGCTCTGGTATCATCTGCTTTCTTTCCTAATACTTTCTTTTAAAAGGGTTTGGATGATGTGAGCCAGGTGATTTGCTGTGAATACAAACGGACATGGCTGCATTATGGCTTGGCTGGGATGTAGGCTTATGTTCACTTCAGTTAAAGTTTCTCTGGAGAGGGGAAAGTGCTCCTGCCTTCCTGGGCAGTAATTAATTGGAGCTGACTGTTCTCACCTAATCCAACAGCAATTTAGCACTGTGTGACTAAAAACACTCATACACATTGTATAAAAAAGTTCATTTCATTCCTATCTTCTATACTGTACATAACTGCTTTTAAGTAAAATTGCTAATCAAAAGGTAACTTAAATTTGATGTTGCTTTTTTCCTTTCTTTTCTGAACCAGATGATGAGAGTTCGAAGTCTCACAGGGAGCACGTACTACATGAGGTCAGGTGCCAAAATTGTCGGGAAAGCCAAGGAGAAGTTCATGTTGATTGATGGCATTAGAGTGGCAACAGGCTCCTACAGGCAAGTATTGGGATCTGCTGGTGCCCAGTGAAGCTGTAGAAATGGAGATTTGCTGCAAAAAGATGTGTTAACTTTGCTGTTTGCCCAGTGTTAGTGAGTGCCAATGGCACACAGACTAGCTGAGTCGAAGTGGGGCTGACACAAATCTGAAAACGCCTTTGGAAAACCAGTTTACACGACTTGTTGCTAGCAGAGAGCTTGGCCATGGCTAAATAGAGTTATTCCTGCAGAAATGAATAGTCTGTTGGCTTCTTACTTTACCTTGCCTTAATTTTTAAGCTGAGTCTTGCTGGCTGTAGCTGTATTATTGAAATGCACTGGAGATTAACTGTGAGTCTTGGTTTATTTTCAACAGTTTCACATGGTCTGATGGGAAGCTGAACAGCAGCAACTTGCTGGTGTTGTCAGGTCAAGTGGTTGAACATTTTGACCTCCAGTTCAGGATTCTTTATGCCCAGTCACTGCCCATCAGCCCAAAGCGACCGTCCAGCTGCAGGAACATGTTTGATCACCTGCTGACCAGAACAGAATCCCCTAAAGAATATACTGTGGAAGGCAACTTGAGAGCAGAATTTGCCAGACTGTCTAGCACTCCAAAGAAATTGCTGGGAAAAACAGATCAGACTGAATATACTCCTGCAGGAAAACTTTGTAACCTGGGGCATTCTTGCCTGTGTGAAGAGGAGTCGTTCAGCAATCAGGTGGCTACAGTGGAGCAGAAAAGTGCATCAACTCAAACTGGCCCATGGGAAGAGATGGCAGCTGTGACCAAATGTAATGCAGCCACTCAGGCCAGCGCTGCCACAGCAGACACTAGCACTCAGGCTTCTGTCACGACCAGAGTGACAGGCACTCAGACATCAATTTTGCTGAAGACTGCAGTGACACAGACAAAGGAAGAGGAGGGCACAGAAACACCCCTCCTTCCCAGGAAGTTGTCAAGAGAAGAGTATTTTCTGTCTGGAAAGGCTGTATCCAGTTCTAGCCTGCGATCATTGTCTTCATCATCGTCCCAGTGCTCTCTTGCAAGCTCTACAGGCTCAATATCCTCCCTCCGCTCCTTTGACTATTCCAGTAGTCACAGGGCACAGTATTTCCAGAAACTGCACAAAGAAAGGCAGTTCCACTACTCCACGATCAGGTCGAAGCTGAGCCACATGGTGGAGATCCTGTCGCGGCGGGGCCGTGTCCCTGCCAGCTACATGTCACAGTACCCTGGCAGGAGCAGCCTCAAGCAGCGGCGGGACATCAGCGCCAGCCTGCGCAGCCTCCGCGATGCCTCGCTCTTTTCCCTGAACAAATGATTCTTGCCTGACACACAGCACACAGACCTCAGCCTCGAGTTGCTGTCACTTTGTACCTAAAGATTCTTCCCCTTCCGTCCAGCACTTTTACTTTTTTAATATGCATGTACACCACTCTCCAGCACTTTGTTTTATACTATGCAGTGTAAGTGATGAAAAAGAGGAATTATGTAGTAACTACTTGCAGGTTGCTCTTGTGTGCATTAGTGGTGATGATCATTTTAATTCTGGGTGTTTAACCTCAAAAGTGAACTTGCTTTCCTGGATTGCTAATGCCTTAGTTTTAATTTATGTAAACTGAGATGCACTGAACTTGCTCAGAGTGGCTTTGGAGATCTATCATATATCAAGGAATTCTCAATCCTTTTTTCCAATATTGGCTTTAATTTCTACTTTATCTTTGACAGGAGAGGAATCAGCTTTTACAAAGAACCATAAAGCTGATTTTATTCTGTGATATATATGTTACTCTTCTACTAAAGCTCCAAAGAGTCTTTTGAAACAGTTGCAGGTTATCTTCAACGGTATTACTTTTCCATTGTTTAGGCCTTCTGAAACAGAATGACCTAACTAGCCCTTTAGTTTGATCATGCTCTTGTGAATTTGTTTAGAGATGTGAAAATATCTATGTGTGTGTACACGTGTGTTTCCTTCTTTGCAGTGAGCTCCAAGGTGAGACAATCACTGAGGGCGTGTGACAAAGCCCCTGTTCAAAAGTAAACTGACAAAGGCACTACAGAATGTTATGGGTTATCCTGGGTAATGTTAATTTACAAGTAACTGTGGGAGTTAAATAAACTTTTTTTTTTCTTTTAAACTGTGCTGTCTGAAATATTCTTTCTTGCTCTATCATGTTTCCACTACAAACTTGGTTTGAGGAGCTAAAGTGCCACTCTAGTTTTTGAAGATATTTCCAATATTGAGTACTGCTCTTGAGGTCTGGCTGCTTTGCAGAGCCTTTATCTGACTGTTGGCAGATTTCTGTGCATGTCTGTGCTTGCTGGATCTCTTACCTGAGCAGTGTGTGCAGTCTCTCCCTGAGATCTGACCTGTACTGTTTTTCTTTAGACGTGCATCTCAGTACTTCAGTGGCCAACCACACTGAATTCTGCCAAAACAAATCAGAGTCTGGGTTATCTATTTTTTTTATTTGGGAGTGTGTGTGTCCAGTAGATGGCACATTTCAGCCATCGGCTTGAATATTGAATGAATGAATGAATAAAAATACTCAAACTCAAAAAGGCTGCAAGTGTTGAGAAAAAATAACTTTGGCATTCCTGTCTGAAATCTCTATGGACAAAGAGGCTTATTACTTACTTTTGTTACTTGGATTTCAAAGCAGCCACTCCTTCACTAAAGTTGGAGGTGGGGAAAAAAGTTCTGTCTGCACTTGTTTGAAATGATAAGATAGTTTATTGGTTGATTCGTTGATCTGGAACACAGGCAGCAAGCCAAGTTGCAGGGAGGGAGCAAAGATTACACCTTCAACACCAATATCGTGTTGAATTTTTAAGTGCTCAAATCCTGCAGTTCTTGAATGTATGTAAAATTACGTTGTTTGTTCTATGTGCTTTTCAACTTTATTACAGTTTGCAGCTGTTAAGGCACTCTAAAAGGAACAAGAAACAGTTTACAATTAAACTCCTTTTCGCCATGGGGTTTTCACCTGATTATCGCTGAGCTCTGTTTTCTGTTTATTTGGCATTTTAAATCGGGGTGACTAAGTGACTAAGCGTCGGCGCTTGGTGCTTTCCTGCTGGGGCCATTTGCCCTTTCCAACCTTAGGAGCAGCCTTTTGATCCGGGCAGGGCAGCAGGTCCGGGGCTGGGCTCATCCTCCCTAGCGGCTGGCGCTCCTGCGGGCGCTTCCCTGGGCGTGGGGAAGGCTGCGGGCTGTGCCACCCGTGACTGTCCCGTGGGCGAGCGGCCGGGAGGAGCGGAGCAGAGCGCTATAAAGAGCCGGGGCAGCGGCGGGGCGCTCCGGCCATGGCCAACGCGTCGCAGTGTCTGGAGGAGGGCTCGGGGCGCTGGCCGCCGCCGGCCGGGCCGTACAGCGAGGCGCAGCGCCTGGCGCTGGAGGAGCTGGTGGCGGGCGGCCCCGAGGCGCTGCGCGCTTTCCTGCGGCGGGAGCAGCTGCCGCCCTTCCTGTCGGAGCCCGAGGTGCAGGACATCGCTCGGGCCGCGCTGCCGCCCGCCGCGGGCCCGGAGCCGGCGGCCGAGCCCTCGGCCGGAGCCTCGCTGGACGCCTCGTCGCTCACCTACTTCCCCGAGCGCTCGGACCTGGAGCCGCCGGCGCTGGAGCTGGGCTGGCCGGGCTTCGCCAGCGGCGCCTTCCGCGGGCTGACGCGGGTGGAGGCGCATTTCCAGCCCGGCTGCGGGGACAGCATGTACGGCTGCAAGGAGGCGGTGCGGCGGCAGATCCGCTCTGCCCGCCAGGTGAGTGCCCGCGGAGCGCCCTGCCCTGCCCTGCCCGCGCGGCTTCCCGGGCCACCTCGTCCTGCCCCGCTTCGCTTACTGTACATAACCTCCCGTTTTTAATTACTCTGATGTTTCGTACCGCTTTGTATCTTTCCCACTCTCTTTTGCAGTTCTTTTGTAAATAAGTTCATTATTTGCCTGCTTCCTGCCCCCGTACTGCTGCAAACCGAGTCGGGGCTCTCCGGGTGCCCCGTTCCCTCGGGGAGTCAGCACCCGAGAGCGATGCATCCCGAGCGTGCCCATTCCCGGCTCTCTGAAAGAAACACCCATTGCTTCCCTATCCTGCGCATGATCCACGGCAAACCTCGGGGTTCAGCCCATGGGGAAGATCTGTGGGGGTAGGATCTGCCTCTCAAGGGATCTTTTACTCAGATCTTGATTTGAAATATGAGAATCTCAATAGTAAGGTGAAGACGAGCCTGGCTGTTATCTTGAATAGAGAGGTGAGATGTAAAGAGCAGTCAGACGCTTTGGTTTTGGGTTTTCTTACTGTTCCTTTTCATATTTGGAAAGTTGAAAGACTGGAAAACTGGAAGTAAGCTCACCTTTTCTTCTGGCAATGCTTATGAGGAAAAGATATCTGTTCTCAAGAAGGAAAAACACTCTTGCTTAAGAAGAGATCAAATTTGCCTAACACGGGGCAAAAACGGGTCTAGTTCTATCTCAGGGTGAGGAAGAATACTCTGTTATCACAGAAGACTGTACCATGTTCCGTAACCACCTTAAAAAAAGGCAGAGGGAATATTGAAAGTCAAATTTCTCATGTACTAGCTCCCTTGGGATGCTGTGGTAACAGCCTAATGGATTCTTCTCAAATTCATTTCAGATGATTGCCCTGGTTATGGATTCCTTCACAGATACTGATATCTTCACAGACCTCTTGGAAGCCTGTAGCCAACGGCAAGTTAAAGTGTATATCCTTCTAGATCACTCTTCATTTTCTCACTTTCTAAAAATGTGCAAGGATCTGAGAGTTGACCTTGAGCAGGAAAAGGTGAGCCTTGTCATATTTATAAGGGTAGGGATCTGATCCTGTTTTGGTAATCTTTGAGCTGTCAAAAGAAGAAATTATTACACCTGCTGCTACCACTTATAATGGGTATTATGTAGCTCCAGCTCTATCTTGGAAGGTTTAACTATTCTTACCTAAGACAGCAATTAATAGAAAATCTGAAACCTTTCTAATTGGATGTTACAGCTGCTTTCTGAGCGCAAATATTAATTGAATGTTCAAGGAAATGTAGGAGGAATGTGCAGTTCCTAAAGCATGACTGGAGCTGCTTGGGCTCGCCAAGACTTTGAAGGCTGAGGGAGAAGCAGGTTCTCAGGATTCTGTGGAATTTGGATCCTGATGATTAGGTAACAGGAATTTTCACAGTTACATTCTGCACAGTCACTTTATGGGTTTGCCCCTTAATGTCACCTCTTTGCCTACAAAAACGAGACAAAATCCTCACTTGGTTCCTGGTGGGTGCTCTGTGCCAGTGTGCAGTCCACCAGGGATGGTTATTGCTGTGTTACTCCTTTAAATGCAGTCACTGAACTCTGCAGTGCACCTGACTCTTGCTGTGTTTTTGACAGTTGATGAGGGTTCGGATTATCATGGGGAGCACATACTGCACCAGGTCAGGCACCAAAATCATTGGAAAAGTCCGTGAAAAGTTCATGTTAATTGATGGCATTAGAGTGACAACAGGCTCCTACAGGCAAGTGCCAATTTCTTTCTCTTGATTTACATGATTTCTCTCCAGCAATACTGCAGAATTGCTTTCCTTATCAGATTTTATGACTGACATTTATCCTTAAAAGAGCCCCCTGCTCATCAGTTGGGCTGTAAGAACAGCATAACTAAACGTGGTGAAGGAGGAATTTTCAGTGAATACTTTCATTAGTGATTATTTTGAATTAACTCATAATTTTCTCACTCTTCCTTTGCTAGTTTTACATGGACAGATGGGAAGCTGAACAGCAGTAACATTTTGATCCTGTCAGGCCCCGCAGTGGCGCACTTTGACCTGGAATTTCGGATTCTTCATTCACGGTCAAAGCCTATCAACCTCAAAGAGTTTTCCAGCTGCAAGAAGAACAGGGTGTGGGACCAGCTGTTCAGGATAACAGTGGCTTCCAGAGACGTGACCAGGGAACACTTCCTGAGAATGGAATTTTTGTATCTGAGAGCGTTTGTGGGAGATCTGAAGAGGAAGAGGAGCTGGCTGCATGCCTCCAGGGAGGCCGTGTACTCCCCAAATAACACGATGCACACCTCTCCCCCGCTGACTAAGAGGAATGGCTCCCTGGTTATGAGGCCACACTGGATCATAGAGAGATGAACTGCATGTCCATGCAGAGCAAGAAGCAGAACCTCAGGAACCACGCCCATCCATCCCTGTCCAGCACTGTCTAGCAGTGTGTTTGTGAGGGCAGCTGGGAAAGAAACCTCAGACTGAGAGAAAGTGAAACTGGCATTGTGGCTTGTTTGAAGAATACTGTAAAGCCATTAATGACTTCTACTATTCTGTTACACTTTCATTTCTCAACCTCTTCATGCATGTTTTAAGCTGATGCGTTGGCTCGGTAGCTCAACTTTTTTGGTTTTTTTAAGAAATCTAGGTATTGAAATTTATATTGCTTGTAAGTCTGTTCCAAGGTGAAAGCAGGCTCTGAAATGAGTCTTGCTCTTTCGTTGTACAAACTCTCCATTAACTAGTTCATGACACAGAATAGGAATAACCCTAATCTAGAAACCAGTGGGTCAGTACCACACTACTACTCCTCTGATGTTACATTTTCTTCTTACAAAGCTATGCTGGCAGGCAGAAGGAGCTAATGTGTCAGCAAACAAGGCTTTAGCAGTGACTGAATTTCAAATGGCCTCTATATTAGACTGTTTGGATTGCTGGACATCATTCAATAAATGTAGGCAAGTGATAATATTCTAAAGGACCCACTATGTTTGTAGGAGAGCCAAATGAGACCAATTCCTTGACATTACCAGACAGACTTTTTGTTTTCTTTGTGGCTGCTGCTGTCTGATCTTGTGGGAAAAGCTGAGTAGATCTAAAATCTGTAAAGCTGATGCCTCTTCACAAAAGTCCTAATTCCCCAAAAAATGCAGTGACACAGAAGTCAGCAACAGAACCATTTTTAAGGTCTCTTGGAAGCTCAATTTTTAAATTATTATTTTATCCATTAATTTCTGGAGGGGAAAAAACCCCCACCCTCAAATGAATAAGCTATCCTCCCAAACAGCTGCACATTGAGGTACTGAAATTCCAGCAGCCTGCCAGTGCAGATACTCATTAGTCAAAGGTTTACCATTTCTCAATTGTTCTTGTGGCTCTTCTACTGCAAAATACTCGGGTATGTGCTCGTGTGAGTGTTTTGTGGGTTCTAGGCTTCAAAGGGGAAGGTTAAAACTTGGCAGGGGATTTCACATGGGTTTCAGCTAAGCAGCAGGAAGGTGACATTAAACTGGACAGATGGATCTTGCAAAAATGTACATTGCAAAAATGTACTATTGATTAGTGTGCAACTAATCTGGGCCCTCTTTCTTCTGCACTTACAATAATGGAAATGTAATAATTCTGGCTCCCTTAATCTGTAAATATTCAATAGTTCATAGCTTTGTACTATTCCATCCAGATGTAAAGAAGTTTGAAATATGTATTTTTATTCTTAGCTGTATTTTCCATAAAGGCAAACCCCATACAGTGTTCAACTCTATGCAAAATACTGTTTGTGCAATCCTATTTTCATAATAATTCTCTGTATATATTTGCTCAAGTATAACTTTCCCACTTTGTTGTTCATCTCCTTACTTTAATAGGCAGCTCTTCCATGTGGAATTTTTTTCTCAACAATTACCAATATATTGATGATACAAAATACTGTGAGTTGTGTTTATTTTTGATAGTGTGGACTTAATATCCAAATTACATTGAAAAATATACTTAGAACTTTATGAACATCATAATTATAACTTCATAACCTCTTTTACATGTGGTTACTCAGCTTAACAAGTGACCAGGGAGGTAGAGTGTTGTTGAGTTGCAGTTTGTGCTAATCACTATAACTGCACTGCTAGCATGGGAAGTTATAAGAATATAAGATGTGAGTAGATTTTTATTTTCCCATAAGTACGAATATATGACAGTATTACTAAACTTACTAGAAGCAGTTTGGGCTTTCTATTTTTTAGATTTCCTTTAGCTTCTACTTAATTAACTCAAAGCCTACATTAAGTTTGATCCAATAGTAACTTCCGTGGGCTTTCATGGGTGTGTTTGTGGTTTAAACAGCCTGTAAGTAGCCTGTGGTGGGACACAGCTGCATCTATTCACTATTAGGGTGATCATTTTCTTTCTTGTCCTTCAGCTGCCCAGTGTAAAGTGCAGGAGCTGTGGTGAGTGGTGTGGAGGCATCCTTCCCTGGAGAGGGAATCAGCTCTAATTAATTAATGAGCAGGGACTTCTGAGCAGGGATCTTTTAAATCCTGTGTGCTCCCCCAGGTGACCACAGAATGGGTTGGGCTGGAAAAGACCTTAAAGCTGATCTCATGGCACTCCAGCCATGGACAGGGACCACTTCCACTATCCCAGGCTCCTCCAAGCCCTGTCCAGCCTGGCCTTGGGCACTGCCAGGGCTGGAGCAGCCACAGCTGCTCAGATCAGGGCCTCCCCTGATCCCAATTTGTACTTTGTTCCTCGGACACCCACTGTAGTGCTGCCTGCCCACACACCCGCACATGCATCTGCCAGACAGTTCATGTTATTCAATGCTGACAGTAACTGCCTTGTGTGTTGGATTCAGTATTTGGCAATATTCAGCCCATGGGGCTGTGAGGGAAGAGAGGCAGATCTGTCACTGAGTGCTGACAGTAACTCTGCTGTATGTTGGTTGCAGTATTTGGCAATATTTGGCCCTTTAAGCTGTGAGGGCAGAAAGGCAGACGTGTTACTGAGTGCTGACAGTAACTGTGCTGTGTGTTGGTGGCAGCATCTGGCACTATTTGGCAATATTGGTTCCTGTTACGGGGCTCTGAGGGCAGATCTGTTACTGGGTGCTGACAGTAACTGTGCTGTGTGTTGGTGGCAGTATCTGGCACTATTTGGCAATATTGATCCCTGTTACGGGGCTCTGAGGGCAGATCTGTTACTGGGTACTGACGGTAACTCTGCTGTGTGTTGGTGGCAGCATCTGGCACTATTTGGCAATACTGGTTCCTGTTACGGGGCTCTGAGGGCAGATCTGTTACTGAGCGCTGACAGTAACTGTGCTGTGTGTTGGTGGCAGCATCTGGCACTA
>PYHW01010463.1:2759800-2796448 GCA_013186435.1 Turdus rufiventris | reverse complement strand
TATCTGTGTAATCCTCTTAGAAACTGCAAAGGCTCTTGGAGGGAGTGCTGGGTTCTGGATTTTCACCTCTTTGCAGAGAGAAGACCAATGAAAACAGCACTGAAAAGGTTGTTTACATTTTGAGGTTGAAAACAGACATGTTTATGATCGGAGAGAATTAAATGGAGTGACTGATACTCTTCTCTTTCACCATATGAAGAAATGAAGCACATCTGTTTGAAAATACCCCACAGCATTTGATCTGCTGCTATTTATGACTTGTTTGAGACATGTTTTTTAGTTATTGGTGGTACATACTCTTATTAGTTGCTCTGTAAATAGGTAATTTTCAGGGAAAACCACAATAAATGTGTTGTAGGAGATCAGAATTAAAACAGAACAAGGTATCTAAAAGAGATTGGGTTTGCTTTGCTGGTGGTATCTCATTAAGATTTTTTTCTCTTCTCATTGTACAGCACAGCAAGAGCTCCCAGTGGTGTCAGGATCACTTTCTGAACTACAAAGGGCTTGTGAGAGCTTCTGTTGTAAGAGAGCAGCTGAAAAAACTTCTCGTCCGTTTTAAAGTGCCAAAGAAGTCCAGTGAAGGTGATTTTTTTTAAGCTCCTGTCCAGTACATAGTAAAGGTAGTTTCCAAACTGCCAGTCTGCTCCCTGCTTTTCTTGTAACCTTTGGAGTATTTTTATCCTAGCCTCAAAATATTGTTAATTTAGACCAGATTATTTGTCCTAAAAATGGCTGCAGAAGAGCACTATAGCCTATTTGTATGATTAAATTTTAGTCCAATCTTCATTAGTTGAGATTTCCAGCAAAAGTTACAACCACTGATTATCTATTTAATGGACAGACTTTTCCAAAAGAATCATAAATAGGTCACCCTGTTCCCTCTTTCAAAAAGGCCATTTTTGTTCAAAGTGCTGTTCAGTTTTGGGATGGGATTTCCAGCTGTGCTGTGTGTACACAGGTGCCAGGACTGGTTGTTAGCACTTGTCTCTTCCTGCTCTGACAAATCAGCCTTCAATGCTCAGCTGTCACACTGGGCTGCTTTGGGGACTGTGAAACTTTACATGGAGACACAGGTGGCAATACATTCGTTTTTTAGGCAGCAATTTTTGCTTTGCCGTGAAATGGAAGTCAAAAGGAATTGCAGGGTTCGTCTGCTCTCCTGCCTTTGCTGTCAAAGCCTGATGCACTCTGAAAAGTTGCTTGAGATGATTTAAGTGGTATTTTAGGGATTTTTGCCATTCCATTGACTCATCTCACAGAAAAATTCTTCTTTCCAGGTGATCCAGATCCTGTTTTGAGGTGCATAGTTTCTGGATTCTTTGCTAATGCAGCTAAATTCCACTCCACAGGAGCTTACAGGTGACTATATACAGTTTCACTACAACTGGTGCTTGGTTGGAAAGCTCCTGTGATGAATAAATCTAAGTTTAATCAACAAGCAGATGTTTCTCCTAATTTGCAATTAGGAGCATGTGGCAGCTGATACACTAAATATTTGAAGTTCTGTATTTGCAAACTGCCTCAGTGTTTATCTCTTCTCTTTGGCAAATACAACTACAATTATTAATAGTGGGAAGCTGCTACTAGTAGTCATTAGATTGCTTTAAGTTGAGCAAGTACAGTTGTAGTGCAGTAGTGTTGTAGCACTCCCAGAGCACTAAGTAAAAGCCTGAAATGCTATTTTTTTTCATTTAATGTAGATAAAACTCTTTTAGAATATCAAATTATTGATTGTGCCTTGGGCCAGCATTTAAGCCTGGTTTTATCCGTTCATTAAGTACCAATGTTGGTAATTTACTCCAGCCCTTTCATTCCTGCTTTTATTAAACATACTGAGGCTGAAAAGGAACCAAATGTGAAGCAATAAAGAGAGGCACAGCCTGAAATAGTATCTTACTTTCAAGGACTATCCGTGATGACCACGAGCTTCATATCCACCCCAGCTCAGTGCTGTATGCAGAGAAACCTCCACGCTGGTAAGTTAGAGCTGCTTTCTCTTCTTTGGGGATTTTTTTAAAGGATTTGCAGCATCCAAGTTGAATTGCTTCTCTCCATCAGTGAGGAGTAGATGTAGAAGGTCATAGTTCCCACAGGGAGAATCCGAATGGCATTTCCTTTGCAACATTTTGTAGGGAGTATCCAAATAAAAGAGAGAAATAGAGTGATGTTTAACTGTCAAAGAAACCTGATTGGAAAGGAGAACCAGGTTTAGTGGGCACCACATCTTGCACTGCAGATTGTTCTCCAATAGTCTCTGTACCTAAACAGAGCTAGGGTTCATTTACTTTTATTTAGCCTGTTAAGGAAATATCCTGTCAAACAGCTGCTGCAGAAATGGCAAATGGATTGCAGGTAAAGGGTTTACACATAAAACGCATAATGTGAAGAGTTATGGCAGCAGATTGAGGAAAGAACTGACTGTGCTTGCTGTTAGTGGGATCTGATCATTCCATTTGCAGGTCAAAGGTCCTTATATTACAAACAGAAATGTGTGTCCAGCTCTCAGGTTAGCATCATCTACCTGAAGCATTTGGACTTTCAATCTTCACTGCCTGCTGCTGAGATTTAGAAGGCCTGGTGTCATGGTATCCTGTCACATAGGAGTTTAACTTAGCAACCTAAATTTCACCACTACTGCAGCCTGGGCAACCATTGAGGGCTTCAGTTCTCTCTGCTACCAGTGTATAGGAACATGTTTTCATTCTGGTTTGTTTTCCTCTGGTTTATTTTTAGTTGTGTTAGTTGCCATGTCTCAACACATTTGGCAAAGAGAATTTTGGATTCTGCTCTTTGCTTTGAGAGCTAAATACCAATTAATCAGAAACCACAAACCTCAGGTGTTTGCAGCTCTACTGTGTAGAAGGCAGATAGTGTAACTTAAGGATTTGGTAGCTGCCCCTTCAGTGCAAGGGTTTTGCACTTCCTTGGGGAGAATGACCTTGCCTGCTGAAGGTGACCTCAGAAATAGATTGTCCATGCTGGCAACCTGACTGTGCTGCAGTGGGGATGAGTGCACATGGTTGGATGTTCCCAAATCTCTTCCCAGGAGATGTTCTGGCAGGAGTTCAAGCTTATCTCACTTGTCTGCAGACTGGCGCCATGGATAGTCATGCTGGGGTTTGTGCCCTCCTTGTTGTGGGTGCAGGGTTTTGGTGCTTTGGACATCTTCCCTTATGATATCACAGAGTAATTCATATTCTGTCTTCCAAAGCATCAGCTGTGAGTCCCCCTTGACCCTATTATAAGAAACATTCTTTCATATATCTTACACTCATATGGTCTGGTAGTGTGTGAGGTTGTTTTCATGGCAATCTAAAGATTTTCTTAATGTGGAGAGCTTTGACCAACCAGAGACAAAGAGGCAAGAGGCTGAATTACAGCTTCAAGACTCTCTTGTCACTCTGTAAGTGCCACCTCTGGCAGCATGTACGTGAAACTGCCTAAATATGCTGTTAATCAGCTCTCCCTCATTGCCTGACAGCACTCTTCATTTTTGTCTCCTTCCTCCCAGGGTAGTGTACAATGAAGTCATACAGACTGCTAAATACTACATGAGAGATGTGACAGCTGTTGAATCCTCCTGGCTGTTGGAGCTGGCACCTCACTTCTACCAGCAAGGAACGGTACGGAATCGGCATAAAGGCCAAACGGTACCATTGCTGCGCTAGCAGCTCTTGTATCTGAACTTTCTGAGGGTTTATGTTTTGCTCTGGTCTCATGGGACAGAAATTCAGTTGGCTCTGTTCATTTTAGTGGTTTTACTATAAAGGAAGAGGGTAATAAGTTGATGCATGAAATGTTTTTCCCTATTATCCAGCCAATGGGTGTCAGAGTTAGAAAATGAGATCCAGTTGCTGGTAAAGTTACATTTGCCATCATATCCCTTTGGGAAATGAAGCCTTCAACCATTCTACACTTCAGTATAGGCACTTGCTAGCACTTCCCTGAGCAGCACTGTAGGCAGGCAGTGGTCACACTTTGCATAAGAATTTTAGGAGAGTCTTTGCATGCTTTGCAAATGTTTGTGAAAATCCTGAGCTTTTTTTTGAGCATTAATTATGTTTACTGAAGAAAAATCAGTTCTTATCTGTTCAAAAGTGAAATGGCAAAGAATAGCTGCTGTTTGTGCAAATTCTTATTGCAAATTGCTGTGTGTGATACAAACAGCTTTTATTTATAAGTATCTTTTAATAGTTGTCACCAGCCTTTATTGACAGTCTCATGTGAATCTGTCAATCCAGACTTATTGACTGGTCATTCTGAGAACTGAATTGCTCTGAAATGGTATCTAAATGTTATTTCAGCCACATAGCCTTTAAATACTGTACAGATTACCAAGTTGAGCTTGTATTTAAATTTCCCATGGGACATTAATATCTACTGAGCTTTATATTTTAAATTAATGAAATATTTCCAAAATCTGAGTATTAAAATGCATTTGCATATCAGACCTATGACAAAGGTGATCTGTTTCTAATTTATTCATCTGCTTCACTGTCTGATTGGAGAATCTGATGTTTGTTTTCTTTCACTTCCTTGGAGTTTTGTTAAAATTGAGAATCCTGTGTTGCATGGCGCCCCTTAGGACACCTCTATGGTTACAGTTCCCAACAGTTTGGCATCTGTTCATGTGATTGACTTGAGAGAGGGGTTTTTTATGCTCATCTTGGATAATTCATCTCAATTACCCATCTATAAATGGACTTCCTAAGTAGCTGAATATTTTCTGCCTTTCTCCTGTAAGACATTTGACAAAGGCAGTGATGACCCCAGTGGGGCAGAGCCTTGAGCTTTCAGCTGCTGGGAGATGATCTGCAGACGTGGTGTAAAAAGGAGCTGAGCCAATGTTGTATCAAATCTGTTCCTGCAGTGATTATTCCTTTGACTCACGTATTTACAGTTGTCACATAATTTACATTTAGCAACCCACACCCCCACAAAATCCCACTGTGACCTCTCCATGGGCTGGAGTTTGGGATGAGGTTCTCCTGTAGGTAGGTGGTAGCAAAGAGGACTTGTCTTGAATTGTACTACCTGCCTGACTGAGGAAACGTGTTTTTTCAGGGTAGTGCTACTACTGGTATTGGTATTCTGTGAAATTACATCAAAAGCTAATTTTTAACAATGCCATCCTTTTGATTTGATCAAGTGAAGTCCATTTGCAGTATCATTGCTTTCATTCTAAAATAAATGGTAGCTCTCAAGGGTGGTGCTGGTTTTGAGGAAAATTCTCTCTTCCAGCCTAGTCAGTTTTCCATATCAGCCAAAAGTCTTGGGTGTCCTTATAAAATGTTTGAAAATTAGAAATATTTCTCTTGTGTAGAACTTTGAATCATACATGTAAAATTTGAATTAATAGACTGTTGCAAATCACACTTGTTTATGTTAATTTATGGATATTAAGACCCTTTTTCTACTGAAGGATACACCTTTATGCTAGGAAGGAAAAGTTTTATTCCTTTGTTGAGTTAAAAACAAATTACCACTGAATAGGACTCTGTTAAAAATGTTCTTCTACACCTTGATCTTGGTCAGTTATTTCTCATTCCAAGTTTTACAGAACTCTTTTCGTATTTCATTCCACATTTGTAGGTCTTTAAGGGCACAGAGGTTCCAAAGATCCAGTGCAACTTCAGGATTAATACAGTTGTTAAAGTCTTGTACTTTGTGTACATTCTCCTGGTAGTTTTTGCAGATGTATTGTTGGGAGTACATCTTGCTGTGCATTTTTACACCTGGAAATTTGCTTCCAGTGGGAAATTGTTCCTATGCTTGCAGCTAGTACAGAAGAGCTAGAAGTTATTTTATTACAAGCTAGAATATCACTTTGGGGTACATGTGGGTTTTTATTTAATAGGTTTACTCTAGTTGTCAGTAACAAGCAGAGCTTGGGTGGGTGTGGATATTTGTGTTAAAATTCATTTAAGTTGTGACTAAGGATAGAAAGCATTGTAGTTGATTTTTTTCCCCTAATTTTAGTGTATCTTCTAAGCAGATTTTTTGTTCTTTTCTTTTCTTGCAGCATCTTTCCTTGAAAGCAAAAAGGGCTAAAGTAGATGACCACTGACATGACTTCAGTTGTTGTGACATCAGAAGCAGAACCTACCAGTGATTTCAAGCTGGCTACAGTCCATTCAGCAGTCAGTTCATTAGCAATTTGATCTTCCATCAACCTAAATGTTTAAATGCCTGCCAGGATCTGTAGGGGTTTATGCATGACCAGTACATTGTAAACCTAGAGCTTGCATTGTGGACATTTTAATCTTTGCCTACTTGACCTCTGTCGTTAATCTGGGCATGTTGCTCCTTTTAAATAGGTAGAAAAACAACTTAAAAAGTGAGAGGACATACAGGACCACAAAAAACTGAAACCTTCAAGAAGGAAACAGATTTCCTGGAGTGGTACTGCCTTAGGAGTGTGGGGAGTAGGGTACCCTGCCTCCTGTCAGCCAGAGCACTGTGACTTACACCGGCCAAACTGAGCCTGGCTCCTGCCAGCAGGAGCTCAGGGCAATCAACTACCCCTTGAAATGCAAGGTGCTGCCATGGAAACTTTGATTTGTGTTGGACCATCCCAAACTGGTGCAGCTTGTGCTCCCAAGCAGTTAAAGTGTCCTGCCCGAGGCTGAGCTGGCCTAGCTCGCTGTGCTGAGCAGTCCCTGGATGCTGAAATGTCTGGGTTCTGCACATGGGAGTTGCTGTTTGGGGAGGAGGAGAAAGAGCAGCTCAGTATTTTTAACATGGATTCATTTTCTGCTCAATCAGGGGACTAAAGATGTGTGTTCACAATCAATCAAGTTCACAGACAGGGCTTTACTTTTCTTTTTCATCCTATGAGAGAAAAAATGTTAACCTTCCACTGGTTGGAAATACCAGTAAATTTTATCTGGGGAATATCATGGAACTCTGTTTTTTAGCCTCTGTTGATCAGCAAAGGAGGAAATGTTCTATACTTTCCTATAAGGAACACAGTCCTTTATATTTCTTTTATTACAAATCTGTTCTTTACTGCTTGAGCCTCTTTTCCTCTGTTACTGAGGAGAAGGATGCTCTGAACAGTCGCTGCTTTAATCAGGATTCCATGGCTATTTTTCAGTAAGGAATTATGCTTGTTTGTGTTTTAACAAGATAGCTTGGATACATGTATTTATTTATTTCCATTTTCCATTTTTACCTATTGATATTTATTTTAGAAAGACATTGCTTGAAAATTTTATTTTTGTAATTCAACTGATCTGATGAATGTGTTTTTTGGCATATTAACTGTTTTATTTTCTTCTTTTAAAAAAAGAAGGAATGTAAATAGGCAAAAATTTCTACATAGAACAAATGCCTTCCTCATCACAGGACTGCCTTTAAAACTTTCTTGAGAGCTTCTTTACCTTGTCCCTTCCAAATACCTGCAGGGAGAACACACTGTGCCACGTGCACTGTGTGGTCTCCTCAGTGTGTCCGTCCTGACTGCCAGCACAAACACATGTACCAGTCTCCAGGAATGGCACCAGCAGCTTGAAAACTGTGTCACCTTCCTCCTTGTTGTCCCTGTGACCCTCACCTTTGTATCACTCTCTTAGACTGGAAGCTCCTCGGGGCAGGGACTGTCTCCTAGCCAGAGCTGAGAGCAGTGTTGGAACTCACTGAAAAGATTCCATTTGCAGGTTTTTTTCTCTTAAAGGATCGGAGGAAGAACTGAATATGAAGACTTGTCAATTGTCTGTGTTTCTCTGTCCTCTGGAAGTATTCTTAAGAAAAATAAAACTGTTGAATTGAGGAAGCTTGGGAATGCATCCCTTTGGCCTGAGCAGGGGGTGACTCCCCAGGGTGCTGTGTGGGTGTGTTGGGCTGGGCTGGCAGTGGGTGCCACTGCATTTGCCAGCTTGGAGAGTTCTGGTTGGCCCTGGAGACCTGTCTTGTCCAATGTTTTTTTTCCCTGGCTGCACAGCTGCAAAATTTCCTCTGGGATTGATTATGATTCCTGCTGAGGTCAGAACCCAGGGGTGTGCAAGCTTTGTCACACGCTGCAAACCAGAGTTAGGTAAGAATGAATGCAGTAGGTCTCTATAGACTAAAAAAAATAAACGGAGACTTGTCTTTTTAGCAGTTTTATGAACTATTGAGGTATCACACCCAGAACAGGCAGACCTTACACTAGAGATGCAGGCTAAGAATAAATGTTACTAGGATCCAGACTAAGGTCACCTTTAGAGAGAAAACACTGCTGCATCAGAGATGTGGGCCCTTGGAAGGTGTTGGAAGACAGAAAACTTTAAAAAACCCTGAAAATATTTATTTTGTAAAGCTTTGGCCTCCAGATCCCTGCTGGATTAGTACAGAACATTCTGCTTTAAATAGCTTTGTGTAAGGAGGTGGCTCACTGCCTTGGTGGGGGCTCTTTGCTGCATTAACAGGCTGTTGTGGGGGAGGTTGGAGTCATTTGAAGAAGGTTGTCAGGAGTTTAGGAAGCATTTAAGGATTTGAACCCTGGCTTTTAGAGAATGAAGTTAAAGTATCAGCCTGTTGAATCAAAATACTGCTTGGAATAGAAGTCATGTCACTGCTGGCAAAGAGATAAATTTTTTAAAAAGTAAATTTATACCTATTGACATCAAATTACTTGGGGGGGGCGGGGGGGGGTAAAAAAAAGTGCACTCTTCAAGCCCCTCAAAGTACTGTCAGTGTTTCCACTCAGGACTTTAGTATTGTCAGCTCTAGAAGAAAATTAAGTTAAACTGAAATAAAGATTCAGCCAAGAAAGTATTAATTGAAGTATATTTCCCATCTTGTGGATTAAAAGTAATCCTGATAAATTAATGGGAAAACAGTCACAACCCTTTCTGGTTAATCTGAAGAAAGAGACAAGTAATTAAAAGTTGGGAGGCTTGGTTGTAGGGAAGGAGGAGCCTTTCAGAATCTTTTGGGAGCATCAGTGTCATGGATAACTGTGCTCATCATGGGATTCTGCTGTCACTGGGTCAGGCAATTTCACTGAAAGCAGCTTGGAAACACGTTTATTATTCTAATTTCATAATGTTTATTAAGTAATCATGCAATCAACAATTGGCAAAGAAAGTGGCCACCACAACTCAGCATTTAGGGTAAGTGACTCTGCAAGATGAATGGAAGTAGCTTATGGAAAAACTGTTCTTATATCCAGATTTTGGCTTAAAAGTGGCTGCATTTTGAGAAAAGTGCCAGTAGATGGCAGGCACTGGTTTCAAGAAGTATCTTGGGGAAAAACTAATTGGCCAATTCTTCAAAAGTTTCTCTTATTCCTCAGTTTTAACATTTAATTAGTTTAATGCTAAGTGGGATGAGAAAGGGTAAAGGAAAATCTGTTGGTGGCTGTGGGAAAAGGCAGTATTTGAGGTGCAGAGATTAGTGAAAAGCTGAGAGGGATGATGAATGCCCTGCTGGTTTAAAAGCAAACAAACAAAATGCTCTAAAAATCCCCCAAAATTCCCAAGCAGGACATGCTGTAGTGCTTCTTTCACTTACACCCTGAGTCATAAAAAATGGCAGTTTGTCCACACTTCATATTCACTACAAAGGAATCTTTGTGCTGTGTTGGATTCTAGCCATTATTGTAATAAACAAAATTAACAGTTTAGTGCAAAAAACCCCAAAACAAACAAACAAACAAACAAAAAAAAAATCCCCTTGTTCTGTTTGTGGCAGCATGGCAGATGTGATTTGTCTCAGAGGATGCAGGAATATCTTCCTGCTCCATTCCAAAATTGGCTTTTGCAGGGCTGTGAGATGCAGTGGTTGTGTTTGGCTGTGTTGCCAATTACGAACAATCAAAAATTGCCTGAGGAGAAAAAAAAAAGTCTTTTCTCCTTTCTAGAATAATAGGTAGAATTTAAAATAACTAAATGCATTTAGCTTATCTTTCAGATTTATTTGAACTCTCCCTTACAGCTCCTGGAGCGAACAGAGCATCAGGAGCTCCACTGAAGGGAATCCCTGGTGCTGAGGTCACTGTGGGATCCGGAGATGGCTGCAGCTGCACATCCCACCTTGCTCTGTCCTTGCTTTCCCAGGTCCCAGGCTGCTCCTTGTGCTCTCCCCCAGGCTGGGTGCTGCAGGCAGGGGCAGAAGGGGCAAAAAGCTGAGGTAGAAGCTGTCAGAGGAGGGTGTTTGCTGTCCTTGGGCTGTTTCTGATGTCCACACAGAGATGTCTGGAAGTGGGGGGGTGTCCCTGCAGTGAGTCCTGCTTTTCTTGCTCAGTGTCTGCCTGCAAGGCTCCCTTCAAGGTCTCCCACCTGAGCAGGGATCACCACCACACCCCACCAGCCTTTCCATCCTGTACTGCTTTGCTTGGGAAAGTCAAACCTTACAGAAGAGAGAGCAGGACACAGCAACAAATCACAACATCTTGGTTCCCTTCAGCCAAGAAATAGATTGTTTATTGTGGATGCCTGTTGGCAGAGAGAGGATCCCATCAGACAGGAAATGTTTTGGTGTCAGGAAAAATCTTCCATGAGCCAGGTTGTGTGGAACTCCTGCTGCTTCTCCCTTTGGTGTCGGGGGAGATACCAGGGTTTCACAATCTGTGCCAAGATCCTGCTGCAGCCAGGGCAGGGAAGGGACTCCTTGGGATGTGCTGGGACCTGGCAGAACCAGGATCACGTTCAGCCCTGCCACAGGAGCAGGATGTGCCTGGCCCTGCCTCTGTGCTGGCACAGGCTGGGGCAGTGCTGATGGGAGGCATCCATCACAGAGGCAGCTGGGGATGTAAATACAGGCTGGGACAGTGTGAAATAGTGATGGCCATTAGGAGCTGTCAGGACACCAGCAAGGCTCTTTGCAGCTCCCTAGGGATGCTGGGCAGCCTGGCACATGGAGGGGGTTGTGTCAAAACTGCAGCGTTGTTGGACGAGTCTTGTCTTACTCAAAATTTGTCTTTTTAGAAATTGCAGCTGCTGCTGATTTAACCCTTTGCACTGCACTGGTGGGAAAGCAGCATGTTAAAGGGTGAGGGATCTATCAGGGAAACCTTTATCTTGGTTTAGCTAGAGAAGCAGAAAGTGATTCCTCCTGCAGCTGTGCAGGACTTGCTGCACTGGAGCCTTTCCTGAGGTCGCTCCTGGCTGTTACAAACCCTGCCCTCAGAGCTCGCCTGTCTGAGCACCAGCATGGCAGGAGTCAAGGCAGGACATCTGCTGTGCCCTGCAGGGCTCACCATGGAGAGAAGGACACACTTCTGGTGTTGTGTGTGAGTGTGTGTGCTTCTTGCTGGCAGCAGGGCACATCTCTCTTGCTGTGCTGAGAGTGACCAGGCTGCCACTGCCCCTTTGTCTGGCCAAGGCTCCCCACATCACAAGGGTGATGCTTGAGAGGAGTCCACATCCCCTAGCACTGATTTTCCAAGCAGCTGTCAAAACTCATGTTATTTTCTGTTTCTCATCCTATCCCCAAAATATGCATGGAAAAGGCTAATTTTTAGTGAGTTCTGTAAATAGCAAGTGGCCCTATTCAAACCTCATGAACCCCTGCTCAGGAGGTCCCCACTGGTGCCATTTTGCAGGCAGTGTGTAACCCCCTCTGTGCAGGGAACTCTGTGGGTATTTGTGCCCTTGGTGATTCATCATTGCACCTTCAATTTCAGCACTGTTTGGAGGCCTCCTGAGGATGTGCTGTCCCACAAGGCAGGCTTGGGAAGCTGAGAGAGGAGATCCGAGTGGGAAGCACTCCTCACTGAACAGAGAATGAAGGCAGCAGGGGTTGCTGCATGTTGGGAAGAGCAGCTACTGCTCTGGATCCGCTCCACATGCTGCTCTCCATCCAAAAGCTTTCCACAGACACCTCCTAACTCTTGTCCCTTTGTCACAAAGTCCCCTTGAGTCCATTTAAGGGCTGTCTTGTGAGTGTGAGGAGTGGAATACAGAGGGAAGATGTATTGTAGGAGGAAATGTCAGGGACTGGGGAGGCTGAAATATGTGGGAACCCGCTACTCAGTCATTTGAGTGAAGTTCCCATTAGGGTTTGGAAACCTTCCAGGAGCCCTTGTACCTAAGCAAGCAATAACTTCTGGCAAGACAGGAGTTTTAGGCTTTGCCAGAATTCCTGCATCAGGTGCAGTGGGAGTGGACAGAGCCTGACAGAGCTTTGCCCAGGGCACAGCCACAGGGGCAGGCACAGTGCCTGTCACATCACAGCTCTTCCCAAGGTGGGCTCTCCAGGGAAAAACACCTTCAAGGCCTCCAAAGGCACCACTGACCACTTTGTAGCAGGCTGCTTTGTGTATTTTTACCAAAGTTAGTAGATAAACATTGAATATTCACTTCCTCCCTCCAGAATTTGATTCTGGAATAACTTTTTGGCTGGAAACAAGGAACTGGAACATGTGCATTTTGCTGTTGACTTTGTCTCTTTCTGGGTAAATGCACTTGTAGTTCATTTTACTGAAGTGTAAATATGGGTGAAATTTTATATCCTACAGCAGTAGGAGACTGCAGTGTCTGTCAGATTTATTGACACCCACAAACACGATGCTTTCTGGAAGGCAAAAATGGTTTTGGCAAGTGGGTTTGCATGTTTGGAATTTTGTCACCAAAACTGGCTGGGATGGTTTAGAGAAAACTCTTCTTTCTAAAACTGGAAGGAGCAGATTGCTGACATCTGATATTTCTCAGTGCTGACTGATCTTTAAATGCTTGCTTGATTTCAGTTGCACTTTTTTCCTCACTCCACTCTCTCTGGCTGAGTGGCAGAAAGTATTTTGCCACATCCCTCTCCTTGCTGTGCTTTTCCGTTACAGAAAGATGCAGACCTGCAAAGGAAGCTTGTTTCCCTTCCCTTTCTGTTCAAAAACCTGGGAAAGAAGCAGGGTGAAACTTCAAAACATGGATAAAGAATCTTCCTTGGGAAAAAATAATGCACAACATTTTTGCTGGAAGTTTTCAGTGGAAAAACCACAAATGAAGATTGTGGCACTGTCTGCACTGCCCAGCTGTTGAGGCTGTCTGTCCAAGCTGTGCTTTGCACACACACACACACACACACACACACCAGTCCCACTCACTGGGCAATGCAGAGAAATGAAAATGTCCTTCTGGAGACTTCCAGCATCTCATTTGCTTCTGCAGGCTGGTGCTGTTTTGGCTGAAGGGTCGGTGTGGCACAGCCAAGGGGAAGCATTGAGAAGGCTGCAGTCAGCAGGCTGCTGTTAAAATCTTGCTGCTTACGTGATGCTGAGCAGATGAGATGGAGCTCCTCATGGAGCAACACAGGGCAAACACGTCAGGAAAGGTGGTAAGTGAATCAAAATTAATGATTATGGGGAGCAGCTTTTCCAGGCAGTGTCTTGTCTGTGCAGCCAGGATGGTTTGGTGGTTTGGAAGCTCTTTTAACATCTTTAAAGACTGAATCCCTCATCACTGTAGTGTAAACTTGCTTTAGTTATTTACAGCTACATGCATGAAAGGGCTCTGGGAGTGAGTCAGGGAGCTGGGAGGGCTGGCTTTGGGTGTCTGGCTCCTGCAGGGGACACCACAGCCTGGTGTGGGAGTCTGATCTCCCAGGCAGTGCAGAGGGACTGCTGATGCCAAAGGATAAGGTGCATGACACCCAATTTGCTAACTGAGATACCTGAGATAGCCGGGGAAAAGTGAGCTTGAGGTGGTAGTGCCAGTGCAAGCTCAGCTCTTTGAGGTACTGTGGAACCTTTGTGGAACTGAGTTTCTAAAAGGCTCCCATAAAGTGATGTAGGGAGAGCTAATGCAGTCTAAAACTGGAAGCCCAGAGCTCAGACACAGTGAGATGCTGATGGCCAGCAGAGATCTGGCTGTGCACGAGTTGTGTCCCCTTCTGAGGGACAGGGACTCAGTCCAGCTCATTGGCCTTTGCTGGTAGGTGTGCAAAGAAGTGCGGGGATGGTGAGCCCCTGCAGCACACTGCTACAAACTGCAGCAAACAGCCAAAATTCCAGCTGTGGCAGCAGATAACTGATAAATTCCTGCATGTTGGATCAGATGCACTCACTCAAGCTGTGGTGGCACTTCCAAGCCCTCTTCAGTGGCAAGTGGAAGCACTCACCAGCTCCAGGAGAGGGGTCAGGGTGCAAGGGGGGGACCTGGGCACCCCCTGAGCACGGATCAGCTCCCTTTGCAACAGGGAACAGCATCACAGCACCCTGTGGCTGCAGCTGTGCAAAAGCAGCTTCACAGAGAGCCCCAAATCCTTCTGCAGGTGCTGTGGTGTGTTTGGTGTGACAGAACATCTGGGCAGAACATCTGGCTGGGGTTTGGGACAGAGCTGGGACCGGAGCCCAGCCCCATGAGCTGGTGCAGACCCAGGGCTGGGGTGCCTGGCACAGGCACTGGGGTTAATGGGGAGGGCTGGGGAGCCTGGGATGCTGACAGCAGGGCCAGCCAGGCCCAGAGGCACTCAAGTAACAAATTGAACAGTGAATATCTTAAGATGACTTTGGTTTATTGTCCAGATCAGGTCAGCGGAAAAAATATTGGGAGACTGAACAAAGAGACAGGCTGCTTTAGCAGATAAATGGACTGATCATTTCGTATTGAGGAACAATCTCTAAAACATAGTTTACTGCACAGCTGAGGGCTGAAGCATTTGCTGATGCCAAGAGCTCCTTCTGTGACCCTCGGCACGCGTGGAATTAAATGGCGCGGTGTTTTTTGATGGTTAAACTCCCCGAAGAAGACACTCCATTTGTTACCGGGGCTCTGATGAAGTAAAGTGTGGTTTATATGTACAAGGCTGGCCTTCAACTCATCTCAGAATGAATGGAGAGGTAAAATTGAATTTTACACTCCTGCTGCTATGATTAATGTGCGGCTCTGGAGCCGGGTGCTGGCCGCAGGAGGGCAATGCAGGCTCGCTCTGAGAGCATCCTGCCTCCCTCCTGCACAGGAGCCAGCCAGAGGGGAGGCTGCACAAATGAATAGCTGCTGCAGGAATAAACCTGTTAGCACCATAAATCCCACTGTGCCCGGCCCAGCGCTGCACTCCGATGGGAGCTGCACCTGACAAAGGAATAAACTTGTTAGATGGATAAAAGAGCACGTGGATGTTAAATCAGGGTCTGCTGGCAGGGACTGAGAGGGCTGGACAGGGGGTAGAGCTGCTCAGGGATGGGCTCAGTGCTGGACAGGGACCTGCAGGTGGCCCTTCAGCCATGCAGCTCCATCTGGGATGGCTCAGAGGGAGAGCCCAGGGCTTTGGAAGCTTCTCATGGGCAGGACAGGGACAAACTGCCCCACAGACCTGAGTGGGTGTGCTGTTCTCACCCACCACAGGAGAAAAGGAGGTGAGACCTGTCCATAACTTCCCTTGGGACTGTGTGGCTCTTGCAGGAGGGAGCTGGGAGGCTCTGTGGAGCATCCCTGCACTGGTGGGAGCTGGTGGAGACAGCACTCAGCATTGCACTCTTGTCCCAGTCCCTGGGACTGCTTGTCCTGCTGGGCAGAGTGCCTGGGACTCCTTTCCCACAGCCCCAGCGGGCAAACAAGCTTCTGGGAAAACCTTCACTGCCAAAATGGTTCCCTGGCTCTCCTGCATGTTCAGGGCAGTGCTGCTGCTTCATCTCATGGTGGTGATCACCTCCTTCACCCTGACCCCCAGCTCACCAGTGATGGCTCACCTGGCTGGGCTACAAAGGAATTCTCCCTTCTGGTTCATTCTTGGATGTGGAATGATCCAACCCCGCTCACTGCTCAGTGCCCCAGATTTCCCTAGCAGCATTTGAACCTGTGGTAGGATACTCAGCTGTTAAAGGGTGGTGTGTTCTTTGAAAATTTACATTTCCAAAGGTATAAATCAGGAAAATGTTGGGCTAAGTACTGCAGAGGACAGTTCCTATGTTAATTCAGGTAGTGGAATAGTTTCCCTGAGATTTATTGTACTATTTACCTAAAAATGGAGCAATTCAAGCCAATGACATACATTAAAAGCAGAACAGGGTAAGCAGTTGTCTTTCACCATCTCTCCAGCCCTGAGCTCAGGACTTTGAAAGGCTAAAGATCAGAGCTGGTGACAGGGAAACAACCTGGAAACCTCTTAGATCTGCTCTGCTGAAACCAATGGACTCCCACCAATGTGACTGAAAATAAAACAATGTAAATCATTGCTTCTTTTTCTTCTTTCATAAACCAAACTTTTACATGTCAAGTATCAGGTGAAACTTATTTTACTTTTTATTTTTTTTGTTGGAATGCAAATTCAGGAATACTGGTTTAGATCTTATGATTTATTTATTTGTTTTTAATTCCAGATGAGTTATTTTGGTTTGCTTTTAGATATTTCTTAATTGAGATACATTTCTAAGATTCTCTCACTAGAAATGATTCTCTCAGTCTCAACATGTGAACAGTACTCTGCCCTTACCAAAGATGAGGTGTACAGGGCAGAAAGCAGGAGTGGTTCTTCGTGGATAAATTTCTCAGATATTGGAGTGGAATGAGTGGATTCTTTCCAGGCAGCACCTTGCTGGTTTTGAAAACAGCTCCCTGCTTCCAGAGGTGTGGCTGGAGAGGCTTCTCCATCCTGTGGGCAGGTAGAGTGGAATTAAACACTCCCTGCCCCAAGGAGGGCTCTGCTTTCCAGTGCTCCCCAAAACCAGCTTTGCTCTTTAAACTGATAACTTTATTTATATTTCTATTTAAATTTATATTTAGAAGGTACTGAAGAGTGCTGTTTGTTCTACCTTGCTATGCAAAAATAATTTTGTTTTGCTTTCTGTGCTGTGGAGCTGAGAGGAAAAGTTCTGTTGGTGAGGGAGACAAACTTTGCATGGTAAATCTGAGCCCTCCAGCCCAGCTTTCAACATCTGCTGCACCTCAGCCCTCTCTGAGCCCAGCCAGGGGCACCCGCTGACAAACAATGAACGGCTGAAGGATAACAATGAGTCAGGTGAAAAAAAGGAAATTGTTTTTTTGACAATTTGCTGTTGGGCAGGGGGGGGAAGGCAAAAGACCCTGTGGGAATGAAAAGCCTAGGAGAAAGGGGATAAGTTAACATTAAATGGGCATGTGGTGACAGGGAGGGAAATGGTGGGACAGCTGGAAATGCAGCAGGAGCCTGCAGAAAATCGATATGAGATAAGCGTTCCAGGGGTAGTGCTGTTCATCAGGTGACAGAGTTAAAGGCAGCGAGACACTAAAAGTGAGAAAATATCACTGACCCCCTGCAGTATTGATCAAACAGCTGAGACACTCAAGGCCAAAGTCACTAATAAAGTGAGACATATCTGCAAGGAGCCCATGAGAGCAGATGAGTTGGCTTCCGAAGGTCTTGAAAATAAAAATAAAACATATCTGCAAAAGTTCTTGTTAACCATCTTCTTTGTCTTGTTAAGTGCAAGGGAGACAAAGCAGCTTTGTTGGGAGGCACAGAGGAGAGGCGTGAGGTTTGCTGTGCTGTTTGAAAACTGAGTGGATTTTGTACAGAGAGAAAAAAAAGGAGCCTGTGATGCTGGGGAGGGACAGCAGCTCTGCCAGGACACCCTGAGCTTTGGGACATAGCCCAAGCCTTGAATGGGTCAGTCTGGTCACCTGTGGTGACACCTGAGCACATCTGCCCCAACACCCCTCAGAGCACAAGCCTTGGATCAGTTCTCACAGGGGAGTTCAGGTGATCTGTGCTCCTTGGTTTTCTCTAACTGCACCTGGCTGAGGGAGGCAGGTGAGGACAGGCCCCTGCCAGGACACAGGAACTTCAAATAGAAACAATAATTAAATTAACGGAAGTTTATTCCCTGCCTCCTCCCCCTTGAAATGCCTGAAATTGTGCCTGGAGGATTTGGTGCTCTCCTTCCCTGTTTGGAATAGGCTCAGGTCAGCTTGTGTTGGTGCAGGCACAACCTGCAGCTATCCTTGACCATCTCATGAACTAAAACTTGCTCCAGAGCTGGAGGAGAGGGTGTTTGGGCTCTGCTGTGTGCTGGGAACTGTCCAAATGTTCCAGCTCCAGGACACTTCAAAAATACTTTTTTTTTATGGTGAGAGGACAGTGTGAAAAGAGAGAGGTAAGTAGTTGTAAAGTGAGCAAATGTGTTTAAAAGTGTTGCCTGGATAAGGCACCAGAAGAGATGAATGAGGCTGTGGGGTTGGCTATAGGGGGAATGGAATAATTTTATTTTTAATGTTGCATGTTAAATAAGAAGATCCGCCATCTCCTCTCTTCTTGTTATTAAAGGGATCAGGAGAGTCTTTTCACCTCCCCTGTTTTTCATGGGTGAAGTTCTTGAATGGCTGTTCTCTGCTGGGAAATATCTAATCTAAAGACTTGAGACATGTGCAGCTAGTCCCTTGCAGAATTGTGGATTTTGAGTGAATGAATCTTAGATATGTACATCTCTGTAATGAAAACCCAGTAAATTAGAATAGCTCCTTTTGGTTACTATTTTTATCCTCCAGAAAAATCTTTGCTGTTTCACGCACTTTAGAAATAGATGAGTTAGGAACTAAATGTTCTGCCTGACCTCTTCAATGCTGAAATGCCCTTTTATTGCAGTTCTTAGTGTGTCTAGGAAGGGCAGTGTCCCAGAACCAGTCAGAAACAACAGAGAGGGTCTGTTTAGGTTATTTTCTGGAGCTATTTTAGTTATCCCAGCATTTGCATCATTATCTGTTCACATGAACTGTTATCTTCGTGCACTTTTACCTGCCTTTATTGTGGTTGAATACTGGGAAAACAGAGCTACTTGGGAAAGAAAAGGAAAAACTCCACCCTTTTGTTAGATTTTTATGAAAGATAACTTCCCCTGGCTCCTGTCTTTCCTCTGGCTTTTGCCCCTCTCCCTTGTGGAGCAAAGCAGGAAAGGAAGATGAAATAAATACTGCCTTGCTAACTGGAGGTAGATGTGAGATCCCCGTGGTGGTGATGATGTAGTGCCCTAAAAGCATCTGTGCTGTGAATAACTCCAGCACAGGAACTGGCAGCTCCCCCAGAGGAGGCGTTTTGGGGGAAGAGAAGAGTCCACAAAGGAAGCTGACAGAGGAGAAGGGATTTATGTGGCTCAGCTGTAGGGAAGGGAGGTTAAAGGAATTGCTGGATTCATCAGGTTTCTGTGATAATAGAAACAACTGCATCTGAAATTCCTGTTTGAAGATCCTAAACCCAGAAGACTAGGTTGGTTTGTTTGTTTTAGTGGATAGGGTTACCATTGGAAATGTTTGCCAAATTTAACTGGGACATTGAGCATTTTATAGACAGCAGGGTCAGATTGGTCAGCAAGGAGAGATTAATTTCATTAAATCAATGTGTAATAGCTAAGACTCATAATAAAATCTTAAATAAGAACTTTGGACAGAAAAATTGATTACATTTGCAGGGTATAAAACAGAACAACTTTTTGTTCACTAAATAGTTTTGCAAAGTTTTAGAAAATGATTGACTTCTTCCTCTCCCCATTTCCCAAACCCTTCACATGATAGAAAAATTGGTAACCTGGTTTGGGATTTTTTCTCTGCTGTTGGGTCTTCCAGCCTTACAAGTTTGAACATGCAGCGGGAAAAAGAGGAAAACCCCACTGCAACCCTTTGCACCTCTGTCCCTTCAGAAAGAGACAGTTGTGCTTCTTTTGGTGTTTTCAGATGTTTTCTTTCAACCAGACTTCCTTACCTAAATATGGAGCAATGATCAAGATTTTTAAAAGCTCAGTGATCTTGGGCATGTGACTGTGGGGTGCACATGTATTTCTTGCACACCCTGCTGAGTTTTATATTCAGAGTCTGTTAAATTTCATAATTTCATTCCTTAGGAAATTAGGTGAGATGCTTGAGCAGATGGGGAAATGATGAAGGAGAGGATGCTGGAGCAGCCCAGGTGCAGGAAGGAGCTGCTGCCCTCCAAAGAGCTCCCCTGCAATAGGTTTTTTCCCTAAATATCTGAATTGACTTGTTAACTTTGCTAGCAGGATCCCAAAGGGGTTTTGCTATGTCTACTCTTAAAACAAAGAACTTTTCAAGGAAAGCTCTTTGTTTTAAGAGTAGTTCCTTACCCTTTTTTTTTTCCATGCAGCTTACACATCCCACTTAGCTTGTCTGCAGGGGTTGAGAAGTGCGGGATGAATGTGGATGTCCTCCTGGACCTGGGCTCCATCCCAAAACTGCTGCTCTAACCCCGTCCCAAAGCTGAGCCAGCTCCTGACTGCTGCTCACACCAAACCTTTCCCGGGGTGAAGCTGGGGGGAGCTGGGCAGTGCCACCCCCAGAGGGGATCAGGGGTGATGTGGGGTCCCTGTGAGCACAGCCAGGGCTGCTGGTGGAACCTGCCGGGTGCTCAGGGGCAGGCAGCATCCCCAGCACACCCTGCCATTTGTTCTTGTCTCATTACTAGTGCTCTTTGCCTTTTCTTCGGGGGGATGAGTGATGGGGCAGGGGGAGGAGAGCAGTGATTTGTGGCATGGGGATCCCATCCTGGACAGGAGCACTCTGACCTTGCTGAGCAGCCCCAGCTGCTGGTGGGGGCTGTTTGCTTGGGTGGGGACTGGGGTGGGATTTAAGATCCGTTTTCACCTGTAAGTGCCAGTTATTCGTGTTTTAATTTCTAAATATTTCCCAGCAAGTCCTTCTGAAAGCAAGCCATGTCCTGTGAGACTGAAGAGGTGTTATAAGATTTCTGAGCCTGTGATCCAAGCTGCTGTATTCATCCGTGATGAGGAAAATCTCCAGATTGTNCAAAGATAATTCTGGATTTCTCGGGGCAGAAATCTTCACCCCAACAGCAGCTGTAGCTCTGTAACAGCCCTTCCATTGGTGGAGCACATCTGCCCTTGAGGCACAAAGGTTTTGTTAGGATATTCATGGTCTTGTGTAGGCTGGGTGTAATTCTGGTGGGAAATTGAACCCTGGTGCACCTTTTTTATTTTGTGTGTGTGTATGCAGTACCTGCCTTCTGAGAGCATTGGTTTTGTTCTTTTTTTTTTTTTTACTTCTTGATCAAGAGGTTCCCAGAATGGTGGTGCTAACCTCCAAGGCACCCTCCCTGTGCTTTCCTGTGTTGTAGTTTGGGATCAGGGATCCTGTTCTAGTGAAATGCAAATATTTTGCCTCCTGAAGATTTACAGGGGTGGGGAGAGGACAGGACATTTTGTGAGGGCGATGAGTGGAGTATTAATTCCTGCCTCACTGAGAAACACACAAATGAGAAATCTGGATGGGTCAAAAGAGAAGATTTAGCTCAGTATCAGTTCAGCCAAGCTTTGTTAATTGAGCCTTTTTATCTGTGTTTCATCAAGTTCATTGTGATGCCTTTAAACACTTGCAACCATCTCAGTTCCT
Organism: Turdus rufiventris; assembly: GCA_013186435.1. Lineage (NCBI taxonomy): Eukaryota > Metazoa > Chordata > Aves > Passeriformes > Turdidae > Turdus > Turdus rufiventris. The sequence continues at coordinate 2,775,197 of PYHW01010463.1, read as the reverse complement.
GAATCAGTAAGGGGGGGTGGAATTCTCTGGCCACATCCAGGTAGCAAAGAACAGTTTGTACTTCTCTAGTAGAATTTGTTTGTGATGCCACAAACCTTCCCCTTGTTTTGTGTGGTACTTAAACATCTTGGACCAAGAAAACTCCACAACTCACAACCTGGCTCTTGTCTCACATGAGGAATATTTACATGTGGAATATTTATAGGTGCAGTGAAGGAGTTCTATGGGATACTTTTAGATGCGATTCAGGAATTTTATCAAGGCTCATTTTTATTCTGGAGTACATTGTTTTATGCAGTTTTTCTGTTTTGTTTTTATTTTTCTACCTATTTTTTTGCCACCTGATTCCCAAGAAGAGATTTCTTGACATCTGCACGAGCTCATATCATGCTCTAACCTGTGATTATAGATAATTTAATGCTTATTTTGCCCCCTGTGGCTGTGGGATCTGGGGCTGTTCTGACAGAGAGGATTCCACTGTTGATCAGAGCTGTGTTCACAGCAAGGTGAGGCCTTTGCAGGACAGTCCAGCACTTCTGACTCTTCCAACTCTTTCAGGATTTAGAACAAGAGAGGTGTCTGGGAAGAATTTAAAAGCCTCAGCTAAATGCGCTGGGAGTTGGCACACTCGTGTTTTATTGCCAATTTTGCCTTCACATCAAGTTTCACAGCTGCAGATGACCCAGCCATGCCCCTGTGCCTCTGGCAGGAGGTGACCTGCCTGCTCTGCTCCCATCTGCTGCCTCTGCACAGGTGGTTCTTGACCTAACTCAGGGCTGACGTTGGCTCCTGTGTCAGTTCACTGTTAGAGAAGAGCAGGGATGAGGATTTCTCCATTTGGGATGTGCATTTAGGACTAAATTCAGGCACTGAGCATCACTTCCCACCACAGCCAGGGACGTGAAGGGACTGTCCCCACTGCTCTCCTGACATCTGTACCTGTCTGACCTCTGTGCCCACCTGGCAGAGGTGCAATCTCTGACTTCAAAGCAGGACAGCCCCTTCACCAGAGCATCTCCAAGAGCTCTGCCACCATTAATGCGTTCCCCAGCATTCTCCACTTTAACAGGAGCAAACACAAGTTAGGAGGAGGGCAGTGCTGTGGCACCACTCAAGGAAAAGAGCTGGAAGGAAAGACAAGAGCCCTGGCAGCCAGCTCTGAGCTGCAGGTCAGAGTTTCTGATGCTCAGCTCGTGGCATTGGGAATAAAGATCCAGCCACTCAGATTGGGTTACCCCCTGAGAATCCTCTGAGTGCTAAAAATAAATCTGAAAAATAAAAGCTCCTGCTGGGCGCACCAAAACACAACAGGCATCAAATTGCATTAGAATGTTTATATTGAGGAAAATTGCATCCTGCAAACTTAAATTATCTCTCTCCTCCCTCTCCCCTCCCACCTGCCACAGCCCATTTCCTATTATATTTTTCTAACAAACCAATAGATGCTTGAAATCATGGAAAGCCATAAAGAATTGGAATCAAATTAAGTCTACATTCTAACTGCATTAGGTGCTGTCAAGCATAGTTTACTCACTCTTCACAGTTCTATCTAGAGGCTAAACAATTTTGTACCCTTTCTCTACTAATCAAAACTGATTACTCTGATAATGGAGCCCTGACGCTGAACACTTCATGAAGGTAAATTATACCATATCGAACAGGAAGGGGAATGGAAAAATCACCCAGAGATAAATAGGCCTCAAGATGCATATATTGATCTCCCACTCATTTCTTCTCTCTCTCTCAGTGTCTCTATGGCTAAAGGTTCAATCAATACTTCCAGTGCTGTAATGCCATCTTTTATAATCCCATCATAATTGGCTGTTACCATCGTGTGCCCTCGGATTGGCTTGAGCTGGGGTGTTTTAGAGCTGAGATCTTTTATTCCTTTCCTTCCCAGGTCAAGTTTCTGGAGGGGGAGGTTGAACCTGGCCCCAGAGGTCTCTGAACCGGGATCTCCTGCACACCAGGGCAAGGGGAGGGCAGGGGTGCTCAGCCATGAGCTGGAATGGCTGGGAAATACAGCCAACAACCTTCCACTTCCTTCTCCAAGGAATGCTCAAGCAGATCTTATGCTTGAGAACACTGATTTTTGGTTGTGAGAGACATCTTCACTCCTCTGGAGCTTCACAACCCTTCCTGTCCTCAGAGGAAAGGATGGCTTTGCTTTACAAGGTTTAGCAGTTAACTGAACAAGCTGCTCAAGGGAAAGAAATGCTGATTTGATGCTTACCCACCATGAATTTCAAAAATTCTGGACTGTTCTGTCAGAGGACAAAGAACAGAGCTGCTTCCCAACCCCCCAAATTGCCAGTGCAGTGCCTCAGTGGCCTCTCCTGGGGTGAATTTAAGGTTCTCAGAGATCAGGGCGTTACAGAGAGCACAGCTCCAGAGGGGAGGGGAGGCAGGGAAAGGTCTCTGAGGGGGTTTGTTTTCACTTGGAAAACCTGTATTGGGTCACCTGGGTTTGGCTGCACTTGTTTCCAAACACCTTCCAGAAGAAATTTGTGTTACCTGGGGTAGGAACCCCTCTGGTTTTGCCCCAAGCCCAGCATTTTCCTTGTGATCCCACTGTTTATTCACTGTAAGAAGATTCTGTGCTTTCACAGAAACCGAGAGCATCCCTAAGGGTGGCACCTGTGTCTGGTTTCACTGCTGCCTCCTGGAAAGAATTTGCCATAACCCAGCTCTTCCTCTTCTCTTCCTCTTCCCTTACCTCACTAAAGGATGGACCTATCACCACCTTATCAAACCCCTTAATTTCAAAATGATAATAATTCACAAGGAGTTTACATTCTCCATTCCAAGGGAGGCTCCTGCCTTCCCCAGCAAACACCTGTCTTTCAAACCAATACAGAACTCTTATTATCCAAAAAGTCTTAACTGTCCCAGTGCTATTTTTGAGGTTGGTTTGTTTTCTTTCAGGCATGAAAACAGTATAAATTAATTTTTCTCTCTCTGTTTTTTTTTTTTTGTCAGCCATGTTACACTTTATATGGACAACCAGAGGTAGCTGAGTTCTTGCTGTGTACCAGAGCAGCCTGCTGGATTGTAAATACTTGTGAAGAAAACACAATTGGTGCAGTTAATTGCTCACAGAAATTTCTGTGTGAGCTGTTTCTGTTCTCAGAAGTGCTGTGATGCTCTTTCACTTGATGAGAAAGCTGTGGTACCTGCCATCACTCCAGAACAGTTTTTGATCTCTAAAGTTTTGGGTTGCTAAAGAGAAACAGGCTGAACTTGGGGGGCATTGCTGGAATGGGACATTTCCCACCAGCTTTTTTCTGTTCTATAGCAGCTGGCCTTGCCCCACCATGTAAATGGGAGAATTTTGTGGTGAACATTAACTCTGCTTTTGCAGACCTCTGTCAGAAACTTCAGCCTGTGTGTGGAAGGGCCAGGAGGACTAAAACCAAATTTCCTAGCAAATAAGGATTGCTATGACTGGATTTTTGGTGTGTAGCCCAGCAGAACCCTTAAGGACACGTGCAATCCGAGGGAAGTGTGTGACATCTTAAGTGAATTTGTTTCAGCTGTGTTCGCGCCTCTCTGTCAAGTACTTCCCATGAAAATTGGGGCTATAAAACTCTGCTGGTATGGAAGTTTTTTTCTTCTATAAAGTTGTGTGCAGCAGTATTCCATATCCCAAACTAATAGTTTGCATGTGAGAACCAAAGTATTAAGTTCACAGTTTTTGAGCAAAGGCAATGTTTATTATGTGACACAGCCACTGTGTCACTTACCTGTTCAGTCACAAAGCTGCCTCATGTATTGTGGAACTGGGATCTGTGGAGTAGCATGAATTGCTACTGCAAAGAGGTTAAATTAATCAAGTTGTTTGAATGGGATAAATTATCAAAATACAGCAGTTCATTTTGTAGCAAAGTGAGGTGGATGGTTTGCATATCTCAGTGTTCACATGTCTATTTTCCTGGTCTTTTAGGAAATTCATCTCCAGGGCAAATTCACAGATTTCCTTTCTTTGGACAGGGATAATTCAGATTTCTGGCCATGAAAGTGATTCCAGACAAAGCCTAAGAAAATGGATCCTGTTTAATATCTGAAATAATCAGCTGCGCTGGGGAAGGGTCACCACGTGTTCTGTCAGCAGGGTCACCAGGCTTTAAGCAGACACATAGATCTGGGGCTGCATGATTTAAAGGGGTAACATTTTTCAGTAGTTAAAAGATGCCAGCTGGGTAAATAAACCCAGACCATCATGTACAAGTCCTCCTGCTTCCCAAAGTTCATTAGTGATAACAAGACTCTTGGCATTTGGATAATAAATCCACGCTCTAAGGGCTGCTGTGTGCAGGTTGAGGAGCTCAGATGGTGACATTAATGGTGCAAATACAATAACATTTGAAAAGAAACTTCTTGGAGGGGAGAGGAGGGAGCAGGAAAGGGCAGCCAAGTGTTGGAGCACTGGGGGGAATTTCATAATTGCACCCCTCTGTGCAGAGCACCCACCACAGACCTGCAGGTCATTTCTGTGTTGGCTTTTTGAGCCAGTGCAGAGAGGAGAGTGTTTGAGACAGTGAGAGGCAGGGAATGGGGATGTTCCCTGCCTCGGGGAACTGGGAGATCTCAGAATGGTGAACCAAAACTATGGTTGGTGGTGTCTCTGCAGCCTGAGCCGATTCCCTGTGTTGTTTTAGAGTCTCTGTGTCCCAGCCCAGCACCAGAGAAAGAGTCAGGAGTCTCTTCTGTTGTTTCCAGAGGTGTTTATTTTATCCAATCTAGAAGTTCTTTTCCTGCCCAGCTGAGGTCTGTTCAGCAGCTCAGCCCCAGTTTCATTGTTCTGGAGAGCAAGAGACATGCTAGCATGGACTGATTTGTTTTCAGCCATGAGAAAAGTGAATTTACCTTTAAAATGCTCCAAACTGCTTTATCTCAGGAAAATGTTAATTGTTTGAAAGCTTCATGCTCTTGTACAAGGAGCTTTATTAGGGTTCATCTGTAATTTAGCTAATGTTGAAACCAAAATAATTAATCCAAAATCAAAACCTTGTCAACATAATGGAAAAAAAGCAAAACAATGGTTGAGTAAATCTCTCTTTTGCTTAGGAATAGTCACAAAACAGCTCCCCTATGCCTACCAGCTGGACAAGGATTTTGCCATGCCAGGACTGAAGCTTTGAGAGGACGAGAAGCTTGGTTTACTGCAGGCAAAGGAGATGCTTTTATAATTGCTCTGGAGTGTTTGCAGAGTATCTGGGAGGATATCAGCTTTATCTGAGCAACAGTCAGCTTTTTGACTTTTGCCTTCTGTGATTGCAGCTGAGTTAATTAATTATGAAAACGATGTCTTTTCCTCCCTAAATTTTAGACCAAGTGTGATTAGCAGGGTGACAATTCATACACAAACCAATACTCCCCCCTCAGTTTGAGTCACTTTGGACAAAAGCAGCCCATGGCAAGTGTGCTCTGCTCTCTGATCAGGTTACAGCTGAGGAAGGAGCCTCAATTACATTTTCATCTCAGAGGGCTACGGTGGAAAATAGAATCAGAATTAGCAGATAAATGAATAAAATCTCAAGGACAATGACAGAATAAACACGTCTGCCAAGCAATTTGGTAAGAGGAAAATCTGGCACCTCTTGTGAGGAGGAAATCTGTGCAGTGCTCAAGGGACTGAGGGAGAAGCTCTGGAGAGCCAGGTGTAGTGCTCAGCATGGCTTGGTGGTGGACTTGGCACTGCTGGGTTAATGGTTGGTGCTCTCAGCAGGTCCTTTCCAACCCTAATGATTTTGTGATTCTGTGATTCCAAGCTGGTTTGAATTGTCAAACACCAGATCCTCTGTCTAAATAATCTTCAACTGCCCACCAGAATGTGTTTTCTGAACCTGCTGTGGGTGATCCATCTCTTGCTGCCACTCCTGGGGGTGACTCTAATGCTCTGCTGTCCATGGCAACGCTGAAATGACCAAGATGAGCCCCAATCAGAATTTAGGAGACAAGGAGGTGGGTGCAGTGCTCTGGCTTTGCTTGGGGGGATGCCAGGAGATTCCCTTCGTCTTGTCCTCACTGATTTAAATGGAAATTGGAAAAATGCTGAGAACCATGCAGTACTTCTCCAGGACAATGTGTGCTCAGGCTGGTGTGCAGGGCCTTTTCCAGAGGCAGTGCTGCTGAGAGATGGGCATTGCATTTCCAGCCCATCAGCCTGGGACCAGCCCATGCTCAGCTGCTCCAGAGCCCCTCTCAGCAGCTCTGGGCAGGATTTGGAGGCACCCACAAGAAGTTGTGGTGTTATGGGCCAGGAGCAAGCAGCAGGATGTGTCCTGCATTTCTGGGGACTGAGCAGAGGCAGGGGGCTCATAAAAATAAATGTATTTAATAGCACAGAATGAAACAACAAATTGAAATTGTGCTGAAATCCAATTCTGGGGTTTTATAATCCACAGAAACTTATTAACTTCAGAGACCTGTGCAAGCTGGGAGGCAAGAAGTGAGCTTTGCACTCCATCCCCAAAACAGAGAGAATTTAGAGCACTTTTATGGTGCATTTTAGGACAATGACCTGGGCAATGCGTTCAGCTGCTGTGCCTGCCTCATAAAACCCAGTTTATGCAGTCCTGGAATCAATCCTGTTCTCTTTGGGGCTTTCCAGAGCAGGGACTGCCAGCAGAAGCACTTTATGATGTAGAGCTGAAGTGTCAGAGGGACACGGAGCAGAGCCATTGTGCTCACCTCTGTGATCAATAGGAAAGGGATATTTAGCCATAAATAACCCTTGCTGTGGCATGGACAGAGCCTCTCCCTGCAGCCCAGGGTTTGAGGGAACTTCTCTGCTCTCCAGGGCCTGATTTTTTAAGTTTGCTTACACTAGGTAGCACAGCTGAAACAAGAGAAACACCCCCCAAAAAAGGAATGTGAAGATGACACTCCCAGCATATTTAACCTGACTGTGCCAGGGATCTCCACTTCCTGGTGCTGAATTTTCTGTTTGAATTTTATTGTGTATCCATTCCCCCAAGAATATTTCGTTTGGGAATACCAAATGCATTTGTTTCATTGCTTTGTATTTCACATTGCATCATTATATATTTTTAGGGGATAGACCTCCTTTCTCTGTTTCCAGATCTAATTCTGAATCTGTGTTTTAATGAGGTTTTCCAGCTCCTCATTCCAGAGCAAAAAGGGGCAAATGTCCAAAGGTTGCAGGGTGGGAAGGAGCTGAATAATGCACAATTTGAGATGAGAAAATGGTGTGGTTCCTCAAGACAAATCCCTTACTTGCTGCTTGTGTCTTCACTCTGATTTTTTGAAGGCTGCTTGTTTTTCCTGTGAGCTGCTGGGGAAGCTTAAGGAGGAAAACATCTGGGCACAGGAGAGGTTTGAGTTAAAGAGAAAATGGGTTTGGGAGAATTAACTCTATTTCAGCCACACAAATAGACCAATTTCTGGGTTAACACTTGAACATTTGCTTATTTTAGCCAAAGGTGTTTGCTTGTTAACATTTCTGCAGTTTCTGTGAGAATTTAGCTCTATAAAGTGCAGCCCCTCCTGACACTTTTTCCAATGCCACAGTGACTGGCACTGTGGCCACAGCTGTCCCTGTCCCTCCAGCCAGAGTGGATGTTGCCACAGCAGAGGGAAAGGAGAAAAATCAGAATTCAAGTCCTGTCTGAAAAGTAAAAGGGACAAATTAGTTTCTTGTCACTGCGCTGCAATAAATACATTGTCATTTTTATACCCCAGTGAATCATATTCTCCATTTCCCCCGTAACTATTATACAGTCTGCTGGCAGTACATCATTTTTTGGTAATTTTATTTTCACCAATTGTTTTATGAAATTTTTGAGTTTTATGGACACTAAAACAAATCTAGCCTGCACGTATTATAGCCCTTTAAATCACCAGCAGGAAATCTCAAGGTTCCTCCAGACTGTGAGAGAAGGAAGCTTTAGGAAAGAAAGATTGCTCCTAGCTTATAAACTGAGCAAAAACCCAGAGATAAGTTTGTAAAAGGGACATACATCATCACTGGCAAAAAGCAGGACGTAAAACAACATCTCTCCACTCAGCTCCCTTAAGAATAAAAATGGATTTTTATTTAGCAGAAACACTAAAGTAGTTGGGGAAAGGAACACACAAGCTTTTCCATGCTTTCTTAACCATAACAATCCTTATTTCCTGCAGGGCTGCAGTGTCAGGCACCACCTTGGCTAGATTGTGGTTAGCTGTAGTCCCAAACCAGAGGGAAACTGGGAGAAACGCTGAATTCTGAGCTGAATGTTGGCAGTGCTTGTGTGAATTTGGCCCTCCTGGTGCTGAGGAAGTGGTGCCACCAGGGTGTGGGGAAAGGATTATCCAGGTTCTCCTCTTCTTATCTAAAACTTTGTTAATGTTTCCATGGCTAAACCATCTGGACTGATTTTTTTGAGAAGGTTTTGGTGGTGGCACAAAATTTCAGATGGCTTAAATCAACACTGAGTTGTGGTAGGATAAAAACAACTACTTACTTTTTAAAAAATTAAATAAAAAAGATTTTTGTTCTCAAAACAAAAGTGGATTTTCTTGGTCCACTTTGATCCACTCTGCATAGCCCTGAAAGTAAAAGAAGATGAGATTGTGTTGGTTAGATGGAAACATTGAACAAGAGCTTTCTTAACTGTAAATCTGACAGGACCAATGAATGAGTTCTCACCTCAATTCTGACTTGGACTTTGCAGTCTTGAGTGATCTACTCCTTTTTTGCTTTTCCTTTTTTGTTCACCTCAATATATTTAAGGGCTCTGAACAGATTTGGATTGTAGACTTGGTTTGTAAATTGGAAGAAACATTGTTTTTATATCAAATTGAAAAATCTTTGTTTCTAAGAATTAAAAAAAAAAAAATAGTACAAATAAGAAATTTGAAAACTGGTGTAAAAATGGCTGTTCTCTCTCAGACCTGTGTCTGGAAGTGGAGAATGGTACAACTGCATATGCACATATTTCCTCAATATACCCTTCCAGCAATCTGTTATACGGGAACTTATGAGCCAAAGGGAGCACATTTCTTAATGGTCCTTGATGGATTTTTCCCTCTGTGAATTTATTGAGTTGAACATATGTACATTCATTACTTCCCCTCTGTAACATGTGGTGTGATGGAAAAAAAACCTCCTTTTTGCTGCTTTTAGACTCCTTTCTTGCCTCCCTTCACCCCCTGCTCCAGTTTATGCTGTGCAAGGAGCTGTGCTCTATCACCATCCCTTTACCTCCCAATGCTGCCCATGAGCTTGAAGATTCCTACCCTGTCTGGTCTGGCCATCCCATTCCCAGCTGGGGAAAAGCAGCTTGATTACTGATTTTGGACAAAAAACCTTCCTGAGGGAACGTGGTGCTGCTCCCAGAGTGGGCTTGGCTTCATGTGCTACAGGTTTGGGAGTTTGGAGCTACAGCTCTTTTGTATGGGCGTCAAGAGTGGGTTAAAGCTCAATTTGACACTTTTCACTCAGAAGTCCTGAGAAAATGGAACCAGCAAAGACACATCCTTGAGAGAATGGAGTTTTGGTTGCAAAACAAAAGTGCAAGCTAAAAATCTCTATTTTTAAAATTAATATTCCCAGACCATGGACTTCAGCCTGTATATTGTGAGTAAATCAGTTAAACCTGGGCAAGTTTTCCAGCTCTATTTTAATATCTCCAGAAAAGAAATAGCTACAGGTTTGAACTCAATCTGGCTTTGCCTCTGCACCCCTGGTGTTAGGAGTGCTGTGCATTCTCTCTGCCCAGCACACACCAGAGCTGCTCTGTGTCTCTGACACCTTGCTGTTGGACTGTTTCAGGCAAGATGTCTTTAACAACCTGCGGCTCAGCCCCTGGCCACATGGATGGTGATTGTTCTCTTCACTTTAGCACAAGAGCATCCTGAGGGTTTATAATTGGTTTCTATTCTTACTGTGGCCAAAGGGGTGAGAGAGGTGAAGCACTTGCTGTTTTGAATGGTGGTGAGGAAAAGGCACAGCTGAGAGGGGAATGGATGAGTAGATGTGCTCAGCATGGCTTGATGCCTCCAGGAGTTCAAAGCAGGGCATGGCTGGACAGCAGTTATGAAATTCAGGGCATAGCTGTGTTAGCCAAAGGTTTTGTGTTGGTGTAACTTGTGCTCTGATGAGAAGGATTTAACTCCAGCTTTCCAAAGCATTTCCATGGCTGTAGTCATGCTAAAGGCATTGAACGCTTCAGTGGGAAATGTTCTCCTCAGGTTTGGGTCACAGCCCTCCCACTCTGGCTCAGGGGTTTGGGAAGGGCTCTGCACAGTGAATTGTGAGGAGGGAAATGGCCATGAAAGGACCTACAGCTCTGTTCAAAGTGCTTGAGAGAAAAACCGAAGCAGCAGCAAAGATCCCCAAGCCCATGGTTTGCTGTGGTTGCTCTGGGGGGTTTGTGTCCCTCCTGTGTCACCTGGGCTCTGGCACTGACCCTGGGCTGAGCCACATCCCTGCAGGGGATTTGTGGCTTCTGACAGCACAGGGTGAGCTGCTGTGCACCCCATTTGTGTTTCAGGAACGTTCATCTGAGCCAAGCAACAAACACACATCTCAGCTTCTCTGTGTTTTACCAGCTCTTTGAAATCTGTTTTAAAACAAACCTCACTCTGCTGCTCGCTCACTCACCTCCCTCTTTGCTGCTTTCTCCTCACTCCCCTGTTCTCTTTGCACAAAGTGCAGCTCCTAATCTTCTGCTTTTGCTCTCTGTAGCTAAATCTACTTTTAATTTTTTACCTTTTTTTTTTTTTTTTTTTTTTTTTTGCTTCCTTTTTAATCTCAACTGAGCCCCAGCACTGGCGCAGCGTTACAACAGTTTTGTCATGTTGGCTGTCACCGTGCTGACAGCCCCGTGACAGCTGGCAGATGTATGGATGATGGATGTTTTCTCCCTTGTGCAAGGACGATGGGATAAAAGTGCAAACAAACCGGGTAATAGATGGGAAAAGCAGAGCAGCGTTGATAAGGCCTGGTCCCCACTTTGTGATGTATGGCAAAGCAAGCTGCGGGCAATTTGTTTCAGAGAAATGAGGGAGTCTTTGTAGAGAGGGACACAAGGAAGAGAAGGGGGAAAAAATAAGGAGAAAAAGAAAAGGAGAGAAAATAAAGTAATAATAATATGAGAGTTGAATGCTGAAAGCTTGTCTGTGTTGTGGCAACACCAGCCTGTTGTTATGGCAATAGGCAAATTTCATTTCAAGGACAGGCTGGGGGTCCTTGGCATTCATCAGGGACCCCAGGAGGAGGTGGCTGGGATGGGAACACTGAGTTTGTCTGTGCTTGTTTCTGCTCTTCCCTCACTCTCTGCTGACTTGTGAGGCACCTGCTGTTATTTATGGGCTGTGGGTGTCAGCTGGAAGAGCTCACAAAGAGCTGCACTGGTGAGGGCAGGTAAACTTCTCAAGCCACTCAGTAGAGCTGAGAAGTCCTTACATGCTTGGATCAGTGTGGAGGGGCTTCTGCTCCTTCCCAAGAGCCAGGCTCAGCTCTGCAGGCTCTGAGATCCCCTGGAGATGCCCTGTGGTCAGTGCACTGCCCCTGGCTCCTGCCTCCCCAGTGTAAGGAGGCAGGAGCTGCAACCAGGGCACTGGTGCTGCAAACAGGGCACTGGAGCTGCAAACAGGGCACTGGTGCTGCAAACAGGGCACTGGTACAGGTGATCCTGGGCATTCCCCGTGTCCCTGAGAGCTGTGAGCCAAAGGGAATGGCAGGGCTGGGAGCTGCCAGGATGCTGTGCACAGTCCCTGGGTGTGGAGGTGGGACAGGGGCAGGAATCCTTCAGGCAGGGAGCAGGGAGGAGGATGCTCCTGTGAGAATCCCTTTAAAATGCAAGGAATGTTCTCTGGGGCTCCTGTATGGATCCTGCTCATTAATCCCTCAGTGCTGGAGCTGCCATGGGATGCACAATGGATGTTTGTGCCCTCACACACCCACTCCCCAGCCTGGATGTCTTCTGGATGCCAATACCTCCCCAAGCTTCCCTTCCACCCCTGCTTCTGTCACTGTCAGGGACTAACTTAGGCTTGTAATAGTGATAATTTATTACAGCACACTTCCTACAGTGAGTAAATAAGTCTGTCTCCCTTAAACTCCCTGGGCAATTAGAAGAATGAAAGACTGTGCCAGGTATTAGCATTTATTTTCTCCCAGCATTTATACAAGGCCATTTTCCCGCTGACAAATTGTGGGGCAAATTGTTCTCGAGGAAGTGTGTCAGATGGAAAGGTGTTATGATTAAACTGTTGGCATAAATTTAGATGACAATAAATCCTTTTATTGCATTAACTGGATTTATTTCCTTGCAACTACCATTAAGGATTTGAAGAAACAGTAATGAACAGGTTGATTTTGCACCTGCTTAATGGTAATTAATATGCACTCTAAAAAGAAAGAGTCTGCTTTAAAAAATCTCTCCAGTGATCTAGAGGCTGCTGCTCAGGAAATGGATGTGGAATCAGCTGTGTGTGTTTGGTACCATTGCATTAACAAAAATCCTAAAGTGCAATAGTGACATGGGGATTTGGGAAGGGATCTGTTCAAATATGAGCTGGAGGGCTGGATTCTGCAAATTCTTCCGTGGAAGAACAGAGCCCTGCCCTGTGCAAGAGGCACCGACCCAGTGGGGTTTAGGCTCTTTGAGTGTACAGCAGTTTTATGTCTCTGGAAGAAAGGGTTTGTGTATTCCAGGAAAAGAAAAGTTGGTTTTTTGTTCAGTAAGAGTCTATCTACAGTTATCCCTGTTATCAGTTTGAGTAAAAGGAAATGGCAATATTAATTTATCTATGATTAAAAAAAAATAAAATTGAAAGGGAGCAAATTGATAAAAGCCTGGCATGGCTAAAAGAATGGAAACTTCTGTATGTCAAAAAGATGGAAAAAAATTGTATTGTGAATGGATATGATGAGCATAAAAGGAGACAATAAGGCTAAAATAGAGCTATCGGGATCAAAAATGTTTAAGCTGGTCATATTTTCAGGTGGGAAGTTCAGATAAAAGTAAAACATTGGAATGTCTTTTCCAGGAAGAGGTTTGTGGCAGCAGCTGTATTAATTCCCATACATCCCTTGGTAGCCCACAGAAAAGACCTTTGCCACTATTTTCACTATTTTCCTCATTTACTACAAATTCCTTCATTTAATTGTCCCAGCTGTTGGGTTGCTACCTGTCACCTTTGGTGGTCTGTCACCCTCCCTGGTCCCCAGAATGAGTCTGAAATATTTTAGTCAAAAGAAAACGCTGATAATTTGTAACAGGTATTTTTTAACCCAGAGAAGCCTCCCTGGGGCTGGAGGTCTGGCAGGTTCAGGTGCTCAGGGCAGGCTGCTCCACATCTCTGCTGACAGAGGCTATTGACCATTTTGGGGCAAAACCACAGCTTTCTACTTCTCTCTGGATTTTACAGCGAGCTGCTCATGATTTAAAATCCTGAAGTTATTAGTTAAAGCAGTGAGCAGAGCTGGCAGCCAGGGGAGGGCTCTGGACTGAGCAGCAGCAGCAGCAGATCCTTCTCTCCTTTCCCTGCACTGGGAAGCTGTGACATGTTTCATTTTCTTTCTTTTTAAAGATTCCTCGCCCAGGTGCAGAAAAGGCTTATTGCCTTTAACTCTGAACATTTTCACGGGACAAGCACATGCATTTCTGTTCCACTCCCACCACTGGCTTCTGTAAAATCACTGCGAGCTTTCAAACAGGGATGTGTGGGGCAATGTGGCTCCTGTCGTGGTTTGACAAGGTTAGCTGAGGGTAACATGGTAAATATTTTTCATCCATTAGCAGATTATAAAAATGGGGCATGGTGCTGCTGGCTGGCATGGTGGGGGGATGGAGAGCAGGAGGAGGTTGTTAGGAGGGTGAGGAACCATCACTCACCTGGCTGATGGGGAGACAGAGCTCCTAGTGCCACCCGACTTGTGCACCAGCCTGTGCTTCCATTAAAAATAAATATTCGGATAAAAAAAGAAAAAAACAGCAGCAGATCTCTTTAGATTTTCCATACACACGCTTTTCTTACCTTCTTTTCTGTTTCTGATTCTCGTTTCCTATTCTTGGGATTCCCTTAGTTTTTTATTTATCCCAGCTCCATAAAAAACAGCACAAAATGTTAAAAACACCATGGACTGCATTGGTGTTTGATCCATGTTCTCCCTTCCCTCCTCCTGTGAAGCCTGGCCTCTCTGTTGAGACCATAAAAAGATTTTTTTGATCATTCTGCATTGACCCCTCATCATTACTTTAATAAAAAATATTAATAACATAAATCATAAACAGTTTACAATAGTTAACTATAGAGAGCTCTACTTCTGTGCAGTTATTGTGTACTTTTCCTACAAAAAGCAGGATTTAATCTCTTTATGTGTAAAATGATACTGAGCCGTAACTATCTTATAATATTGGAACCTAATACTGCAGTTGTAGTCCTGATCACCACAGCTTTTATCAATTTTACTGGGTGGGTTTCATTCCTACCATAAAAAAAACACAGGAATTTTTAATAGTTGTAGGTGGAGGCAGAGAAATCAGACTCATAAACACTTCTGATGGACTTGGCTGTTCAAAACTGGGACTGAAGCCTTCCTTGCTGTCTTCTGAAGGAATTGAATTCTCCCTTTCTCCAAACTTCCAGTGATGTCTCCTTTGTGTTTGGTTGCTCAGAGAGGTTGGCAGCCAGGGGCTTTCTGGGTGACCCTAAAATTGGGGTGTGCTTTGGATCAGGGAGGCACTTCTGAAGCAAAACTCTTGGCTAACTGCACTTACAGGGGTTGGAATGAAATGATCTTTATAAGCTCCCTTCCAACCCAAACCATTCTGTGATTCTGTGATTTTGGTTTGATTTCACATCTCTGAGTGTCTGGCCTAAATTCCTCCAAAACCAAGCGAAACGGGAAATGTTCCTCAGGCATGTGACTGCAGCCACTAAGGGCATTTAGACCAAGGGATAATCTGGAGCACAAATCCTCTGAGCTGTGGCTGCTGTGGGTGCCAGCTCCTCTCCTGGTCTGATTCCCTGGGAGTGCAAACACAGCCCTTTGGGATGGGCACAGTTTGTACCTGAGCAGGAGACTGAAAATTCATCACCCAGCTGCCTTTGGGAGCAGCTTGTGCCAGATTTGGTGCAGTTTGGGGCACAGGACCCATTCCAAGGGACAAAAAATGTTTCTAGATCTCTGCTGTGGGCTGGTTTGGAACTCACTCCTGCTTGGCTGACAGGAGCTTTCCCAGCAGGGAGAAAAGTGGTGCCAGAGCCAGCTGCAACCACTGAGAACAGGCACGTCCTTGGCCTCTGCCAGGCTCGTGGCACCTTTTGCAAGGGTTAGCTTCAGTGTTCCTGGCTCATGTGAAACTTGTGGGGTGGCTGTTTCTGTTCTGCTCCCACCCATGGCTGTGCAGACAGACACACTCCCTCAAACTCCTTTTTT
>PYHW01010463.1:2748276-2759574 GCA_013186435.1 Turdus rufiventris | reverse complement strand
TTTCCCCCCTTTTTTCCCCCCTTTTTTCCCTTTCCCTTCCCCTTTTTTCCCCTTTCCCTTCCCCTTTTTTCCCCTTTCCCTTCCCCTTTTTTCCCCTTTCCCTTCCCCTTTCCTCTCAGACAGCTGCTGCAGTGCTGGTGAAGACCCTGCAGCAATGAGGCTCCAGTTCAGGGGAAGTTCTGTGCATTTAATTAAGAAATGCTGCTCACACAGAACTGACTGCATCAACCTCATTTACTGCCAGGGCTGTCTGTCTGTCCAGCCTTTTGTCTCTCTCTGCACCCTCCACAATTCCATTGGATCTTATTACTCGAGCTAGGTAGATTCTTGCTTGGCTGAGCCGAGATCAAAAAGTAATTTTTCTTTTTGCAACAGCTGATTAGAAATTCATTTATTTTCACATTAGACATTTGACCAATATCTCCTTCCCTCAACTCCAGCAATTTAGCTCCATTTGTGTAGTCTGCATAATGGAAGACACTGAGCCTGTTAGAAAAATGTGGCCCAGGGCAAAAATTAAATGCAGAATCATGTATCAGAAATGAGATGTATTTACTATTGTTTTTGAAAATTAATGGTGCATTTTTAGTTTTTATAATGTAATTTAATGATGCAATTCATCTAATAAAAACCCACATTTTAACTCAGTCCCACAGACCTACTGGGGCAGGACAAAATGTACCTTTCAGATGTAAGATTTTTAAAAAACCCTTTGGGCTCTTTTTTTTTCTTTTTCTGCACACAAAAGAAGAGAAACTCTTTGCGTGCTTTGGCTAACAGCTGGGGTATCAGCAGGAGTCCAATAAAAAGGACGTTTTTCTTTCTAAATATTGGTGTTTGTGCAGCATACAATAATATTATAAATGCAGCCGTGGGTTTGAAGTACAATGCTGCAGCTGATTATAGAAAACCATATGGTGCTGGCATGTTAAACTGATGCAGATTGAGCATGGGCTGTAGCTTTAAATGCCACGGCCCAGGGACTGTGCTAAACTAGAATAAATATACTATGCAGTGTCAATATAGGGAGCTGTCATTTTCGGCAGCACGAGGCAAACTGTGTCAAAATAACGTGAACTGATTGAAGACAAACCCACCAAAGTCAGCACTGAGCACATGCTCCTGCCCAGGAGCAGCTCTGGGTGGGTCGTGGCTTGGGGAAGGTCCTGCCTGATTTTCAGAGCATTATTCTGAGCTCAGTTCTGAGTTCTGCAACTCTGGGTCACGGGCTTCAGGTGCCCTGGCTGGGTGTTTCACTGGCTGGGACTGATTCCAAAGCACAGGTTCTGCTCTGGCTCCATTGAAAGGAAATGCCCATCCCTCTGGTTTTGTGTGTGTTTGTAACATTAAAGCCCCTTCTCGTTTAGCATAATGATTTTCATCCTCTTTGCAGTGTTTTTGTGTTGTTTTTGCTTGTGTAAAGTGAGCACAGGTAGATGTGCCGTGGATTTTAAAGCCTTCTAAAAGTGCAGTTGTGTAATTGGGACAGGCCAGGTACGGGGGCTCTCCTTCCCCTCCCCACTGCTGATTGCCTGTTCTGCTGGGATCAGGGTGATCCTGAAAGCAGAGCTGGCCAGGACACAGAAAGTCTGGGTTTGCCTTAATCACTGATCTGGAGGGACAGGGAGCACTGAGGCTGGAGGATGGGGCTGACTTTTTTATTGGGAATAGAGATTTTTAGTCACCCTCAACTGATCATGATAATTCCCTCTTATTTTATTAAAGGTCCTCCCAGAAAATGCATTCAGGCTTGGGCTCCAGCTTTAAAATATGCCCTCATCTGCTTTTTTAAAACCTTCTTTTGCAAACAAAACTTGAAGTTGTAGCTAAACATATATTAATCTTCTAACCTCCTTCCTATGGACATTAAAAATGTACATTTACCAGAAAGAGTTAAACTCAAGCGCATCCAATCTGACACTGAAGTAGACTTTGGTACAAAGCTGCAGGAGGAGGAGAAGTCTATTCATTTGTGGGTGAATTAAGCATCCATTTGTCTTTGTTTCCTGGCTCTGGTGCATGATTTCCCAGAGGACACAAGGAGCCAGCCCTGTGACTGTGCAAGGGGAGAGCTCTCACACCCCTGGCACCAGGCTCTCTGGGGATGCCCTTTACTGCTCCTGGCAGGTTTAGGAACAGGAAAGGTGAGCTGGTTTGGGTCTGACAAGGACCCCACTGCTCAGGGACCTGGGGCACACAGATGGAACACTCAGGATGGGTGGGTGGGTGTTGGGGCAGGTTTCACTGAATCCCAGGATAAGCTGTTTTCCCCTTCCCCTTTTGGCCCATCTCTGTGGTTTAGTCTGAGTTCCAGACCCAGTGGGTGCATTTTAAACCATCCCAGCCAACACATCCACACTCCTGCTCCCCCCAGCCAGCCTTGAGCAGTCTCTGTGTTGTTTTTACAAGTCCTTTACAGATAGGAGATGCAACCCCAGGGACAGGAGCCTGGCAGGAACAAACCATCAAGCCAAAATTCCAACTATCCACGAGGTTTCTGGTGGTCATTGCATGCTGAAACTCAGCCTGCAGTCCAGGCAGTGAGCAGAGTGTGAGGCTCGTGGTGTCTTTTCAGTATTGCAACTGTGTTTGAGCAGTGACAGGTGGAAAGGTTTGTCCTTACATACCGAAACAGAGACAACAGATTCTTTTTAATTTTTATTCTTATTTTTTAATGGAGCTGACTGGTAACTTTTTGGCCACTATCTGATTTATGCTTTATGAATTGCACTGGCTTTCCAGCTGGCTCCTGCAGCACTGGTGTCCTGTGATATCTGGTGGCTTTAAAGCAGCTGAGCCTGACCCTGCCTCTGTGATAGCAGGTGCCAGATGCAACTGGGACTAACCCAGGCTTGGCTACCTGGTAGCAGAGTCCAGGCCTTGAATACTTCATGTGTATTGTGAATTTTTTTGTCACCTGTATTGGATTTAAAATCTAGTGAGGCAGAGTCTGATTCGCTGTGGAAAATCCTATATAGTGCTTGATATTGGGAAATCAGTGGTGCTTATGAACTTAAGCTGGGAATGACACTTGTGTTTTACAGTTGGATGGTCCCTGGCTCAAAGAGGCTGCAGGGCAGATAATGTGAAATATTTGATGTAAGGAATATCTTGTGTTGATCTGTTCAATAAAGAGGTGGATCACTGTTTGGGTCTGACCTCTAGGTGTGTTTTTTATGTTCTGAAGGAAGCTAATAAGAGTTTATTGAGTGTTAGAATTTTTTGATGCTGTGGCTTTGTGTAGGGTTTAGCAAATTAAACTGCTCAGGACAGAAACCCAAAGGAGAGCAGGCTGGAGTCACAGGAATGTTACACAGAGAGGGAATTATTCACATGGGGGACAGAGGTGAGTGATAAAATAAACACATTTCTTACAGCTGAAGGATTCATTGTCTTTTAACGTGGTGTCCTGGTTTCAGGTGGGAGAGAGTCAGTTTGCTTTGTAGCATCTGGTGCAGTGCTGGGGTTTGGATTGAGGAGGAGAGCAATGTTGATGGCTTGGCTGCTGCTGAATGGTCCTTGCACTAAGTCAAGGATTTTCCAGCATTTCACACTGCCCTGATAAGGAAGGGATGGGGGGCACAAGAACCTGGGAGGGGACACAAACTGGGCAGGTGTCCCCAGCTGGCCAAAGTGGAATCATGCTCGGTCTGTAAACTGGGAGGAGGTGGCTGGGGGTCAGCAGCCCCAGCAATTGCACTGTGAAACACCTGTTTGCATATTCTTTTATAATTTTTTTTCCTCTTCCTTAGCCTATTAAACTGCCTTTATCCCTACCCACAGGTTTTATTTAATTCTGATTTTCTCCCCATCCTGTGAGGAGAAGTGAGGAACAGCTGTGGGGTGTTTCACTGCCTGCTCAGTTAAACCACGACACATCGTGCATTGAAACAGACCTTACAGGATAAAGAAAAAAATAAATTAAAAGTTAAGTAAAATTGCTGGAGGTCCCATTAGTTGGTCCAGGGCGTTTATCAATAATTTGGCACTGGATTTCTAAAAAAAAAGCATGGCATAATTTTTCAGTGAGAAGCCCGAGTGCCTGGGAGATGATGTTATGGTGTGAATTACACTGTGGAGCGGCTGTCAGCTGTCCCTGTCAGCACTTTCACAGATGCCATAATGTGCAGTAAATGCTGTGGCTGCAGCTATTTAGGTTCACTGTGGTGGTGGTTTTGGGGAAAACACCACAAATTAACAGCTAAGGGAAACCTGGGAGTCCTCTGCCAATGGTTTGCAGCCCAGATGAGCTGGTCACAGCTCAAACATCTGAGTGTCACCTTTGGCTCCTGAAAAATCTCCCTCCTAGCAGTTATCCAGGGCACAAGGCTGCAGATCTTGTGCTCATGTCCAGTCAGTTCTGCTGGCTCTGAGCTCCTTTTGCTGAGCCCCAGCACAGCTTTGCTCTCACCTGTGTCCCCCCTGATGCTGGGGGCTCATGCATGAGCCAGGATGAGATTTGGGGTGATTCCTGCAGCGTGGGCTCAGCCAGCCTGCTGTGTGTGTCTGGGATTCCCACTGCAGTGTTTGCCCACGTTTTAAAGACTGCTTTGTCCTTGCTTTTGTTTTGTTTTTAAATGTCTTTCGCTTTAATCTGTTGTGAAGTGCTTCTGGTGCCTCAGCTGTGTGAGCTGGAGCCCACCAGAGCCCACTTTGGGGGAGTGAGAGTGATGCTGGCCCCAGCACCTCCTGCAACCTCTCCCTTTCCCTGCAGATGGTACTGTTCGACCATTCTGCAGCCACCACCTCTGCTAACACCGCAGGTTTGAGGGAATTCTACAATGGGGCACAGACTCAGCAGCACCCAGGGCTCCTGCTGGGTGCAGGGGCAGAAATCTTGTCTTGGCCATGCAAGACATAAATTTTGGAGTGGTTTTGGGAGGGCATCTAGGATGGTGGCAGCATGCTGTGTAAGAGGGAGTTTGTAGGCGCAACCCTCAGCATCCCCCACAACATCAGGGGATGACCATTGTTAATTTAGGCACCTGGGGGAATTGAACAGCTTTAGCTGTGTGGATGGCCAGAGTTCTTGTGGGATTGAATCAGCTCATCAGCTGGAGCTGCAGTGCTGGAGGGAGTCTGGGGATGATGCTGGGTCCTTCTGAGCAGCCAGTGCACAGGCTGAAGGCTGCCAAGCTTATTTGGTACTACCGGTGAGCTTTTTGGGACATCTGTCCTGGTGCCCTGCTTGTCCACCAGACTGCATTAGAGGCACCGTACTAGCCCTGGAGCCTTTCATTTCCTGGCCTTGAGCACAGGTACCCCCACCCTGCTGTGTCCTGCAGCTTTCCTCTGCTCTGGCAGAGCTGTTCAGCGGGGCTCAGCCATGCAGGCAGCTCTGGGCTGTGCTTTCCCTTTTCCTTGCACACCACCTGCATTTCAGCCCCGAAGTCCCAGTGCCTCTTTAGAGTCAGTGAGGTGGGAAATCACCTCTGTTTCACCATTTCAGATCTGGGCTGTGTGGCTGCAGCCCCGAGGAGAGGGCGGTCACTCACAGCTGGATCCAGCCGTCACTCACAGCTGGATCCAGCTGTCCCCTGGATAAGGAGGTGTTCGCCTTTCCCAGCGAGGTGCCCTCCCAGCTGGCACATCTGTGACCCTCCCCAGCTCACAGGGAGCCCTACACCACCCTGCTGCCTTTTGCTGCTCAGGTGGAACCCAACCAGCTGCAGAGAGCAGCACAGCATCGAGCCCAGCTGGCCGACTCCATGTCAGAGCTCGGTGTGCCACATGTGCACATGGGGAGGGAAAAAGGAAATAAGGAAAAGGCCAGAAACAGCACTCCTGGAAATGGATGAACTTCATTTGATTTTTGATTGCCTCACAGGCTAGAATTTTGGATGAGGTGTCAAGAGCTTTGAACCTCCCCAGGTCTTGGTTTGCAGCTCCTCCTTGGTGTCAGGGCTGTGTCACACCTGCTCAGGTGTGAATCGCTCCCACATGGAGTAATGCAGGACTTCTGGCTGGATTCAGAGGGCTCTCCTCATAAACCTATTGCCATTTCTGTCTCGTTGTCACGCAGTTCATGTTTAAGCTTCCATCAGATCAATTATCTTCCTTTGAAAGGAAAGTAGCCGGTTAACCTGTGTGTGAGGGAAATGGAAAACACTGCTCTGCCTCTCCCCAGTGTGCCATGCAGGTGGAGAGGGGCTTAGGAAAAATGATAAAAGCAATTAGTCATGTGTGGAACTGAAGGAGGGACAGCATCCAACTCACAGGTTTGTCTGGGTTTGCTGTAAGCCTGTTGAGCTCAGTGGTTGGATGGAGTTTTGTGAAGGATGGGCAGGAAAGTAATGATTGTACTGAGTAAACTTTCCAGGTTTCTGCTGTTCTTAGAGCCTCATGTCTCCTATACGGACTTTTCATGCCCATCCTGCTTCAAGGAGGTGAAGATGGGGAAGGAAGGACGAAGAAATGAGGACTGTTCTTTTTGCTATGGGAAGTAGCTGGGTCTGAACTCTGGACAGAAGTGTGGCATGGGCTTTGGAAGCAGCAGCAGACTCAGAAGGTGAGTTCCCTCAATCACTGCTCCTGCAGGTATCTGCCGCTTTGTGTCCAAACACTCCCAAACCCCTCTGTGCCTGCAGGTCTCAGTTTCTCTCCCCTGACCACTCACTGCTCAGAAAATCTCCATGGCACAGAACAACTCAAAGATAACAGTGGCACCAGATAAATCATTCCTCCCCTGACATTCCCCCTTCCCCAAATGGCTAAAGTGTTTTTATTGTTTAAAAAAAAGCCTGCACACACACAAAAAGCCAGACTGAGAGAGAGACAGAAAGGAAAGGAAAAGGAGAGGTTTAGGCAGCAAGCCACAAATAAGCACCATCAATCATGGTGCAGTCAAAAATGTACATGTGTTGGTACCTGCTAGTTATTGGCAGTGCTCAAGAAGTCTCCTGAGTACAATCTTCAGGGCTCCTCAGATAAATAAATAAATAACATTCCATGTTCCTCTGAAAAACTGCTTGTCAGCACTGGAATGGCAGGTGCATTAACTCCCTAAGAACCAGATTATGCCCTGCATGGCAAAAAAATGCAAACATAGAGAAATAAGATGTCACTCAACTCCTGTATCCTCTCAGGTTATTTTGATGGGAAGTATTTTGAAACATGAATACATCCCATATTATAAATGAGTTTAGGAGCTACTGATATGTACATGGTCTAGTTGTCCTATTTACATGTTTACTCCAAATTTACATCTGTCTGACATACAATTTGCCTTTTTTTTTTTTTTTTTTCCTTTTCATACTCTACAAGGATAGCTGTAAAGTTTAGACTTATTTAGCTTCCTCTCCCTCCCACGACCCTGCCAAGCCTTGGCAAACACTCTCCTGGTGCCACCTGCCTGCCTGCTCACCCCCCAGCTCTTCTCCCTTATAGCTCTGAAATGTTTCCTCTAAAAATAAAATCCCTCTCTGAGAGCTCCTGTCCTTTCCCCTTAGATATCTACTGCACTCTGCCTTCCCTTGCCTTTGCTTTAATTCCCCTTAATTGTGGACTCCAAGGTTATATGGCCTTGGCTGTTCTGCAGAGCTTCTCAAACCTCTCCCATCACTCTGCTCCTCCCTGCTGCTTTTCATACACTGTGCTCTGTTTAACCCAGGGAAGTGACATTATTGTCAGTGGAAGTCCTGAAGGAGCAAAGTCCTGTCCCAGGATGAGTAAAGGTTGCATGACCTAGTGCCAAAAGACAAATGGATTTGGGGAAATGGCCATTAGCCCTCTCCTGAACTTGACAATGTGTTTCCTACGATTCCTATCACATGTAGGAAGAGGCTGATTATTTTTAGCAGTGGGTGAGCCAGCTGTTCCTGGGCCACCCTCCAGCCCTCCCAAGGACAGCAGAGACATCTGCAGGCTCTGGCTCAGCCCCTGGCAGGATGCTGGAAGTGAGGAGGGAAGAGCTCCTGCTGTACCTGCTGGCAGGGAAATGTGCTGCACCACACCCTGCAGGATGCTCCCTTTTCCCCAGCACCTTCATTTGGTCCAGTGAACCCTTAGATGAGTTTTGCCTGACTCAGGGTCTCAACATATCAAGTGCAGGTAATAAATGTTAGGAGAGAGGTTTCACTGCCAACACCTCCTTGCAGTCCATCACTACCTTTCTTTCCTTAGTTTTCCCATTTTTAGGTCTATTTAGATGAACTGGGCTCCATCCATGGCAGCCCCAGCCGTGTCCCAGGTGAGTGAGCTGTGGCTGGAGCAGGGCTGGCTTTGCATGGCCTGTGATGGTGACCCTGAGTGGCAGCTCCAGCTCAAACAGGTCACCTGGAGGCACCAGGCACTTCATTTCACTGCAGATTCATGGAGCCATTTGTTCTCCATGGTGGGGTTTTGGTAGGATGCACTACAGGCCTGCTGCTGCCTGGTTTGTCTCGTAAGGGAGATATTTCTAAAATGTCTCACTTCTGGGTTTTTGGCTTGATGTTAAATTAAGGAGGTTCAAAGATTTTTGAGCATCTCAAAATTATGTCTCTTCAGGGATGGTCCTTGACTGGGCTGAACAGAGAGATGTGAACTTCGAGTGTGGTTTCCTGTGGGAAACAGATCAAAATCCTCCTAAGGAAGATCCTGCTTCAGACTGGGGGAAAAACAATTAAGTTGGGATTTACCTGTAGCCACTTCAGAATTAAGAAACCCAGAAACAAATTACAGAAATCTACAGGAACAGAGTGTTGGCTTTATCTGTGACCTCTCCAACGCAGCAAAACTCAATGTTGTGGTATTAAAACAGCCCTGTTCCATGACAGGACTGGAAGTTTTTACTCCAGCAGGTGAGCCTTCTTCATTTTTATTTCCCTTTTATCATATCTCTCATTTTGCCCTCAGCACTATAACCTCACCCTTGATCTTGTGGTGATGCAGAAGCTGCAGGTGGGAGGCAGAGGAGGGAGTGAATCCACACCCATCCCTGCAGGAGCTGAGCAAATGCATAAAATGACAAATAATAAATGGAAGAATTAACTGCAGAGTCCGGGATGCAGGAGGCGTGCCCCAAATATCCATCCCTCCTTTTCTTTTTCCAGGATTGAGGAGGGAAGAGGAGCAGTGGTGATGAGCAGCTGCCAGCTGTGCAGCCCCTCTGCTCCTGTCTGTGCCCTTCCCCAGCCCAGCAACCTTCCCTTCCAGACCACAGGTTTATTTAATTTCTGTCCTACTGCGGGCAATGGTTTTGCAATGGGCTGTGGGTTAGGAAAAAGCAGAGAATTTTTCCTTAAGTGAGAAAAGGAGATGGCATTGCACAGCAAAATAGAGCAAAAAGCAGTTTGTTGGCTGATTTTCTTCTATGCCTTGCTTCTATATGTGATGCCAGCAAAATAAATTGCATTTGAGAGTGATTTAATAGCAAAATTACTTTTATTTTTAATTCTTTTCCCTGCCACAGAGCAGAAAAACCACAAGATGGAGCTCTGGAGCTTTCCACTGCGGCTGGGCTTGAGTCACCATAAAAACCCTTTTGGAGACCTTGAAATTATGGGGTTTATTATTTTTTCCCTCAGTTTAATTTTTACATTCATTTTAAAGTTGCAAAAATTATAGACGTTATAATTATAAAATGTAATTTATTGTTGCTGGTCGAAGTTATTTACTTTTCCTTTTGAAACTCAGAACTTTTATTTTTATTTTTTTTTAATGATTGTTACAGGGCAGCATTTTTCTCTGTTATGGGGGGCTCAGCTCAGGGCTGCTCTTAGACCACAGCATTCCTGTCCCTGACACCCTGCCTGTGCTGGGGGAGCTTTCAAGCCTGCCCAGCTCTATAAGCAAATATTAAACACTGGCTTTCCTTCGTGTGCAAGGGAATAAATGATATTTTGAAGTGCTCCTCTTCCCTCATAATCAACGAACACTGAGCTAAAATTTAAAATTTAAATCAGTGCAGTGAATTAGGAGAATTGGGTTCTTTAATTAAAAGAAAATAATTTTAGATTCTAAATTATATAGAATTTATACAGAAACAAAAGAAATTTTTATTTTGTGGGATGGGTTTTCTTCTTTTTTTCCTCCTTATTTTTCTCTCAATTTTTGTCTTTTTTTTCCCCTTCAAAAAGGTGAGCTCTCTTCTTCAAGGTGCTTCTTTTCCAAGTGAACTGGTGCTAAGGATGGCAGATCTTTTCAGCCCTGCCTGCTGTTATGACAGGGACTGAGTGTTTAATTATGACTGTGTTGTATAGATACGATGATCTTTTTGACTTGCTGGACTTTGGTTGTAAAAGCTGTGCACATGCATAGTTAAAAATGACAAAAAATTAATTGAAAAAAAATATTTATACACTCTAGCTGATGTAAAGAGAAGACAATGAGATTCTGGAGTATTGTTAATTACTTGAGCAACACAAGCAAACATTTTATAAAACGTTTATGAAACTCTTCAGGGCTGGGGCGTGCCATAGCAGCTACTGAAACTGTGCTGCCCTGCTCTGCAGAAGTGAACATTTTTATTAGAAATTTGAAGCCCTTGACAGAGGCTCCCAGAGCAAAGAATCTCTGGTGCAGCTGCGAGCGCGGCCGTGGCAAAACTGCTGCTCCAAAGTGCTGGGAACTCCAGGAGGAGAGAAGAGAAATCCAGCCCAAGGTAGAGCTGAGCACATCCCGAATAATTCATTAGCAGAATTTATTCCCCTCCTGTTAGCACACTGTCTGAGCAGCCTGGGTTTTGTGTGTGCTCCTCTGTTCATTAGTGCTGGGTTCTTTGTGGCTGATCCTTTTGCTGGGGGTTTTTAACCTGTTCCTCCAGCCTGGCTCAGAGCTGCTGCAGCCTGGGTTTTTGTCTTCCAAATCCAGGTCTCTCAAACTGGTGATTCTTCAAAATATCTGTGCCAGGAGGCTCTTGGGTCAAAAGTCACCACAGCTGGTGAGAGGAAGGTGTGAGAGTGCTGCTTGTTTCACTTCGATTTGCTAACTCAAGGAAATGGTGAATTTTATTTATTTTTTAACTGGGCGCTTAACTGTGGGCATTATTTCTTTTTATAACTCCAATAGCTGTCTGAAAGGAATTGGAAGTACACCAATTGCCTTTTTTTCTTTCCTTTTTTTTTAATGTTAGGAAAAGAACAGTTTGAAGGTCTGCCTGTGTTTTGGGTCATTAATAGAGATAATTGTCAGGGTGGACAAGGCTACAGCTTCCTGAGTGGGGAGCAAAATTAAAGCGAGGTGTCACTGTTCAAACCTATTCAGTTCCTCTGTAAAACATTACTTCTTATATAGAACTGCTGCTCTCACTTCCTCCTCTGTAAAAACCTGTAAAAAAGCCTAAAAAACCTCAATTTTGAATTTTACCAAATGCTCTGA
>PYHW01010463.1:2731499-2747807 GCA_013186435.1 Turdus rufiventris | reverse complement strand
CCATCCTTGCTCCATCCCTGCTCCATCCCTGCTCCATCCCTTCTCCCTCTGCTCCATCCCTGCTCCATCCCTGCTCTCTCTGCTCCATCCCTGCTTCTCCTGCTGTGCTGCTCCCGGAGGGGCAAGGCTGAAATAAGAACTCCTCAGCTCTGGAAAAGCTGCAGCCCTCAGGATGGGAATAACACTTCCCAAGTTGTTTAAAAAAAAATGACAGCCGGGACAGCAATCTGATGGATGTCTTAATTTCTTTATCTCTGGCATTGTGATCAAGTGCCGTGCTGATGGGGAGGGAAATGTTGGCAATTAAAGCCAATGAGTTAACTGGAATCTTTTCTTTCCCCCTCTTCTTTCAAAAGAAATCGTGCCTTTAAAAGGAATCAGAGAGAAAAAGAACTTGGGAATTTTCAGTAGTACAGAACTGCTTTAGCAAAGGAAAATCTGTCGAACCAAGAGCAGCTCTTTTGTAAGTAGTTGTAAAGAAATAAGAAAATTAAGATATTCCTCTTCTCTTTTTCTTTTCCCAGTCATCAAATAATTGTATTACAAAAAAAGACTTCAGAGTTATTAAAATCTAGGAAAAGAAATCCTGCTAAATGTAATAATTATAATGTAGAAATTTTAATCTGCTCTTAGGAAGTGTTTTCTTTATACTTAAACATTCAAAGTTCTCATTTATGGGGTTTCACAATATTCATTACAATATTTTGACAATTAATTTGTTACCCTTTTCCAAGAAGAGAATTATTAATTATATTCCTATTCAGAGGTCTTAGTAAAGCTTTAAGTTAACATTTCCTAAAAGGCATTTAATTCTGATTCAAAAAGAAAATTATTGTGCTATAAACAAATATCAATTGATTATTAAACACATTTATTTTGGATTTACAGCAACTCCATATATATGACAGCCATTAAACATCAATGAAAAGGCTTTCATTAATAAACTGATTTATTTACCGTGGCATAAGTGTCCTGTTCAATCTAAATTAAATATCTCTTCGGGCTCCTCAGCCTGTAGTGTTTCCAAAAGGCAGCTTCGTGTTTGAATGCTGCACAAAAAGCATTTCTAGTTCAGATTTGCAAGATGCAATCTCAAAAATAATCAATCTGTAGAAAAAATTCTTCGGTTGCTGCTAGATAACTAATTATACAGACACAGCTTTTATACATATCTGTATAAGATATTCTTTGTTATTCTCTTTCTTCTGAACTTTGATGCAATTTAAAAATAAATTTAATTACCCAGTGGTTATTTACACTGTGTTTATTTCTTCCATCTAGAATTCTTTTCAAATTTAAAACCTGAAGGTCACACTATCATTTTAGAGCAGCTTATTATTCATGGATATTGCAAAATTTCCTGAGAGAAAAATTTGCTTTATTTTAAAATTGGAGTGCAAGAAAAGAGCTGTAAAATTGACTGCACTGGGCATGATCCTGCACTGTATAATCACTGCAGTTTTGCTAAATAAAAACTGCAGGATTAGGCCAAAGACTTTTCTTCATTATTAGCATGCATATAAATACTAGCATCTAAAAAAATTTGTGTGTATGTGACGTACTTAGATATTCTGTCATCTTTTAACAAATATCTTTTCTCTAAGGGTTTTCCCACTTGATTTAATGGAGCTTATCAGTAAATTCACAGGTATAAAATTCCCCTGTGTATAGGTGTTGGCAGGGACATGATTCATGCCTGGTTTGGTTTTTATTTATATTTATTTACACACTAATGTATTTATTGTATATATTTATACAATTATACATGTGTTTAATTGTTACATAAAATACTTTTATTTACAGCTATTGTGTACTCTAGAGTAGCCTCTATTTATTACACTACTGATTTTTAGAAGGTTTAAAGTATTTTTCTCTATTCCAATAACCCAGTTAGATGCAGAATGACCTTAGAAAAACCAACCAGGCTTTGCTGCACACAAGTCCCAGACAAGGTTGTTGAGGGCAGGGTTTTGCTGCCACATTTAATTTCAGGTCTTTGAGCTAAAGATGAGAAATTGGGAATTTACCTGCCCCAGGAGACCCTGAATTTGGCTCCTGCAGGTACCCAGTCTGCTCCTCACTGCCCTGCAGCACTGAGGGACGGGGCAGGGTGAGATGTTCTTCCTCTAAAGCAGCAGAGGCTGGAGGAGCAGCAGAGCTTAAACCAGAGGTGAAATGTGAGCAGTTTTGTACTGTTAAGGCTTTTTGTTTCTTAGGCTGCACATTAACACTTATTTCTGGACTATTCCCCCATAGCTCTGGACAATCCATCTGGAAAAACCTGGGATGCTGCTGTGGGGGCAGCCCTGGGGCTGGGGAGCAGGGGATGCAAGGGAGGGGATGTTTTCTCTTGGGCAGGGTGCCAGTGATGGACAAAAATGCACCAAAACCTGAATTAGTGGAGGGGGAGAGAAGGGAGGTGGATCCTCTGCCCCCCACTCCTGCAGAGGGCTCAGCAAAGCCAGTGACAGCTTTGGCCGAGAGCAAAAAGTGGAGCTGAGCTCCTGATTTCATTTCCCCTCTTTATCTGGCCATTTCTGTGTTTGTGCATCAGTTACAGCTGAAGGTCTGCACCAGGATTTGTAGCAGTGCTGTACATGTAACTTCCAGGGGGCAAAGACTTGAGACCCCAGGACCTGTTGCTGGTACAGCCCTGCCCTGCAGCCCCAGGTGAAATGTCTTCTCCTGCTCTGTCCAGTGAGGGGTCTCTCCTTCCCTCAAGAATAAATGACCTTGTTAAACTCTTTTTAATATTGAAGGAGAGATGAGGATTAAAGTTAGAATGAGTTAGGTGCAAAGCTCCTGTTTCCTTCTCCAAAGGTGCTGAAGGGGCATCAATCACACACAGAGCCCTCTGCTCTCAACTAACACTGAATTTTAAGTCAAATAATCAACTTACAAATGAGGAAGTGACCAAAATGTGAATTGTGATGGGGAACACCTCTTTGGGTAAATTGCTGTGGGTGGTGTAAACAGGTCTGGAACCAGAGGGAGAGATTTGAATCTGCCTGGAACAGCTGGAATTAGCCAGAAACCCCTTCCTTGTTGTGGCTCTGCAGTGTGATTCCTACAGGGCTGTGTGGGGCTGTCACTGACGGGGATTTCGTGCTGACACCACATCTGACAGCTCTGCTTTTTGTGGGGCATCGAAATTTCTTTCCCATACATTTCCTGTGTCTTCTGTGTTACAGCTTTAAAATCACTTTTCCTTTAATTGGCTCAGGAGAAAGGGCTTGTTCCTTTGCCTTTAACTTTTCTTTTTTTCCCATAAACTATTTAGGAAAAAAAAATTGCCGAGTATGTAAACTAAAGATCATTAGAGGTTGTGGGGGTTTTTTTGTTACTTTTCTTTTTTTTTTTAACACTAGATTCAGCAAAATATTTTTTTCTCCCAGACTCTGGGTCTCTATTTAGATGATTTTTGGCTCTGGTTTTTTTTATTATTATTTATATATTTATTCATTAGAAAGGCCCACAGTCAAGGAGAAGGGGAACACGGGGTTATTAATCTTTCCTGTCATCCATTCACAGATGTGAAGTTCACACCACAGCAAATGTGAAGTCAGCAGTACCCACAAGGTGGAAACTTCAAGCAAAGCAGCAGCAAGGAATGGGGGTGGGAGAAGGAGAACAGGAGGGGAAAGAGAGGGAACAGGGGGGGAAAAAAAGGATGAGGGGGTGATGAATGACAAAAGGGAGGGGAGAAAGATGGATGAACAAGGGAAATGGAAAGAGAAATGAGATGGATGGTAAAAGCTAAAGAGGAAAGGCAGATAAGGGAGAAGAAAGTCTGAGAGAGTAGGGGAGAAATGAGAGAGACTGAGGCAGAATATTCCAGATGGGGTGTTAACGTAGCTGCGCCTGTGTGAGTGCTTGGATATCCTGGAGATGTAAAGGGTAATCACTCTCCCAGCATGTACATGCCATTGATATGTTAATATCATTTTCTTTTTCATCTGAAAGAAATGAAGTTTTCAAACCTTCTGATTAACTGGGTCTGGCTGGTCCTGTGTATGGCCGTGTATTCACAAACACACGTCACATATAAATATTTATACCTCTATACAATATCCCATAAGACAGCAGCCAGCATCAGAAGTCCTGTTAGTATTGATGTGACATTGGGCAGACGTGTTTGTGCTGATATAACCCGCTGCAATATCAATCCTAATACAGTTTTTTGGGGGTAAACAAAATGTAGACAGGCATTAATAGAAACATTGGGTATGTGCTATTAAAAGCAAGCCCATGATAATGAAATGTGTGGGGTATGAGATCCCATTTACCTACTAGTTGTGTAATATGGAGAGTCCTTTTTGCAATTTTATAGCTTATCATAAAGGGTGTTTGAAAAGAAGTAATTTCTCAGTTGTGGTGTGAGACAGCTCCTAATATATGCTTATATATTCACACAGCCTCCAAATTACTTGCTAATTCATTGGTTTAGTTAATTTACAGTCAGATGGAGAAATAACTCTTGAAAAGAGGGACCATTTTGGGCAGCTCACAGAGGCAGTGACAGGAACAGCCAGCTGTGGTCCCATGGAGCAAAGCCTTCCTGGTTCCTCCTCTGGTTTGGCCAGAAATTCTGCAAGCTCATCAACAGTTTTACACCACAAGCTGCACAATTTAGTGGGGGATGGCTCCAGAGCCAGAGGTGGAGAATGACTTAGGTGCAAAACTCCTTCCTTCTCCAAAGGTGCTGAAGGGGCATCAATCACACACAGAGCCCTGTGCTCTCAATTAAGACTGAGTTTTAAGTCAAATAATCAACTTACAAATGAGGAAGTGACCAAAATGTGGATTGTGATGGGAAACACCTCCCTAGGGCTGAGGACAGGATGAAGAGGGGCAGTTGAAAAGCCTCAGCTTCTGTGTACAAATCAGCCAAAGCAGCCAGGGAGTTTTGCTTGTTTTAGCCTCTGAAAAGATTTCAGAGCTCTTGCTTGTGTTAGCCAGAGAGTTCATATCTGTCTGCTGAAGTGAAAATCTAACTCTAAAGGTACTTTCAGAATATTTGCTCCTTGTTTGTAGGGTAAGGAAAAGCATTCTGTACAGTTTACAGAAATCTTACCGTCTGCTGCTGGAATACTTCTGTGAAACATTGCTGAAAGGGTAATTTTATTTTTATTTTTATTTAATTACACAGACCCCATCCTTCATTCAGCTGCTCAGGGAATAACTTGTATTTATGTGTTGCATTTTGGCTGATTTATCTGGTGGCATGCTAGATTCACTTGTTTGTTGGATTTTTGGCATCCAGGAGATTTCTGCAGGCTTCTGTGAGATGATGTGTATCTGTTACAGGTTTTGGTGCAGTGAGGGTCAGTAGCTCCAGGACTTGCTCATATCTGCTTTCTTCTTGTATCAGTTCATAATCATAATACCCAAGATTTCCATGCTTGGTTAAATCAAGGAAATAGCTGTGTAATCTATCCCATATGTTAATATTTACTGTGCAAGGTGACTGAATCTTGCTGTTGCTGAGCTCATCCTGACAGTCAGAGCCCTGCAATTGGATTTTTCCTTTGCTTTATGCCCAAAGAGCAAGGATGGAAGTTGTGCCTAAGGGAGAAGACCCTGTGTTCACATCTATTAAAAATCTCCTGCACAACATTCATGTTGCTCATTAGGAGCTGAGGAACATCAGATTTCTGCTACCAGGGTACTCAAAAATGGGAATTTATTGCTCTTACTTAAAGGTCCCCACTCAGAGAGGATGTACTGAATAATCCTGGTTATGAATGGGGCACAAATATGCCAGGGCATTTGGAGTAAATCAGAGGAATTAATTTGACTTCAGTTATTTTGGTTTCATATACAGAAACCGGGAAGTTGGCCTTTTTTGCTTGAATACTGAATTTCTACAAATTAATTCCAAAAGCTCCAGAACCCAGCACACTTCATCTCCAGCTCTCCCTAGCCTAATTCTCAAATTCCTGATTGAATGCCACTTGCTTGTGGATTTCTGGCTTTGGTCTCTTGTATATGGATGTGACAAAATTGGTTTTCTTTTTTCTAAGCAGGGAAAAAGAGAAACGAGACAAACTTCCCCTCCCTTCTACAAAGGTCCAAGAAAGAAAAGGATAAAAAAAAGCATAAAATATAAAATATAGCTGTACTTTCTCCCCCTTTGGAAGGACCTCCCACTGACTATATCATTATCTGTCTCATGTAGGATATTGGATTCAGGATCTATAGCAGTGAGCTACGTTGGTATTGAATCTCATTTGATTTAATGAACCTCCCTTGTCACTGCTCAGCCTTTCCAGCCTTTCCCAGGCATTAGGAGCTCCCCCATAGTTTTGGCTGCAGAGGCATTGCCCTTTTTATCTGGCAACGTGGGGATCTTCATCATCACTTGGAAATGCAGATTTTTGGTTTGCAGCCCCTTCCTCTTTCCCTCACCTCACTCGTATCCACCTCCATGTGTAGGCTGTTGACTTATTTTTTTTATTTTCCATACTTGGACCAATTTACAGCAGACCTGTTCATAATGAAATATTTCTCTTGAGTAGACTGGAGATGTGGAATTATTTTACATTCCTCCAGTGTATGGAGCATAGTTCCAGAGATAATCTGAAGATTTTCGAGAGGAGGGAGGAGAACAGGGAGTAAGATTCAATTTCAAGTGAAAAGGAGCATCAAAAGTGTTGTCAATGGATTTTTCAATATATTAGAAAAAGGGGGATATATAGAGTAAAATTTCAAAGCTTGCAAAATTAACTACATAGCAAAATCCATGCTTCAGGAAGAGAAAGCTTTTGGAACCTGCCTTTAATTTACAAATGGGAGCTCTTAGGCTGGATGTGATGAGGTTTGGCATGTCTCTTGGCATGTGTATGGATAGGCAAGCTGTGTGTCTATGGGCTCTAATTTCCCTAGAAGAATTTAAGTAAACCTTTCTCAAGCCAATAGGAGTTAAGTGTGCAGCAAGAAAGTGCTCTGAGTCTGCATTAAACCTGGAAAAAATGAAATGCTGCTCTAATGTGTCAGGCAGGGCTGGCTTCAGGAACGTGCAGAGGCAGGATTTTGTCTTGAGGACTGGAAAAGGCTGAAGCTTGATTGCAGGCAGGCAAACTGGCAAATCCCTTTAGCTTGTTTTAAACATATCCTGCCAGTAGGTCTGAAAGAGATTAACTTTCTACGAGTTTCATTAAAATAGGGTGCCCAGGGCTAGAGGGTTCTAGCTACAGGAAAAAAGCCATGTATTAAAGGGTACAGTGCCTTATAAGACTCCAGAGAATCCACAAGAGCAGGACAGTAGGAATATACTCACAATACCTAATTAGCACCTGTTGTAATTGGGAGGATCCAAAGATTCAATGTGAATCTGGAGGGTGTGATAACTGGTGAAATGTTTTGCTTTGAAGGCATAATGGGGTTGGAAGTCCAAGTCCTGTCCATCCTCATGGATATTTATAACAAGTGCATTCCAAAATTTACCTCTTTTTCTTATAGGTTACTAACTCAGAACTAGCAGTGAAAATCCCAGTGATTTCCAACATAGGAAATGGTTTTTTTGGCCACTGACTTTTGGAGAAGAGAGCCAAACCCCTGCCCTAAATACCACGATGGCACTTGGGACTCCTTGTCCATCCATCCAAACGTGTGTTTGTCAGTCTCTGAAGCTGCTGCATCTCCTAAAACATCATCCGAGGTTCCAGGCAATGGGGAAGGTGAGAATTGTTGCTGTGCATTGTAAAATCTCTGTATTCATAATGCATGAAAGGACCTGTGCCACAGCACAGGGTTTTAGTCCTCCCGCAGCTCTGAAAATTGGACAACTTTATAGTCTTTTATGAAAATATAATGTACCTTTGCTGCCTTTTGCGTAGTAAACTATGAATTTGAAAGTGACAAATATTAGCAAGCTGCCTTTATTGCTAACAAAACTGGGCAGGAAAGAAAAGGACTCTGCAGAGCCTTTGACAGAATGTTTAATAACTTGTGATTACTGTTTCCCAGAGGTGATGTGTGTAATATGTATTTTCCCTCTTTCATTTTAACCCAACACTTCTGCTGGAGACTGCAGTGGCTCTGCATTCCTGAACTTCTTCCCCAGTCAAAGGTTAGATAATTTGGGCAACCCCAGCCAAAGCAAAGCTGTGACCCCCTCTGCTTCCTTTAAAAAATTGTACCATGCTAAAATTGCTTTACTTTGGTGCAGAAGTGTGAAAATGGACCCCAGCCCTAAGAAAACAGTGAGGGATGAAACCTCTGCAGCTCTGGGGCAGCTGGGACTGAAGCTGGGACAACCATTTTGCAGATGGATGGAGACTAATCACACAAAGTGCAAAAAATGGACTCCTTCCCAGGTGGATTCTGCTAGAAGAAAATAAATTGTGAGTCCCTTTCTGTTCTGGAATCTTAAAGCTTTGGAATGTTTTGATACCTTGGCATAGAAATGTTCACGATTTTGTACATAAGAATTGATCACTAGATAAAATTTCAAGATGGAACATTCTAAACCTTGATTAAAAATCACTATTTTGAGCTTGGCAGCTAGAGCACACTTTTTGTGGCTGTGCAGGAAGGACAGAGGATGAGGAAAGCAGCAGTCAGGGAGCTGTTCAAGGATGCAGTTCAAGAACTAGGTGCTAACTAAGATATATTCAGGATGATTTTGTGAGCAATCAGGAGCACTTAGGTTTGAAAATACCAGGGTGAAGATTGAGTCCACACTGAAGAATGAGAAATGATTCCACAGCTTCCACCCTGGGAGGGATGCTCCTTTCCATCTGGTTTTGTGAGAGGTGCAGAAAGGCCTGCTCAGACTGGATTTGTCTCAGTTGAGCAATGCTTGGGGTGAAAGCTGGAGCAGGGCAAGGAGTGGCTCAAACCCTCAGGAACCAGCTCTTGTGTCAGGCCAGAGCGCTGGAGAGCCAACCAGAGAGCCCAGCCATGCTATGGAGAAGTGATGGAGAAGTTTCCTCCTTTCATCCATCTATCAGAACAGACACAAAGGCAATTTAATCAGCTGTTAAAAGAGGGTGCTGGTTAATACCTTTGTTAAAGTGCTCAGGCTCTTCTGAAAAACTTCCCTTGGAGGGAACTTCTTGGAATATCCCATCCCTGGAAGTGTTCAAGGGCAGGTTGGACAGGGCTTTGAACAATCTGGTCTAGTGGAGGGTGTCCCTGTCCATGCCAGGTGATCTTTAAGGTTTTTCTGATCCAAACTATTCTGTGATTCCACTATACAACTTGTTTTTTTCCCAGGGAGCAGCTCCCAAAACTTCTCCTAAGTTAAGGGTGATGAATGTCCAATCAACACAGAAGTTCACTGGCAGCACAGTGTGGAGTTAGTTATAAAATGTAAACAGCTTTCTCACCATGAAATATTTCATATTTTAAAAATTAAGAGAGTGCTATTTACTCTCTTCCTCTGCTCACCTCCCCCCCACAACTGGTGTTGCTTATGTGCTGTTGGCAGATGGGATGTGGATCATTTTAATTAGATTTTATTGGACTGTTATACAGCCCATAATTGTGATCATTACTCATTTTCACTGTGGTTCAGACAGATCCTCTATTTAGACATGATGATATTTTGATGAGACAAGTCCCATGTAACTTGTTATGTTAGGGGCCAGTAGCCAAAGCAGTGGAATGAGGTGTTTCACATCGAAATTGGAGTCGATTAATAAAGGATCTAATGGTCAATTTGTGTTCCTTATTGTGCCCAGATTGTGGATGCATGGGCAGAAGATCTCTTTGGGCTGCAGGAGGCCAAGAGGCTTTACAGCTGGAGCCCAGGGAGCAAATGTGGCAGAGAGGGTGAATCTCCCATTTCACCTTCCAGGAGAGGGGCAAATCCACTACGGGCATCAACAAATAACCTTTTACCAAATCAAAGCTCTCATGCTCATGTTCACACCAGTGCTGTGTTTAGTCCCATGGCTGTTTCTCCTTCACTGCTGTGGTTTTTTGCATGGCTGCTCTTGTACATCCTTGCAAGGGGATGGGGACAGAAGGCTCACCTGGACTCAGAATGGATCTGTTGTAATTCTCTGAGACCAGGAGCATCTTTGTCCTGCTCATGGGCTCTGCTGCTTTTGAGGATCTGCTCAAGCACTGAGATATTGCTTTTACTTTTCCTACAGCATCTCTTTGGGGTCCTGCTTTATTCCAGAACTGATGGTGTTCTGGCAAAGCCTTTTGTGGGAGCTGTGTTCCACTGCCAGGCAGAGCCATCTTCTGCACCCATCAATCTCCTTATCACTGAGTGATCAGCCTCAGTTTATTCCTCTCCACTTTCCAGAACCACAACTGTATTTGGACATAAAACCTGTGGAGAACAGATCCATCTCTTCATCTGTGCCCTAAGGACAACAGGAATATTCTGCACTACTGCCAGGATTCATGGTTCAAAGAAACTGAAAGATATTTGGAAGAAAGATTTGGATTTTGAGGCTTTCCCCTCATTTTTGAAAGAAGTTGCCCTTGGCTAATCCTGTGACAAACATTTCCTTCAAGAAAATAACTGCTGAGCCACCTGCCCTGCATTTGCACAAGCCAGAGTTGGAGAAGTAAAAATGTTGGGGTTCGTGGGCTTTGGGGTGCAAATATTCCCAACTGCTGGTGCACAGACGTTATCTGAACTGTCCCTGCCTCTATCCCAGGAACCGATAAGGACAGGGGATGATACCAATGGCTCCAGCCCCTTGTAAGAGTGAAGAGTTCTGTGGCATTTCCTCACTGGTGTGGGACACACAGGATTTGAATCAGTTCATTTCTGTGCAGCTGCGCACACCTTTAAAAGGATTTTGTTTAGGCACTAAAATGACAACTGAATTTAACAAACACCTCAAGTCATATTTTAGTAAGGATAAACTCTGGTTCACTTTGCACATGCAAAAGAGGCTGGCTCACCCCCCAGCTGTGTGCATCAGCTGCCTGCAGATCTGCTCACTCTGGGCAAGCTGGAAAGGAGATGAGCTGCAAGGGAAAGAGCAGCAGCACCTAAATCCACTAGGAAATCTGTGCCATCTTCATCCTTTATTTAACAAACAAAAAAATCCAAATATTTTACCTTTTCTGTGCAGAGACACAAGCTGTATTTCTTGTGCCCATTCCAACAGACCCATTGGGATGTAGCTGTGACTCCTGTCAGGGCTGTTGCAGTTTCCTCCTGTGTCATTTTGTGATGGATAGTGATTTAGTGCTGGGTAACTCATCTGAACTCCTTGCTTCATTTTCTCCCTCCTCTTCTTTCTACCTGGAATTCCTGTCCACCTCTTGCCAAAAAATAAATGTGCTGACAGATTCCTTCTCTACTTCTACTTTAGCTGTGTTTATTTCTTTTAAATTATGGATGTAACTCAGTAGGATATTGTAACAAGTGGAGAGACAAAACAAACTTACAGGTCACTTCTTTGGCCATTATGCTCTGGCTTATATACAGTGATACTCTCACAGCTGAAAAATAGAAATTAGTCCAAGTCAAATAATCTTTATTAAAGATTCAGTTACAAACTCATCCTCATTTTTTTTAAATTAAAAAATATTCTGATTTATTAAAAAGCACTCACTTTTTAGTAAGTGCTTTATTTCTGTTGTTTCTTCTGGGAATTGGACCAGCTCACCTTAGAAAATGATTTTGCTCTTTTGGTTAATGTTAACCAACTCCAAATCTGTGTTGCTGCATGGGATGAGAGAACCTTTCCTAACAAGAGAATAATAATCACTAAATTCTGGGATGACTTTTTACAGAAAGAATGTGTACTAAAATGGCTGAAACACCAAACTTCATTTTCTCATGCTGACTTTTCAAGTGAATAATTGCAAGCCATGATTAATGTCACCCCAGAAAGCTGGCATGCTTCCTTTAGACCATATTAATGAGTCCAGTTTTGTTCTTATTCAACCAACTCTAATACCTTAATGTAAGCCTTATCTTTCTCTATTGTAATATTTTTTTAAAACTTTTTTTATTGCTTTACAATCTAAATTTGAAGGCCATTAAACACTGCCTTTCCAAGATTTTAGGATTCCCCTGTGAGCTGATGCCATTACAGAAATCCTTGTGCCATCCCAACGTGTCTGCTCCTCACTGAGCCCTGCTGGGAAGGGTGCTGGGATGTGCAAAACTCTCACACCTGCAGAATTGCAAGTATCTTTTTAATTTGGCTCCTGATTGTGTTCTTGACTAAATGGTTCAGATCATGAAAATACCTACACAAAACTGGAACCACTGGATGGATAATTCATGGAAATTTTTCACTGCAAGCAAACCAGGAAGGCTTTCCAAGCTGCTGAGAAAAGTGGATTGATTTTATCTGGTTCAAGGTAAGCCATGGCCTGGAATTCAAGTGATTTAAGGTTAAAATTCGTGTGTTCCCACATGCTCTACAGCTTGCTGAGTTTCACCCACAACAAGCACAAGGCCAACACCTCTGAATTTATGGCTGTTTTAAGGAGGGTGTTAAGTTAAAATGTGACCTTCTGTTTCAGCCCAGCAGAGCTTGGTTCTGTGAAAGCTGTTTTGTCAGGGGTTAGTCCTGCCCTGCCCCAGTGAGAGGGTTGAGGGAAATACTGAGATTAACTATTGCATTACACCAGACAAAGAATTGGGAAATCTCTTGATGCTGAGTGGGTGATGAAGAGCTGGATAAAATTGCATGTTGTTAAAAGCAATGCAAAGGAAATGGAGAAAACCAGTACTAACTTTATTATTATTATCATTGTTATTTTCAATAATGGTCTTTAAGCAAGATATTCATGCTGGGAGTGTTTTCCATAGAAATGTCTCTGTTGTCCACTCACTGTGGATGTCTTTGATGTGCTCTGAATTGTCTGTGAGGGTTTTGTCCCCATCTCAAGTGCATGGTTAGAACAGAAAAGCTGCAGCAAAGGTGATCAAATGTATGATATAATTAGTAACTCTTTATAGAGACATTAACTTTGGATCCTCCAGCTGGGAAAAGGAAACCTGCCTGTTACAGAGATGCAAAAAAGTCTGAGCTGCTAGGAGAAATTAAATAGGGAACAGCTCATCACTGTTTCTCACAAGATAAAGTAAGAACTGTCAAAACAATTCATCAGGTCACACAATTAATATAAGCAAACTAATTTACATTTTCATATGATATATAGCTATAACATGAAGCTACTTACTATGGGATAATGGGATGTGTGAAGTTTATCTGGATTCAAACGGCCTGATCCATGGAAAAATTATAATCACTGGACACTGAATATATTTTTACATATTTTAGATGGTTAAACATACTTGATTTGTTCCTGCATTGTTTTTCCCAAGCAGGCTGCTCTTGGAGGAGGGTTATGGGAGCAGCTAAACTTTTCACCTGCCCCTGTTCTGTCATTATGTTGTAATGATTTCAGGAGGGATGTGAAAAGGATCCCAAAGGCCTGACATCTCCATTAATTCCCCTTCAGGGCACCAAGAGGGGGTCAGAGCAGCACTTAACTCAGAGGCTAACACTTCCAGCCTGTACTGCCTGTCACCTGGATGAATTT
The DNA here is from genome assembly GCA_013186435.1 of Turdus rufiventris. Taxonomy (NCBI): domain Eukaryota; kingdom Metazoa; phylum Chordata; class Aves; order Passeriformes; family Turdidae; genus Turdus; species Turdus rufiventris. The sequence continues at coordinate 2,734,328 of PYHW01010463.1, read as the reverse complement.
GCCTCAGCAAAGCCCTGCTGAAGTCCCCAGGAAATACTTGCCTGCAAGTTGCTGCAAAATCTGAGTTTATTTCTTTGTTGCCCTGGACAGGAATGGAGGAATGAAACAGCAGGAAAGGGGAGAAAGGATGAGAGGAAAACCAGCAGAAAGAAAAGTGCAGCTTTACCTAATGAGGGCAGATCAGACAAGGAAATGTCTGGCGATGCTCACAATAATTCAGACGGTGTCCCAGACCTTAATTACTGGCACAGGCAACTGTGGCCCTGGTAGGAGGGAGGTGGATGGTGCCTGTGTGCTCCATCTGCTGCCTGCAGAGAGGGAATGTTCCAGGCCAGGTGTTGCTGAGCATTGCTCTTGTCTAGCAGCAAGATAAGTCTAATTAAAGGGCTAATTATTCCCACTCTGGAAGGACCTATCCTTGTGGTTGCAATCACACTCTGAGTGTTGGTGCATTGGACATTTATCTTCCATTGTCACGTTCCTGACTTGCTTTGCTGAAGTGAGGACAAGCCTTTGGTGCCTGTGAAAATTGGGAACAAAGGGAATTGGCTGGGCTTGGGTCTAGGTGATGCTTCATTGTAATGGCATTTGTCAGCACAAAAAGACACTGCATGCTGGTTTTCTCTCCAGTGAAAAAGGTATTTTATAGTTGTGGGAACTAAGGGCTCAGATCAGAGGGGAATTGGACCCAGATGTTTGTGTTCTGTTGCAGCTATTAAAAGCATCAGGCAAAACTTCTTTCAGTTAAATCTGCAGTAACCCACTCCTGATTTCCACAGATTTGCTGCATTCACTTCAGAACAGCCGACCATGGGCTTATGTCTCTTGAAGTTTTATCCTTTTTTACCATCAGTTTGAAAGCTGTGGTGTAATCCATGCTTGCTTTCCCTGCCTTTGTGGGCTATGGAGAGCTCTGGCTCTTCTCACCACTCCAGAGTTTTCTAGCTCTGTGTATCAGCGATTTGCTCTTCAGTATGGGATCATACCTTTCTTTTGACACTTTTTAATCTTACTGAAAGACATATTATTTAGGTGGAACATTAGATTTGAGCCAGGGCTCTTTTTCCACTGTCCAAAGGCTGATGTCCTGCTCTCCCAGGGTCCACAGAGTGGAGGGAGATGGATCACCCCATTACCAGGTAGAAGAGAGCTATTTGTTGGGAAAAAAAGTTCTTCCAAGAAGACTCTCTTTAAAAACAAGCAGATAATTTGTATTTTCATTTGACTGTTTCCCATAATGCAGTGAGGACCTTGGGGCATCCTAAGCCCTGATTGCCTGGGAGGGTGGATGCTCTTCTGCCCAGTTTTGTGGCTGTGAGGTCTTAAAAACACAAATGACCATATCCTCCAGGCTGGAACCTTTATGTCATTTTGAACTTTTTGCTGGTTAAAGCTTTGAGCCAGGTCAAATTGATATGTGAGATACTCCCCCCTCCTCTTGTGGCCAAACATCAAAAGACCTATTACTCTTACTGCTTCAGCATTCCAGACTTGCATTAATTACCCACTAATGGCTCCATTTCTTTGCAGGAAGCACTTTATATTTTACTCCTGGAGCCAGGAGAACTATCACTATGGATGGATAAGGATATGCACACGGTGTTTGTGACTTTAATACCATCCCTGAGTGCTCCATGAGTCTGTAGTGTCTGTCAGGCTGGGCTCCAGCCCTGCTGCTGCTGAGCTGCCTGGGGCACTGTGGAGCAAACACATTCTTGCACAGGCTAAAACAAAGCAGAGAAAACCATCTAATGAATTCCAGCCCTGTGAAGGGAAGGAGAAGTGCCACTCCTTTACTAGGAGGATTTAAGAAGACATTTCCGAAACCACAGAGCTGAAGTGATAGCAGCCACCAGCCAAAACCCAACGGTGTCTGCTCATGGAGCAGGCACATGTGGAATATGTGCTGAAGCTTTGGAGTGTCTTGTAGGACATGTTCCTGGAAAGGCCAGGAGACCTGAGAGAGAGCAGCCCAAACATGCTGGGAAAAGAATTTCAGGGAAACCTAGAGTGGGGTTTTTGGGCTGAGTTCCTGTCAGACAGACAGGGGTGTGAGCAGTTCTGAAGAACAACCCTTTCTCACAATTGATGCCACAGAGGAAAAATGGGATGTTTTATGGCCTTTGTAAACAGGATCTGCTCACTGACTCTACCTTCAATTATTTTCTGTTTACATTAAAAAAAACCCATACATGTATCTTCATTTTTTGTTGTCGAGGTCAAAAAGGGTTAATCTACAATCTCCTGAAGCCTGTGCAAGCTGTATAGGATTAATTATACTTTGGTAGGGAAGAGTTAGGCTCTGAAAACTCCTACCAAGATTTTCAACATAAACATGTCTAACTTGCTACCCACAAGTATGACTGAAGGGCAGGAAAAGGGAAACCCCCCCAAGACCACAATTTAAAATTTTCATTCCTCAGGGAGACCTGAAAATGCAAAACAATGGCAATGGGACTCAGACTTGGCAATGTTTATCTAAGGGGATGTTCATTTGTTTTAACTCAGGTTTTGAAAATGCAGTGTTTCAGCAGCAGGGTGGATTACAGCAGTGGTGTGAAACCAAAGAAAAGGTACATGATGTTCTTGTCATAAACTGGGCAAGGAAAGGGGCAGAAAGTGGTGCCAAACCAACAATTTAGGGACTTCTGAGAGAAGCTGGATGTATTTGTGTTCGTGGGGTCAGATGGAATTCACTAGAAGGAGATTAAAAATTCAGCAAATGAGATTGTGGGGCTGTTTGATGTGCATGAGGCAGGGTGGTGAGCTGGGGGAGGTCAGAAGGCTGATGTGGCTCCAGTCTGCTGGCCAGGCAATGAGCAGGACCAG